>CM076583.1:693328938-693928938 GCA_034641835.2 Pinus albicaulis | reverse complement strand
CTGGTTCACCTACGCGTGGAGGCTTTCCTTGGCCAAGGAGATCCGTGTAGGAATGTGGTTGCATGGATGGAGGCATGTTGTGAAAGGACCATGGAAAAATGGGTCCACCTGTTTTTCCATGCCTTGGGGCCAATTCCCACTGCATGGTATTTGGATGCAGAGCTACACCAGCACACCCACCAATGGGAGATCATGCGGGATGATTTTGTGGGGACGTTCGAGTTGATAGGTGGAACTGAGGCATTGGATGAAGCTTTACAATACATTGATGCCTTGGTATTTGATGAATCACGCCCTCATATGGAGTATGGGGCATCGGCTTGGGATACGCAGATGTGGGATATTTTCAACTGCCGCAATCTATAAATGGAGGAATGCAATGAAGACCCGTGAAATAACAATATCCCGGAATCATAGGGAGAGCGCACAGTTGCTGGACCCCCACTTCAGACTGTTGATGTGACCAAGCCTCTTAAGCTAAGGGAAGTTAACATTGGAACATAAGAGCAACCTAAGATAGCTAAAATTGGGGACTACAGGGATGATGATACTATTAGGAAAGTCCCAGAACTCCTCACAGAGTACCAGGACCTATTTCCTATGAAATTCTCAGAACTCAAGGGGATTACAGGGTACCTAGGGGTCATGCGCATCACTTTAAAACCAAATGCACACCCTATTGAGCATCGACCTTATCAATTGAACCCCAAGTATAAGTAGAAAGTCAGGGAAGAACTTGACAAAATGATAGCTGCAGGTATCATCGAACGGGTATAACAGTCAGATTGGGTAAGCCCTATGGTGGTATAGGAGAAAAAAACCAAAGGAGAAATAAGAATCTGTGTTGACCTGCGCAAATTGAATGATGCTTGCGTTCACAATCCCTTCCCTACGCCACTTTCTGACGAAATTCTTGATAGTGTGGGATGGAAAGAAGCGTACTCGTTCACTGATGGGTTCTAAGGCTACCATGAGATCAAGATCACATATGAAGATCATAGCAAAACTAAGTTCACTACAGAATGGGGATCCTTCCAGTACACGGTCATGCCCTTTGGGCTTCCAGTACACGGTCATGCCCTTTGGGCTCAAGAATTCCCCTGCCATCGTTTCGCGGGTGGCGGTTGCAGTATTCAAGGAGTTCATCCACAATTTTTTGGAGGTATATTTTTACGATTGGACAGTATTTGGGTTGGTAAAAAAGCACGTCTCCAACCTGCACATGATGTTGGAATCTTGTAGAAAGCACCAGATTTCCCTGAATATTAAGAAGTGAATATTTTGCATACCCTTTGGGATCTTGCCAGGCCACATAGTCTGTCGGCAGGGACTGATGGTTGACCCGACCAAGGTAGCAGTTATCATCAACCTAGTAGTCCCTACAACTGAGAAAAATCTGCACTCTATCCTCGAACATACAGGCTACTACAAGAAGTCCATTCAAGGATAGGCACTGATCACAGCACCCATGGAGAAGCTGCTAAAGAAGGATGTTTCATTTTTTTGGGATGTGGAGTGTCCGAAGAGTTTTGAGTTACTCAAGGAGAAGATGGTCTTTACACGTATCCTCATATTTCCTCACTGAGTGAAAGTTTTCCATGTTCATGTAGATGCTTCAGGGATCACCCTCAAAGCTGTCCTTACGCAGCCTGGGGAAGGGGACATAGACCATCCAGTTGCATTTTCTAGTAGACATCTCTCTAGTGCGGAGTGAAACTACTCCACTACTGAGCACGAGAGGTTGGCCATGGTAAACACCCTGTAGAAATACCGACATTATCTGTTAGGAGGGCACTTCAAGATGTTCACAGATCACTCATCCTTGAAGTACCTAGTGAATAAGCCTATGTTGGGGAGGAAGATTTGCCGATGGCTGCTGCTATTTCAAGAATATGACTTTGAGATTATCGTGAAGCCAAGGAAACTAAATGCTAGGCTAGACCACTTATCCCGAATCGAGAGTGGTGAAGAACCAACCAACCTAGAAGAAGAATTGCCTGATGTGCAGTTGTTTGCTATTAAGGTGGTTGATGCATACTTCACCGACATTATTCACTTCTTAATTACGGGTATGGCACCTGTAGAGTATTTGGTACAATATAAAAAAGAGCTGGTAACCCACGCAGAAGACTTTACCATCATAGCGGGCCACTTGTATAAGCTAGGAGCTGATAAGGTGTTGCGAAGATACGTTTTGGAGCATGAAAGACAAGCCATCTTAGCTAAAGCCCACGGGTGTGTAGCAGCAGGTCACTATGCAGGGAAAGAAACGGCGCAAAATATCTTGAGAGGTGGGCTATGGTGGCCCACACTACATAGTGACTCTCATGACTATTGCAAAGCTTGCGACACATGCCAAAGGACACACAGAGATGAAATTCCCTTGCAGCTGCAGATGGCACTGCAAGTGCTTGAAAAATGGGCCATAGAATTTTTTGGGCCCATCAACCCGCCAGGGAAGAAGACAGGTGCCCACTACATCATCACTGCAACTGATTATGTAACCAGATGGGTCGAAGCGCAAGCTGTAAAGGATTGCACTGCAGACACTGCTGCACACTTTATTTTTGAACATATCCTAACCAGGTTTGGCTACCCCAAGGTCTTGATGAGTGATAGAGGTACGCATTTTGTTAATGAGACAATCCAGGCTTTAACTGAAGAATTTCGGATCCACCACACGAAAATTACCCCATATCACCCGCAGGCGAACGGAACTGTGGAAGCTTTTAATAAAATTCTAGAATAGGTGTTGACCAAGATATGCAATGTAGAGCGCAGTGATTGGGACATGTGTATCTCGTCATTCCTTTGGACCTATTGAACCACCTGCAAGAAATTGACCGGGAAAACACCATTTCGAATGATTTACGGGAAGGAGGATATTATGCCCATGGAATATATTTTTCCTAGCCTGCGCATTGCAGCCTTTACCAACATGGCAGAGCCTGATAAGAGCCCAGCGAGTCGTACCAGTCACAAAGGCCACCAATTCCATTACAGCTCAGATTGCTCAGGGCGCGGAATTGTTGGACACATCTATGCAGCTTTGGTCTAAGATGCAACACGATCCTCTCCTGCGTGAAATCACCCAAGAGTTGCGTCAGAAGGAAGAAGATTTCAAGCAGATGGATGCTACAATGCTCATGTTGGTCCTTGCTCAACACCTAGCACAACTGCATACCAACCATGCACTTAGAGATGATCTCGAAGAGGTCCACCACAAAAATAAGGTTCTCAATGACCACCTCAAGCCTTGGGCTGATGAAGCCCTCAAGCTATCTCAGGAAGTGGATTTTGCAGTTAAACAACTGAACTAGACATTAGAAAGTGTCGCAGTCGCTATTGAAGGCCCAACTTCGCAGAAGTTGGTGGATATTGCACAAAATTCTACTGCACAGAGTGAAGGAGTGTTGCCTCCTCTGGTCAATGCCATCAAGAAGATTCAGGTGAAGATGCAAACCCCGCGGCTATTGTGACTCAGGACGAGTCGCAAGATTGTGTTGGGGGCCTGTTGGAACAGGGTTCCCTAAGCTGCGTTTTTGGTATAATTTTGTAATATTTTATTCTTGCGTAGGGGTTTTGGGGTGGGTCAAAGCCCCCAATGTTTTGTAATGGGTTAAAGGGTAGCTCTAGGATCCGCAAACCACGGTTTACAAACCATCGGATGGCAAAGGATACGATGTTATAAATAGATAGATAGTTGGGTCTAGTAGGCAATAAAAAGTAAGATTAATGCTACGTGCGAATTGTTGAGATCTGTTTGGGTTGTTTTGGGTAAGGACTCCTGCTAGTTTTGTGTGTAGAGATCCTCAGTCCTTCTGTGTGCAGACCTCGCTAGGCTATGTGCGCGGGCTGTGTTTTGGGTTGTAATTGGGTCTTTGGATACTAATGAATGTGTACTATATTTGAAGTATCTTTATGCTATCTGGATTGATTGCGTTTATTACTAAAGTGCATATGTGTTTTTATTTAAGCTGTGAATGTATCTATAATATGGAATTAGCTGCAATTATAATTTTCTTTAATGGTAATTGCTGATGCGCACGTGGATACGAATGTATTGATCAGATATGTTAATGATAGTAGCTCTATTATGATTACTTGTTGATTATATTAGAATCCTGTGAATAGACTTGATATGTGCGAACCTGCTAGTTTCAATACCGATATGCCTTGATTACCTACTCTCTCCTAGGGTGCAGAAACCTGGTTCCAGCACCCTCCCATACTACTTTGGGTGAGACCTTGGCCTACGAAAGTAGGTCATTGCTAAAAGGGCCAATAGTATAGGGGTTTTTTGGCAAACCTTAACCTCTGAACCTAGGTTAGGACCCCTCAATCCAACACCATCGACAGTGCTAAGACATCTTTACCAGTTAATGGGCACCGTCTAAGGTTATATCATAAACCTGCTTCTAAGGAATCATTTGTTAACATTGTCGCGAACTCTGATCTTCATGTTACAATAGCAGGGGAACATTCTCCTGTGCAGCCTGAAAATTGAAATTCCAATAAGTGAAACAGCTAAAAACCACCCTTGTGGCAGTTGTTACATCTGTTTCATATATATATATATAACAAAAACAAAAACAAAAAAAACAAAAATAATATATCTAATTGTGAAAACCTCTTTCTGGGGCGTGGTGAGACAATTTGTAACAACTGAAAACCACTCCTGTGGCGGCTGTTACACCCATATTTTTCTCCCCGAAACATCATCTTCCCTTCCCAATCCATTTTATAGGATGATGGTTTTCATTCAATTTTATTTTTGTACTAATTTCTCCTAATTATTATGTTTTTTTTTTTGAAGAATAATCTAAGGGTTGTCTTGGTTGTTACACATGTAACATCTGACAGCCACGAACATTGTACAGCAATAATCATGCCAGCCAAAAGAAAAAACATGAGTACTGCAAGCAGTATGCTGCCAATTTTAAATCTTCCTCCACGTCACCTTAGGTATGTCATTCAAAAGGTAACGTCATCATTTATGATTTGGCGATTATTGGAAAAAGTAATGATATTCTCGTGACGCCCGTGGGCGACCGTCACAATTAAGGCGGGGGAGGGGATATATCTTGAAATCATTGAAACAAATTCATATTCATAAACCTCTATCAATTCCACATGCACCCAAACAATAGAAAAAATTCCAATGATGACTAAATTCGTTTAGAAAGAGCGTGTGTACTAGAACCCATTACTTTCCATAACATGACATTTATGAAGTGTGGTGTGAGGTATGATTCGGTAATCCATGAAATTTGTCACCTCCCATCAACCTCCTCAACTGAAACGTTGTATCCTCATTGCAAACTCGTAAATTTGTGTAAGCATAGACGCCAAGAAGAAGTAAGCAGTGCAGTGATATTACATTGGGTTGAGAAGTAAGAAGCGAATTCAGAAACAACAGCAAGATGGGTGGAGTAGCGGTCAGGCACAAGCCAAATTCTATGGATGCCTTGCAGAATTTTCCAGAAGCCCACCATATATTCAAAGACATCGGATGGATTGAGTAATTCCAGAAGCTAGAAGGCTCGGACGAGGCAGTGGAAATCGAATTCGCTCATAATTTGAACAATAATCAGACCCAAGCTAGGTGCTTACAAGTTGAGATGACTGAAGAGGTAATTTCCTGAGTAAATACATTTCCAGTAGAGGGAAGGAGGTGGTTTAATAGAAAAATAAATGACCCCTTCTTGAAATAAGACTTCCTGGAAGGAGAAGAAAAAATGGAGAAGAAAGGGAGAGGAATTGACAGGTTTTCACTCCCTCAGCCTTGGGCAGATGTTGCCTTGGGTTTAATCAAATATATCACTTGTGATATAATATCTATGATAGTGTTTAACTATCACTTTCCTCTACTTGATCACCTTCGGCACCAACGAAAGATTAATCTTCCATTCTACCTATTATGGAACATCAAGCATATGGCGGCGACAGTAAAGACAACAACACACCCGGAAGCATGTGTGACCAATCACAGACTCATCAAATTGATCATGTTGGATACCCTACGCTAGCAAGGAAATACTTGCGAAGAATTCAAGCGAAAGAGACAGAGGAAAAACCGGGGGAAATAGACCATGACTTCAAGAGGAAGTCAAGCAGAAGCAAAAACCCAGACTCGGCCTGCCAAAGTTAGAATTGGGAAAGAACCTACTGATGAACCAATTGGGGATAGATGGCCAAAACATAGGGTGAAATTTAGCATACCCATAGAACCTTTGCATACAACCAGAAAGTAGACAAAAGCAGAAGTATTAGAAGAAGAAAGGCAACCCTCCTCATCAAGTAAGGACAAAACTCATGTCCTATTTTTAGAACTCGAAAATCTAATAAAGGAAAATGAAGAATTGAAGCGAATATTATCTGAGGGGAAGGAAATATTGGTTTCTGTATGCACGACATGTTTTCAAGAACTAACAATGGCAAGATATAAGGTCTGTGGGGAAAACATCAGCCCAATAGAAACAGAAACAGAATGGCAGGAGGGTGTTACACAAGAACCTGTTAAGGATACTATTGTTACACAAGAACCAACAGTTAAAGCAGAGCCCCCTGTAATAATTGACCTAGAGGCCGATACACAAGAACCTGTGGAGGCCACTCCTATTGTAGAAGAAACAATAATGGACACAGAGGCTACTCTAGGTGAAAATGAAGGGGCTGATACACAAGAACCCACCAAGGAAGCTGTTGTTACACAAGAACCAGTAGTAGAGTTGGAACAACCACATTCAGTAGAGGTTGTTACACCCATTATTGATGTTGATATTGCATGCATAAGAACGCCGAGTCCCATCTCGAGATGGAGTTCTGAGAAAATATTGTTAATTTCAGAATTACAGAAGTGGAAACAAGAAGCAATCTCCCTTCAGGAGGGGACGATTTCGTTCAAAGAACATTGGAGGGAGATAGACACCCTACATGAAATATGGATGAAAGAAGAGTTGAAGAAATGATGGGAATATTATAAGAAGAAGGAATCCCTGAAGAAACATGAGGAATATATGTTGTTGTTACAACAGCAGGTTCGGGATCTTACCATAGACAAGAAAAAACTTCATGATCTCGCCCTCAATTTGTTGTGGTGCAGGTGGCCTTCCCCATCCTATCATATTTTTATATGGGAACGTTACTTCCTGACACCTGTTCCAGATGAAATTTGTTATGGAGGACAGACCATATTTATGTTCTTCTACTCGCACATTTTTAGATGTTTTTTGTGCCTCCGATTTTGATGAACAAAGCCTGTTTTCTGAGTTATTCTTACACAATATCATTTGTGAGCATGTGAGTATGAAAATGGTTGTGAAAATATTCTCCTATATGGGGGATTTGTGTTGTGAGCTTTTGTGTTCTTCATGAAGAATCAGATTGAGTGGAATTTCGCCATCAAATCTATGGACGCTAATGAGGAGAAGATGGCATTATGGATCCGAGCAGAACCAGGACGGGCCACCCTGTTAAGGTGAGAATTCAAGAGAATGTTGAGTACTCCTGGGATAAAGGAACTAGTTTCCACTTATAGAAGAAGGATTGTGAACTTCTGCCACAATCAGTTCTCAATGATGAAGAGTCGAGCCTTGACTGGGTGCTTGAAATGCACAAAAGCTAGCAGTGCTGAGCTATTGAAGGGGGACCCATTTACATTCCATAATTTCGTGGTGGATGTTATGTTAGCCCCCTATGAAATTCTTGACAAGCAAGCTGGGGGCTGTATTATTCTGGAGACCTTCAAGGGATGCATCTCCCCTGAAGACACATCATCCTTGAATGTCTTCTGCAAGCCTCTGCTTTGCAGTGAAATCCCCTTTGCTGATTTCCCATCTAAAGCCTCACTGGTTATAAATGCTGCTCCTAAAAGACCAACATTGCCCCTCACACTCCTGCAAAACACCACATTGTTACCCCCTTTCCCCTTTGACAAATTCCCTCTTTTCCCCTTTTATTTTCCCTATTAACCCCCTAAATCCCCTCTAAAAATCCCTACACCCTTCTTTTTCCCAATTTCCCCCTCCATCTCCCTATCGTTACCCTTTAGGCCTCAAAATACATTAAAACAGGCTAAAAAACCCACTTTCCGCTTTACAACAAGGCTCAGCCCCTTACCGCAAGTCCCTTAACCACTTCCCACACATGCCCATGTGCTAGGACCGAGCGCTCAAGTCCTGAGCACTAATCGCATCAGAAGGTCGGAGCCAAACGAGAAATCCATTTGTAACATAAAAATTCCCAATGCGATTGGCTTTATTTATTAAGTCCTGTGGCTTGTTTTTTCAACCATTGATCCGCCATATAAATCGGACGGCCCGCGCACTCCCCGCCCAATAGCAATCGCAATATTTATGTGCGTCCCTCCGATCGGCCCATCGTAAACACTTGCGGTGTGATTGATCGCAACCCTGTCTTCCGATCCCTTATTGCTGCCATCCTCCGATTGCATTCCCCGCCGTTGATCTGGACCCGAGATCAATGGTCAGCGCTCAATCGCAACCCCCCGCCCGATCGCTATCGTAAGTCCCAGTGGTGCCGCCCTGATTGAGATCTCCCGATCAAATCATAACCGTCCATCCTCCCCGCTGATCCGACGGCCATCGCACTCCCCGCTCAATCGCAATCGGAACTTCCAATCGCTACCACTTTTCTCCCTTTGCGATTGCGATCCGCCGATCTGATCTCAACCGTTCGTTTAATTCAAGATCCGACAGCTCAGCGCTAATCACATCATCGCTCATCGCCTCTCCACTTTTCCCTCCGATGGAGTCTGAGCCATTGATCTAGTCCCCGAATCCAACGGCCAGCGCTCAATCGCGCTCCCACTTCTGATCGCAATCAGAACTTTTTGAATGTGTCACCTCTGCTCCCCCCGATTGCGATCCTTCGATTTGATCCTGACCGTCCAATGGATTTAAGATCTAACGGTTCAAAAGGAATCGCCCTCTGCCTCCGGCTGGGTCCCACCTCATCGCATTTCATAACATTACGGTCGCATTTCTCTGTATTTTGTTCAAAAGTAAAGGTTTAAGACTTTACACCAAAGTATTATATTTCATAGTTGTTCCACCCCCTTTCATATATTATTTCACCGCTCGATCTTTGCCGCCGATCTTTGTCCCCAGGCCATGATCTAACGGTCTGCGCTGCATTCTACCACCAAACCCTATTATTCGCGAGTTCTCACCCTTCCGTCTGCATTTTGTCACCATTGTGTAGTCAAAGCCACCACTCCGTCGCCGTGCTACCATTTCATCCACCCTCCCATTGCATTGTTTTCTGAGTCCAGTTGCGTGTTATGCAGGGTGTAGAAGTGAAGGGCCGCCATGATTGCACATTCTTCATTATAGCGGCAAGATTTTGCAGATAAAGATATAAGTGAAGTGGCAGAGAGTTTAATGCACAGAAAACTAAGTCATCAGGGCTGCCACATCAGCAGATATGTTTCTCTCGATGAGAGAACAGAGCGCCCATACTGTTTTTACTCCATGCCGTGCTCCAGTGAAGAGATTTCCGCCCAGAACACAGTCCAAGCTACCAGAGCATGTTTTAATGCGGTATGGCAGACCATTCCATTTTTATTACCAGTTGATTTATCCACCCACAGTACCACAGAGTACTACTACAGCCGGAGTACATCAGGACCATGTCAAAGTAAGTGGAAGCTGAAGAAGATCACTCCTTTGTCCCAAAAGGGTATCAGGGATAAATGCAGAGATTTAAAACAGAATGGGTTCCGGCCCTCTCCTTCTCTTCCGTGTTTTAATGTTTCATTTAGTGCCCTACCTACCTCCTCAGCTCATCTTCTGCTATAAAACTCAGGAAGAAATTATTGTAAAGGTTTTTGATGAGATATCAGTGAAACGCAAGCATTTTCCTCTTGAGACAAGTTCTCTGTGTAATATTGTAAGATAGGCTGAGATTTGATGTATTTAGACTAAATGTTCAAGCTATGGGCTATGATGTACCTTATTGGTGTTGTTTTTAATATGACAAGCATATTTCTTTGGATCCTGATCTAAATCAGCTGGTGATGTTTTCTTATCTCTATGTTTGATTTCATTTCATTCCATTTCTACTGGCTCGCATCAGAAGTTTGGCATAAGATTTACCCTTGATAGGTACCTTATGTTGCTGCTCTCCCAGCCCTTTATGTTTTCTGCTTATGTGTGTATCTGAATATTGATTTCAATTTATTTAACCAGTGTAGTGGATGTTATTTCCTGCCCTCTGATTTATGAATTAATGAAATCTATGTTTAGATGTTCTTGCTAGGATCTAGTTGAATGCGTTAAGAACACTGGGGGGTCTAGAACCTTGTCTCTGCCTCTCTAGGATATTTCCATCCCAATTAGGCCTTCCTAAGATCCCTTTTCCTACCTCTGATTTTGTCCAAGCAGGCCTGGAGTTAAATGACCTCTGACCTGATCTATAGACAGAGTTGGTTGGTTCTCCTCCTTTCATTTTCAGTCCTTAATGTCCCATTCCAAATATCATCTTTAAGATCCAAATGCTCCAGATGACTATCCCAACTGAAAGCTTGCACATTAATTACAAATAAATCCTTTCTTGACTCCATTGCCCAATGGCCTCGATGTTCCCTGAGTTGTATGTCTTAGCCTAATCCCTTCTATGCTCATCCTTGTCTTATATTGGACCTTCCTTTCCTGATTCCCAATAACCAAACACAAACAATCAAACAAACAACCCTGAGCCTATAACTAGCCTAAAATCATGACTGAGAGCTTCAAAGACATACACTTTGACTCATCTAGAGAGATCCCTCTCTGGACCTAGGAGGGCTAGATCCTAAGGTCTGAAAGTGGTTCTATGTTGTCTCATCTTTTGGTCTTGTTAACCTGGCCAAAACATGGGAACCCCAACATAATGGCAACTCCGCTGGGGATTCTGAGGAGCTGATAACCGAAAAAATTGTTATTCTGTGTCCCAATCTCATCACCAACATAATGGCGACTCCGTTGGGGCTCATCTAAGTGCATTTCACCTTATACATTCCCAAGACTCAGAAACTTAGAACTCTGGTTAGGTTGATAGTAATTCATTCCTTTCTTGAATCGACCTCCGTCATTGAGTGTCCATCATACTCTTAGACAGAGCCTGGAAAGGGCCAGGTAGCCTCCAGATCTCACCTTCTTCGGAGGTGACATATCTGGTAAATGCCCTCCCAGTCAATCTCTGGTTGGAGTCTGTTTTTGAGGAGATTCCTAAAGGGTGATAGTTCCTGAGCACTGTGGTGGACAGTGTAACCCCTTAGATATAATCTGAAACCCTCCACCTTGCGACTCCATTGTTCCTAAACGAAAAGACTCCGCTAGTGATCAGTAGGCCTGCTGATTATCTTGGTTTCACAATAGACTCCACTAGGAGACCAGCCCCTGAGACAACATCAACCACAGTAGAAGTAACAAGTAGGGTTAAGCTGCTTGGCTTAGAAACAACATTCTAGCTTTCAGAACCATCCACACAAGAGCTTATCCCAACCCTGACCCACCTGAAATAGTTAACAATCTGGAGAGTATCCTCAAAGGAGCCCCTGCACCCCATAGACCAACTATTTCCAATCACATTCATAGAGCTAACTCTGCACCGGAAGAACTAACAACTCTATCGCATTTTCTCCCTGACCTAGACACACCTAATATATTACTAAGAACTAGGTCATCCAATCACCTAGACCAGCAAGACCTCGAGCCTCACAGTACACCATCTCATAGTGGTCAGCACACTAGGGACAGAGAAACCCCTCCATCGACACCACCTGATATTCACTTCCTTCAAAACTTGGGGCTCTCTCACCCTAGATCTGCTCAACAGACTTCTGTTGGTCCTAATATCCCTGTCATCCAAGTACCAGCTGCTCAAGCCAATCCTATACCTCATCAGATCATTATCATGGCAGCTTGGTCTGCACCCTTGGTGTTACCTCAACCCTTGTTACCCTTACCCAACGATTATCAGTCAAAAATCCCACACTTCACTGCTAAAGAGTCCATCACAACTCAGCAACATGTAGATAAGATGGAGGATTCTTTTGATTATATGGAAATTGATGATGAGAAAATCAAAATGAGAATCTTTGCCCAAATCTTAGGGGGTGATGTAAAGAAATGGTTTAAAATTTTACCTCCTGGTAGTATCCAAGATCTCCCTGCGTTATATCGGAATTTCATAGACAAATGGGAGGTTAGAGAAAACCCTCGCCAACTCCTAGCAGAATACATGTCCCTTAAGAGGAACGTAGGAGAGAGTGTCCATGAGTACACTACTAGATTTAACAGCATATACAATGCTCTCCCTCCACACATGAAACCTCCTCAAGGTATGGCCCTAGCCAAATATCCTGATGGATTTGATGCTGACATGGCCTATGAGCTTAGAGATACAGAGTACAACACATTGGAAGACATGCAGAAAGGAGCTATAACCATAGAAGCAAACTTGACGGAAAAAAGGGCAAGATTAAAAGTTGAGAAAAGGGTAACCTATAGGGATGACAATGTAGCTTCCACATCTGATCCCAAATATGATAGACTGTCTAAAAACATGGAAGACCTACAACAAATGATAAAAAGGATGGTTGTCCAAAACAGAAACCAGAACCAGAACCAGAACGTCAGAAGAAACAATGTCGCTCCCAACAGACAGAGAGAGTCAGATCAACAAGTAGTTCCCCCATTCCAAGAAAACTTCTTAGATGAATATGAGGGAATCATAGAAGAGTCTGAAGGGAATGAAATAAACATGTTCGAAACAGAAGACTCAGTCCTTAACTGTGATTCAGGGGAAGATCAGCCCTCACCTTCATATTGGGATGAGGAATGGTTAGAAACTGAGGATTACAGATTAGGATTTGAAAATGCCATGTTACAGGTCAGGGAACAATATGAGCTTAGGAGAAAAAAGAACCAAGATACTTCCAAAACCAAAGCTCCTGAGGTAACCATCAAGAAAAGACCTGATAAAACTTCCAAAGCATCTGCTGAAAGTTCTGGTAAACACAAGGAAAAAGACAACCAAGACACTGAAAAACAAAACCAACCAACCAGCAGTACTATCACTTCAGTTAGTACTCCTGATACAATTGTTCCCGACCCTGTACATAGAGAGAAATCACAAATTGATTCAGCCACTAAGGCCGTAGTGAATAAAACATAGTCGAATACTCAAAAGACACAATCCACTTTCAATTTAGAGAGTGAGATTGCAAAAATCAAAATCTCTGTCCCACTCTCTGAGTTGGCCACTCAGGGTGTATATAAAGGCCAAATTTTGAAAGCGATGAATTTAGGGGAAAACAATGACACTGTAAATTTGAATGATGATCAACCTGCCCTCCTGTTTGGTCCAAAGATTGAGGAAAAGTTTCGGGAAGGGGTAGTTCCACCTTTTTATATCAGTCTCAACGTTCATGAAAAAATACTCCACAATGCCATGCATGATTCCAGAGCATCACACAATTTAATGCCTAAAGTAGTGATGGAAAATCTAGGCCTAGAGATCACACGACCTTACAAAGATCTATATTCATTTGACTCTAGCAGAGTAAGATGCCTAGGCCTAATCAAAGACTTGTGTGTGAGCTTGACCCAGATCCCAGCTAAATGTATGGTCATGGATGTTGTGGTGGCAGATGTACCACCCAAGTATGGCATGCTATTGTCAAGATCATGGGGAGCCAAATTGCAAGGAACAATGCAAATGGATGGCTCATATTGCACTATCCCTATATTTGGCCAACTCAGAAGACTGTATAGAGAATCCCAGATGAAATTCCTAGTCAGTAGCCCCGAGAAACCTAAAAATTCACCATTATACTCTGTACACACAGACCTGGATTCTTTCATTCTTTATAACAACCAATCTTTAGGAGAGCCAGAATCTGAATGCAGAAATACAAGAAATGACACAGAGCCCATGGACTTTAGCATGATGGCTACCTTATAAGAATACGATGAAGAAAACCATGGGCAGGGTATTGAAAACGAAACTCAGAATGAACCAGAAACAAAACGCAAACAGCAAGGTAGCCAACTCTCTGAACTCCACATAGGCCATGAAGAACAAGATAACCCACAACCTAGTACAGAATCCTCAATGCAACATAATGGCGAACCCTTGTGGGAAATGAAATTTGATGGGTCCTGTACTAGGCAAAATGCTGGAGCAGGGGTGTGGCTACGTAACACAAAAAATGACCACGCAGATAGCCATGCTGTGAATCTGCATTTCAAATGCACAAATAATATTGCAGAGTATGAGGCTCTCATCCTGGGTCTGAATTTATTGAAGAAATTAGGAGCCCATAGGATAGCTGTGAGGGGAGACTCTGAGTTATTAATAAAACAAGTGAATGGTGAATATGCAGCAAAACATCCTCGATTAAGAGCGTACAGGAATGATGCAGTGGATTTATTGAAAACCTTTGTTGAATATGAATTGGTGTTTTTTCCCAGGAGTCGAAATTTCATTGCAAATGGATTAGCTTGCTTGGCTAGTTCATATCCTAAGACTCCCCCTGACCAACAAATCGTCATTAAAACCAAGTTCAGACCTGCAGTACCAGACAACGAAAAATATTGGCAGGTCTTTGAAGGAGATAAACAGATCGAAGATTTCCTAGTCGGCAGGAATGAGTTTGAATTTTCTGATTATGACTCAAAATATGATGACAACTGCCCAAGTGAGGATCCCCTAGATGAACAAGAAACATCCTGTAATATAGAAATAAACACTTTTTCCCTAGAAACTGGACACTCGACCGAAAAAATGTGAAAATGCAGATAACAAAGAAATGGAGGTGTTGCAGGCCAAGGATAAGAACATACCCAGAGGCCTAGCACCCCTAGAGGACCTTTTTGACTTTGACGACATAGCAAAAAAGCCCACTATAGAACATGCAGACTCAGATATAGAAGAATGCAACATAGGCACTGAAGACAAACCTAAAATGATAAAACTGGCTAAGTCTATACCTGCAGACATGAAGAAAAAATACATTGGCCTGTTTAAGGAATTTATGGATGTGTTTTCATGGAGCTATGAAGATTTAAAGGCCTATGACACCAACATCATACAACACAAGATACCACTAAAGGAAAACCAGAAGCCTTTTAGATAAAAAAATCCGAAGGATCAATCCAAAACAATTTCCTGCAGTGGAAAAGGAAATTAAGAAGATGTATGATGCAGGCATTATAGTCCCTGTAAGGTTTTCCGATTGGGTGTCAAAATTAGTGGCTGTGAGAAAGAAAACAGGAGATATTAGATTGTGCATAGACTTCAAAAACCTTAACAGAGCCTCCCTGAAAGACAACTACCCCTTGCCCGGAATGGAACATATCTTACAGAAGGTAGTGGGATCTAAAAGGATCTCCCTGTTAGATGGCTTTTCTGGATATAACCAAGTGTTGGTACTCCCAGAATATCAACTCAAAACAGCATTTACCACCCCATGGGGCACCTTCATGTACGTGAAAATTCCCTTTGGACTGATGAATGTTGGAGCTACCTTCCAGAGAGCGATGGATATAACGTTCTCAGATGAAATTGGACACTTCATAGTTATCTACTTGGATGACTTGACTGTCTTTTCTAAAACTGAAGAAGAACACTTGAAACATCTGAGGATTTTTTTTGAAAAATGTAGGAGGTACGGTCTGTCCTTGAATCCTAAGAAAACTATGTTTGGGTTGCAAGAAGGAAAACTTCTTGGACACATTATATCTAAGAAAGGGATTAGGATAGACCCACAGCAAGTCGAGGAAATACTGCAAATTACACATCCAAGAAACATCAAGGAGTTACAGTCCTTCATAGGAAAGATCAATTTCCTCAAGAGATTTATCCCCAATCTTGCTGAGCATCTTAGGAATATGACCAACATGCTAAAGAAAGATGCAACAATTAAGTGGACTATTGAAGCCAAGAAATCTTTTGAGTCAGTAAAACTTGCACTCACCCAGGCCCCTGTACTTATCAGCCCAGACTTCTCAAAATATTTTTTGATCTTTTCCTTTGCCTCCTAGCATACAATAGTTGCAGTCTTGCTACAAAGAATTCATAAGGTAATGAACAACCCATCTCCTTTTTCAGCGAAGCCTTAAGAGATGCACCCTTAAAGTACAACATTATGGAAAAATAGGCCTATGCTCTGGTAAAGGCCTTAAAATACTTTAGGGTGTACATTCTGCATTCTCACACCGTTGCTTACGTGCCGAATATAGTGGTTAAAGATATTTTGTCCCAGGACCCTGATGGGAAAAGAGGCAAATGGATTGCTACGATCTTGGAATACGACCTTGAAATAAAACCCACCAAGCTGATCAAAGGTCAAGGCCTGGCCCAGTTAATGGCTGAATCTAACTTTCAGGCCCTTGACATTAACATGATAAATGCCTTAGATGAGCAGGAAGGATTGCACCATCCAACTGTTGAGGGGCAGTTTCAGAACTCTCCTTGGTACTCTGATATCCTCTATGTGCTCACTAATCTCAATGCCCCTCCAGAACTGTACAAAACCAAGGCCAGATTCATAAAACTCAAAGCTAGAAACTATTTCATTTTAAATGAAAACCTATACTGGAAGAATCCAAATGGCCTATTACTGAAATGCTTATCCGAAACTGAAGCTGAAAGAATTAAACAAGAATTCCATGCTGGGGAGTGTGGAGGCCACCTGAGTTGGAAAGTCACTGCAAATAAGATACTCAGGGCTGGTTACTATTGGCCTACACTCTTCAATGATGCCCATAAAATGATTCTTACTTGCCACCAATGCCAGATCTTCGAAGGGAGAAGAAAGCTCTTCCCCCTCCCTTTACAACCTATCACCGTAGAAGGTCCCTTCATGCAATGGGGCCTAGAATTTATAGGAGAAATTCATCCTGCCTCCTCTGGACAACACAAATGGATCCTAACTGCTACAGATTACTTCACTAAATGGATAGAAGCCATACCCACTAGGAATGCCACTGATTATGTCATCACTAGGTTCCTAGAGGACTTCATTCTATCTCGGTTTGGATGTCCAAGGAAAATAATCACTGACGATGCTACTGCTTTCGGATCCAAGAGAATGATTGATTTCTGTCACAGGTATGGAATAGCCCTTGGTCATTCAACTGCCTAATATCCCCAGGGTAATGGCTTAGCTGAATCATCAAATAAAATCCTGGTTACAATCATCAAGAAGATGCTGGAAGAGAACAAAAAGTCATGGCATAAAAAGTTGGTATATGCTTTGTGGGCCGACAGGTTCACCACGAAGAAATCCATTGGCATGTCACCATTCCAGCTTGTCTATGGAACCAAAGAAATTTTTCCTACCAGCCTGGGAGTGCCAGTGATTAAGCTTGTCCAAGAGATTCAGTCAGAGGAAGACAATATGTTGAGAAGAATCAATGAAACTATCCATCTGCCGCAAACAAGGGAGCAGGTTTATAGCAAAGCTGTCAGAGTTCAGGAAGGCATAAAGAGGCAGTTTGACAAAAGAGCCAAAGCTTCAGATTTCAAAGTTGGGGACAAGGTCCTGAAATGGGATTCAAGGAGAGAGGACAAAGGTAAACATGGAAAGTTTGATAGCTTGTGGCAAGGTCCATATATCATTCAAGCCACTGTGGGTCTTAATGCATTTTTCTTGCAAGAACTTGATGGTACAGAGCTGTTTGGGGGTCCTATCAATGGCAGGATGCTCAAAAACTACTTCTGCTAACTTTCATTTCCAGTCCCATTTCCATTGTACATACCATTGTCGTTTTACTTTCAAGAAAGCAGAGAAAAATGTTTCAAAAAACAGAAGAGAAAGGAGAGGTTCAGACATGCTCAAAACTCGAACCTCTGAAAGGAAAAAAGGTGGCTCAAATGTGATCAAAATCTGAGCCAAAAGAAGCAGAATAGATGGTCCTAACATGCTCAAAACCTGGACCAGCAGTGAAAAGAAGAATCAGCTCTAGCATGCCCAAAACAGAGCTGAAATGAACAAAGGAAGTGACTCTAATTTTCTCACAACCTGAGTCACAAGAAAATAAGGATGTTTTGAAACTGCAGATTTCATGCCTTCACAGTTTTGTTTTCAGTTTCCCACAAGTCTTCGCCCCAGCAAGTTAGACAGTCTAATCCTGGCTTGGCTGTTTTTTTTTCAATTTCCTGTCTTAGAATGTAGGAGAAGAAATCTGTTGGACAGTTTAATCCCAACAGATGTTAGATTAGGTAGAGAAGCATATGAGGCCAACTGTTTAATCTTGTCTCATGGAGCAATGAGGATATATTTAGAATAGGTTTTTTTTTTTTTTTTGAAAATAAAATGTAAAGGGTCTGCTAGCTCAAATGCGCCCAAAGGGAAATGTTAGGACTGTATTCTGGGTAGGTATTTTGGTTGGGAAATTTTTTCTGCTGATATTTCTAACATATTGTGGCAGCTGAAAATCAAAGAAAGAAAGGGATGTGCCAAGCAGCAGGCATCTGGCCTACTCCAAAGATCATCTCTAGTTTCTTGGCTCCTTCAAGAAGAAGCCATCCCCATGTGGAGCCACTGTTAACCCCCCTATGAAATTCTTGACAAGCAAGCTGGGGGCTATATTATTCTGGAGACCTTCAAGGGATGCATCTCCCCTGAAGACACATCATCCTTTAATGTCTTCTGCAAGCCTCTGCTTTGCAGTGAAATCCCCTCTGCTGATTTCCCATCTAAAGCCTCACTGGTTATAAATACTGCTCCTAAAAGACCAACATTGCCCCTCACACTCCTGCAAAACACCACATTGTTACCCCCTTTCCCCTTTCACAAAGTCCCTCTTTTCCCCTTTTATTTTCCCTATTAACCCCCTAAATCCCCTCTAAAAATCCCTACACCCTTCGTTTTCCCAATTTCCCCCTCCATCTCCCTATCGTTACCCTTTAGGTCTCAAAATACATTAAAACAGGCTAAAAAACCCACTTTCCGCTTTACAACAGGGCTCAGCCCCTTACCGCAAGTCCCTTAACCACTTCCCACACATGCCTGTGCGCTAGGACCGAGCGCTCAAGTCCTGAGCGCTAATCGCATCGAAAGGTCAGAGCCAAACGAGAAATCCCGTTGTAACATCAAAATTCCTGATGCGATTGGCTTTATTTATTAAGTCTTGTGGCTTGTTTTTTCAACCGTTGATCCGCCATATAAATCGGACGGCCCGCGCACTCCCCGCCCAATCGCAATCGCAATATTTATGTGTGTCCCTCCGATCGGCCCATCGCAAACACTTGCGATGCGATTGATCGCAGCCCTGTCTTCCGATCCCCGATTGCTGCCATCCTCTGATTGCATTCCCCGTCGTTGATCTGGACCCGAGATCAATGGTCAGCGCTCAATCGCAACCCCCCGCCCAATCGCAATCGCAAGTCCCAGTGGTGCCGCCCCGATTGAGATCTCCCGATCAAATCATAACCATCCATCCTCCCCGCTGATCCGACGGCCATCACACTCCCTGCTCAATCGCAATCGAAAATTCCAATCACTACCACTTTTCTCCCTTTGCGATTGCGATCCGCCGATCTGATCTCAACCGTTCGTTTAATTCAAGATCAGACGGCTCAGCGCTAATCGCATCATCGCTCATCGCCTCTCCACTTTTCCCTCCAATGGAGTGTGAGTCGTTGATCTAGTCCCCAGATCCAACGGCCAGCGCTCAATCGCGCTCCCACTTCTGATTGCAATCGGAAATTTTTGAATGTGTCACCTCTGCTCCCCCCGATTGCAATCCTCCGATTTGATCCTGACCATCCATTGGATTTAATATCTAATGGTTCAAAAGGAATCGCCCTCCACCTCCTACTGGGTCCCACCTCATCGCATTTCATAACATTCCGGTCGCATTTCTCTGTATTTTGTTCAAAAGTAAAGGTTTAAGACTTTACACCAAAGTATTATATTTCATAGTTGTTCCACCCCCTTTCATATATTATTTCGCCGCTCGATCTTTGCTGCCGATCTTTGTCCCCAAGCCATGATCTAACGGTCTGCACTGCATTCTACCACCAAACCCTATTATTCGCGAGTTCTCACCCTTCCGTCCGCATTTTGTCACCATTTTGTAGTCAAAGCCACCACTCCGTCGCCGCGCTACCATTTCATCCACCCTCCCATTGCATTGTTTTCTGAGTCCAGTTGCGTGTTATGTAGGGTGTAGAAGTAAAGGGCCGCCATGATTGCACAATCTTCATTACAGCGGCAAGATTTTGCAGATAAAGATATAAGTGAAGCGGCAAAGAGTTTAATGCATAGAAAACCAAGTCATCAGGGCTGCCACATCAGCAGAGATGTTTCTCTCGATGAGAGAATAGAGCGCCCATACTGTTTTTACTCCATGTCGTGCTCCAGTGAAGAGATTTCCGCCCAGAACACAGTCCAAGCTACCAGAGCATGTTTCAATGTGGTATGGCAGACCATTTCATTTTTATTACCAATTGATTTATCCACCCACAGTACCACAGAGTAATACTGCAGCCGGAGTACATCAGGACCATGTCAAAGTAAGTGGAAGCTGAAGAAGATCACTCCTTCGTCCCAAAAGGGTACCAGGGATAAATGCAGAGATTTAAAACAGAATGGGTTCCGTCCCTCTTCTTCTCTTTCGTGTTTTAATGTTTCATTTAGTGCCCTACCTACCTCCTCGGCTCATCTTCTGCTATAAAACTCAGGAAGAAATTATTGTAAAGGTTGTTGATGAGATATCAGTGAAATGCAAGCATTTTCCTCTTGAGACAAGTTCTCTGTGTAATATTGTAAGATAGGCTGAGATTTGATGTATTCAGACTGAATGTTCAAGCTATGGGCTATGATGTACCTGATTGGTGTTGTTTTTAATATGACAAGCATATTTCTTTGGATCCTGATCTAAAGCAGCTTGTGATGTTTTCTTATCTCTGTGTTTGATTTCATTTCATTCCATTTCTACTAGCTCGCATCAGAAGTTTGGCATAAGATTTACCCTTGATAGGAACCTTATGTTGCTGCTCTCCCAGCCCTTTATGTTTTCTACTTATGTGTGTATCTGAATATTGATTTCAATTTATTTAACCAGTGTAGTGGATGTTATTGCCTGCCCTCTGATGTATGAATTAATGAAATATATGTTTAGATGTTCTTGCTAGGATCTAGTTGAATGCGTTAAGAACACTGGGGGGTCTAGAACCTTGTCTCTGCCTCTCTAGGATATTTCCATCCCAATTAGGCCTTCCTAAGATCCCTTGTCCTACCTCTGATTTTGTCCAAGCAGGCCTAAAGTTAAATGACCTCTGACCTGATCTATAGACAGAGTTGGTTGGTTCTCCTCCTTTCATTTTCAGTCCTTAATGTCCCATTCCAAATATCATCTTTAAGATCCAAATGCTCCAGATGACTAGCCCAACTGAAAGCTTGCACATTAATTACAAATAAATCCTTTCTTGACTCCATTGCCCAATGGCCTCGATGTTCCTTGAGTTGTCTGTCTTAGCCTAATCCCTTCTATGCTCATCCTTGTCTCATATTGGACCTTCCTTTCCTAATTCCCAACAACCAAACACAAACAATCAAACAAACAACCCCGAGCCTATAACTAGGCTAAAATCATGACTGAGAGCTTCAAAGACATACACTTTGACTCATCTAGAGAGATCCCTCTTTGGACCTAGGAGGGCTAGATCCTAAGGTCTAAAAGTGGTTCTATGTTGTCTCATCTTTTGGTCTTGTCAACCTGGCCAAAACATGCGAACCCCAACATGTTACACATGTACCAGTGTATGCATAGATAGTACAATCCCTTGGTGCTTTCTGTCTCAGATTGAGATTCAAGTTTCCTTTGATCTGGCTGCAAATTGAGGATTATCGAAGTAATTATGAATTGAGAAAGTATGAATTAGAGTCCTGGGCACGAGATTTGATGGCCAATCAGGGGTACGGGTGTACAGACAAAGATACAGTTGGCGCTTATGATCTCACCCACCTGCAATGGAGATATTCCCATGAGAGATGAGTTTTCATGAGGACATGCAAGTGTTTCAGTTGGGGGGAGATGTTGGGTGCCCATTTTGCACACTTTTCCTACATTTGTTTTCCCTATTTTGCCTCATGACTATAACCAATGGGACTATCTTTGCCTCTTTTTCCTACCTTTCTATCCTAACTTGTGTTGTTTCACCTTATTTTCATTACTCTTCCATTTCATCAATTATTATGATATATCATACCCTTTTTATGACTAATTGAGGATGAATGTTTGGAGAGGATCTATGGTCTTTGTGTTGTCTTTCCAATTGTCATTTGTAGCACCAAAGATCCCGAGCACGAGGTATACAAGAGCAGTTAAGGGTGTGTTGTTACAACGAGCTTTTTATACCACGATACTATTACACTTTCCTATTACAGACTCGCTGGAAAACTGTTACACTTTGCTATTGTAGACCCACTGGCGAACTGCCAATACAGTTTTACCATTGACTGGATCTCGTCAACTCCTATTTCTGATCTATCCTCTAGTTGTTATGCTACAACTATGGTTTATCGTGATAGTTGTAGAAGTTATTAAGAATTTTATTTTTGGATAACAGCCTCTGGGTGGTTTTGATTGTAATCTATAATTTTCTAGTCATACTTTTATTAAGAAGTGGTTATAACCATATGTATACTATTTCGATTAGCATGAGAATCATAAGATTCTCATGACTGATCTATCCCTTGTTTTTCTGAGATGTAACCACTATATAGTTCTCGGCCCTTAAGGTCGAAAGGTTAGCGGAGAACAACATTATTTTGGCTCTATAATTTTTCTCATATTAATGCAGATTATCCTGTTATTTCTGTTACATGCATTATTCGATTTAGTTTCCGTTAAGTTCTTTCTCTACCTGTGCCCTACTAGGGATGAAGGGCCCTCCTTCTTAGCAGGGATTGCAGTGATTAAGGTATTTGTGTATATGTGTTTGTATTTTGGTTTATGTATCATTAGAGGTGTTGTTGTTGTTGTTTCAGCTCTGAATATATTCGCTTCAATTTCAGTATTTTGTATGTTGTTACACATATGATATTAGAGACACTAGCTAGATAATTGTTGTGTGGCACGCTAGAACAGATTAATTGAAGTGTGATTACAGTCTTGTAGATCATTTTATTTTTTCATGAGTGATTTACTTCCAGCATTTACTTCAACAATGATTTCTTTTATTTGGAATTGCTTTTGGTTGAGTGTATCGGCATAGACAGTGCAACTGTCATTGAAATAAAATACTTCCCTGGATTGATAATTTATGTGTAATTTTTTAGCCATTTAATAGTGATTAATACAACCCAACAGATATAAGGCCTTGTTCAACCTAAAAACATGAGATTCCTTTCCAAATACCTTAAATATTTTAGGTTGGTATATGTACGCCTCTTCCTCAATCAAACCATTGAGGAAAGGAATCTTCACATCCATCTGGTGCAATTTACATCCTAGTGAAGCAGCAAGACAAATGATGGATCTATCGGGGGGGGGGTTGCAGGGGGAGGTAGCCCCTTTGCATGTGGTTTGGAGAAGTGCCCCAGGAAAAAAAAAAATTGACCCTATATTAGGTGGGTGAACCCGCCTATGGTTTTTTGCATGGGTTTGCACATGCTTTTGGGCATGATGGTTTTATGCTCCTGGTATTTTGTAGATCCGATCAAGGGAAATTAGATTATGTTCTAATCCAAGGTTAATGGATTGGGGTTTATGAATGCTTTGGCATGCATATATATATATATATATATTTTGTCACACTAAAAGGAATATAATGAAAAATCAAGCTGGTAGTCGCAATTTAGGATCCAAAGGAAAATATCTTTGTATATATGTTTTATTTTCTATGCTCTCACTATTGTTTAATTTATGTTTTTAAGAATTTTTTTGTAGATAATTTATGTACAGGGTTAAAACCTATAGGATCCAATAGAGGCGTACCTGACAATTGGAGCAAAGGTCTCATCAAAGTCTTAGAAACCTCTAGCCAAGAACCACGCCTTGTATTTTTCAATATTACCATCTACAATATGCTTAATATTGTATATCCACCTACAAGTTACCACTGACTGCCCTTCAGGCCTTGGAAAAATATCCCATACATCATTCTTCATTAGTGATTAGTACTCTTCATTCATTGCTTCCTTCCACACGTTTTGGCTAGTTGCTTCCTCATATGTGGAAGGTTCTTCTTCAATAATTTTTGTCATGAGAGCTGCATAGCGGGTGAACCTCTTAAGTTTCTTCACCTCTCTAGATGTTCCATTAGGATTTTCATGTCCTTCTTCCTCTTTCAATTTGGACCTAAGCCATGTTGGTTTATTCTTGATCTCTAGAAATATGACTAGTTTTGTTATATCTTGAGGCACTTATGGCCTTCTGGTACATTTTTTAGAGCTCGAATGCTCCTCCCTGGAGGCCTTCTACTTCCCTTCATCCAAGGAATCTATATATGGAGACTTCCTTAGACTTCCAATATGCCACTTTATCATCGAAGGTGACATCTCAGCTGACCTCGATTCTTTCTTGCTTTGGAATGTATATTTTGTAGGCCTTTGATGATTCGTTGTATCCAACAAATATGCATTTCCTTCCTGAAGGCTCAAGCTTGTTCCTATTATCCTTAGGAACATGAATATATACATGACAACTAAATATTCGCATGTGTCCAACCTCTGGAATAATTTTAGAGAATTCTTCTTTAAGATTCATACCTTCCAGAACTTTATGAGGACTTCTATTTTGAATGTACATAGTTCTTTGTGATGCCTCCCCCCATAAGAACAATGGCAATTCTAAGTCATGCATCATGGCCTTGAAATATTATTTAATGGACCTATTATTTATTTTTGCTACACCATTATGTTGTGGATTATAGGGGGAAATTAGCTCCCTTTTAATCTTAGCCTTATTGTAGAAAGTAACAAGTTCCTTCAAGGTGTATTCTCATCCATTGTCAAATATTAGTATCTTGATCTTTCTTACTATCAAGTTTTCCACTTCAACTTTTAATTCTTGTAACTTATTTAATACCTCATCCTTGGTATTTAAGAGTTATATCCATTTCTTGCAGGAGAAGTCATCAATACATGTCACATAGTACAATGAACCACCAAGCGATTTCATAGCCATCAAACCACATACATCAAAATGAATCAAGATGTCCAAAGCTTCCTTAGATATGTTGTCACTGTTTGGAAATGTTTTCTTGATATTCTTCCCAAGAGAACATCAGTTGCATACACCATCGTTCTTTATCTATATTTCTGCACGAATATCTAACACATTTGACTCAACTCAATAAATTCTCTAAAATGAATATGTCCATACCTTCTATTCCATAGCTAGCTTGTATTTATCTCATCATGTACTAGTGATTTTTCTGGTTGATTCACAAGTTTATACAACCTTCCACCATGAATCCCAATAACCCTAGCATCATCTATACTAGATCCCTTGGACTAAACAAGTAATTTTCCATCTACAAAATAAACCCTATCTCTGAACAAGAAACATAGAAAATATTATTTTTGAAACTTGGTACATGAAGGACATTGTTGAGATGTACATTGTTACTAGATTCTATCTCTGTAGATGCCTTTCCAACTCCTTTGAATCCATAGTTTTTATTGTCTCCCATTTCAACCCTTTGAGAAAATTTATTTTTTATCATGCTTGAAAGATTCCCATGCTCTCTGGTCATATTCCTTGATGTTTCACTATCTACTAGGCACATTTCATCGTCATCTAAAAAGGAACCTGTCAAATCATAATAGCAAAAGAAATACTTTTCACATTTGACCTTATTTGGTTTTTCTTCTTCAACATATACTGTGAAAGCATGTTTCTTCCCTTTTATCTTCTTTTTATTCACCATGTTAGGAAAATATCTCTTGAAATGTTAATTTTACAAACAACCATAACATTGGATCTTTGATAAGTATTTCTTCTTCTTAGAGGAATAATATCCCTTTCCTGAATTCTTGTGTTGAGGTTCAAACTTATTCTTTCCTTTTTTCTTGAAACGAGTTGCAAGGGTTTGAACTTCCTCATCTTGGTGATCTCTAGTCATCAAAATTTCTTCTTCTTGAGCATATGATGTCCAGAGTTTTTCAAATTTATGATCTTCCTTCCAACTGCTTACACCTGTTTCAAAAGCATCCCATGAGCTATGAAGACCATTGAGTGTTGTAATAATTATTTCTTGATCACGAATGGGTTCTCCAATTTCTTGGATCTAATATCTTATTTGATAAATCCATACAAATTAATAGGCCGGGGTGTCATATTATTCATCCTAGTGATTCGAATTTCAGTCTTCTAGCTCATTGATTGACCAACGTTCTTGATAGTGTACAGATTCATTAGGGCATTGTACATATTTTTTGAAGTATTAGGTTTTGAAATATAAGGAACCAAATGATCCCTAATGGAGTCCACTTTAATTCTCATAGCATTGATTTCATCCTCCTTAAACTTTTCTTTTCCTGCATCATCTTTTTGTTCAACAACCTTTCCTATCACAATTTCCAACACCTTGTTCTTGGCAAGGTGAATATATATTCTTACTTTCCAAGCTCTGAAACTAGATGCTCCCTCTATCTTGTTTTCAAATTTCATAGAAGAAGTCTTAGAAACCAATATGAAAGAAGGATTTGAATAAAATACTTTCTGGGGTTTTTTCAGGGTGATCTCTATGTTCCCTTCTTCCTTCACTAAAACTTTAATACCATGTTGATATTATTAATGAAATTAGGGTTAACACAATATTTTTGAAATTATGATAATTAATTTTGATGTAGATATTCTTTTAACTTATTCCAATATATCATTCAACCATTATACTTCATAAATTCAACCATAAAAATAGTGGAATAGTAGAGATCACAACACACAAAAGAAGCCAAGATTTACCTTGGGAAAACCCACAAAGGGGAAAAAACCAAAAACCTTTTTCAATACAGAAAATATTTTTATTCAATGAGAGACACATCTAGACATATGGTCAAACTTGGCCTTTTCCTCCAATTCAAGTCACCCAATATGATCCTGCACTTTGCTCTTCCTTTCTAGCCTAGAATTTCAGCCCTCTTGCAATAGCCAATTGCCCCAGAAATTTTGGCCCTGAAACAATTGCCCCAATAACATAGAAATTTCAGCCCCATGCAATGGTTTCCCCATAAAAATGTGAACCATAGAGAGAGATACTAATCCACACATGTGAGTTGCAAGCGAGAGAGAGAGAGAGAGAGAGAGAGAGATAAAAGAGATATTTTGGCCTCCTACTTCATCCTTCTTATCCTTCGCTTGCTTGCCTAGAAATTGTCTTTTGTGTGAGAATATGAATGCAAAAATGGAGAAGGTTGAGATACCTTAATATAGTAATATGTCTTGTATGAATAAATGTGTCTCTTGGCCTTGACTTGGAGTGAATCCAACTTTTCACTTTTTGAGCCAAAATTTACATTTCAAAAATTCAAATTTCAATCTTTAAAAAGTGGCAATGAGACCTTGACTCAAAATAAATTTTATTTTGACTCAAGAATTTATAAATATTCTTTAAAATGATAAACAAAATTACATCAAGTTACCAAATTAACTTTTCAAAGACCGACTACAGTTACAATTCAACACTAGTGACGAGATTTAATTTGATCCAACGACACTTGTGTCATATCGGGTAAAACTGTGTGCGCTCGTTAACGACCCTTCACTGACCTGATGAGATCTAGCAAACCATTCCAATTTAAATCAATGGAAATCACATTGTATCGGGCCCAAATATGTAAGCGAGTTAACTATCGTTTCATATCAAACGGATGGGACATGGCACGAATTCTGTAGTTGCATTTAACATGATTAGAGTAGCTTTAATAAAAATAGTGGTTTATGACAGCATATTAAAGTCACATTCAATAACATAATTCACCCCATATTTCGTTAACTCCAGTTCTAACATTTGTAATTAGAGTTACATCGTCGCTTGCATGCGGCCTAACCAAGGTTCATAGCTTGCATTTTCGACAGCGCATGAACTAGAACTGGAAATTCAACCCATTACATTGTATAAGGCCAGGTAAGTACCCTAATACGTTAATCCGTGGCATTTTTTATTTCTTGAGCAATTTCATAGGGTTAATCGTAATAATGGTGGAGGAATCATCGAAGGATGCATTTATTAATGACCTACCTCGGATTAGGGATACCATGATGTGAAATACAAATATTCTTACCTTGAAGAAAATCTTGAGTTCATCCACTGAGAATTATCAGTAGGAAAAATATTTAATTAAATCAGGAGTCCTTGTAGCCACCCTAACACCTATGTAGACCTTGACTCCATTTTACTCTTATCCATTACTCCCAAACTGGAATTTTTTTTTTTCTTGTAACTAATCAAGTTTTCCTAGAAGTTTATGAAGTGACATTTGCTAAAATGTTAAATATTTCTGCTAATGGTGTAGATATTATAGATAGAAAAATTAATGAATATTTTTTGACATGGGTCAAGGATGAAAAGTTTGGATTTTTCATAATTTACTTAAATTTCCCATTAAAAATCCAAATATAGAATTACCTATGCCTACCAATTTACTAAAACATATTTTTCAAACAATGACATCTCTTTTGGAAATAATTTATCGTCTCACAAATTATTTAGTAATCTATGAGACTATGTTTATCACCCTTAGGCTTATAATGTCAAGCCAAAATTAGTGACCATCAAGTTCCCCAAGTATTTAGCTCGAACTGTAGTTTTATACCTCAACATAGTCATTCCCTTCAAAGTTTGCAGGAATCGCACCTACTTAGTACACTTGGTTATGTTTAATTACCTTGCATATTTTATCTCTACATGATTAATAAAAGGAAATCAGGATAAGGGAGGGAAAAATATTTTTACAGATATACTAAAACTTTATATCCAAGATGAACTCCATGAATTTTTTTTTGATATAATGATTTTTTCTCTTTTTACCTCTTGGTAAAATTGTTGGGGAACCCCAGACAGAATATCATAGGAGGCTAGATGATTTTTATGGTTAACTAAAGATGATAGCATTGGAGACTGGTTCATCTTTCTGAGTTATTCAGTAATTAGAATCTATGTTTTTAAGAAGGAGCCATATCGTCTCCCAAAATTTATTAAGGCTCTCCAAGTATTTGCATACGAGGTGCTAAGGCAGAGACTTTATGAAAATGACTTTCATTTTGTTTCTAAAAATAAATGGCATTTTTCAACTTTCCTTATGGAATTTTCTCTTTGATCGCTAGACATAACACAACAATTGATATAATGGGAAAATAATTGTTATCCTATGGTTCGGTATGAAATGTTTGCGTGAAATATGATCCACATGGTATTATTTCTAACTTAGGGAAACAAGTTGGTTTGTATGCCTACATTCATGAGCCCAAAATAGAGATTGAACAACTAGCTAATGTATTTATTTTGCCTCATATTAGCAAAGATTGGACAACAGGTAGCCTAGGGGCAAGAGAATCAAGGAATTTGAATAGAGATGCATCCAAGAAAGGACATTATTTCTGAATCCATTCAAGGTAAATATCTGGAGCTTAATCAATCTATAGTTGTACCTGAGAAAAATCTCTTGAAGAGGAAGACAAATGAGTTGTATATGGAATAAATAGGGCACACAATGAAGGCAAGGAAGGATGATTAAGATGAAGTTGAAGCCTTTGAGAGAATTATTGAAAAATTATATAAATATATCCAACAAACACTTGAAGAATCACAACCAAAATATTCAAGTGTATAGGAATTTCAAGTCAAGAACGGTTTTATCAAGGAGAAGGTTATAGAAAATATTGGGAAAGAGCTAATGTTATTACCACAAGAAGCACATATGTTGGAGGAGATCGCATTTGGGAAAACAAATCCTATTATAGGTCTTAGAAACATATCATAATAAAATATTGTGTTCAATCTCACTGTAATAAAACTAGATACATATGATAATAAAATATTGTTAGGTTCTAAAGCTTCTTCTTTAGATATTAATTTAAGTAAGTTGATTTATTTTGATATGATCAATTGGAATAAACAAACTAAAGAGGTTGTGGAAAAAATGTTGCTAGACTCAACTGCTAGGAACCAGAAGCTACAAGCCATGCTTGCTAAGGTCACAAAAAAACTCAACAATGCAAGAGTGGAATTGAGAACTAAATATAACCAAATCAAAGAGTTAGAAGATAAGATAATCAACCAATTGTTTCAACCAAAGGATGGGAGTACTACCAAAAAAATATTAGAGGAAAAGGATAGAGGGATATAAAGCTTAAAGTCAGTTGATATGATCCCTAAGTATGATGCAACATTACAAGGAAAAGACCCTCTAGTGGCGGTTATAAAGGAGGTTTTTAGTGTTATAAAATTGGCCAAAATTGTCAAAAAAATATTTGCTACAACATCCGTTTATGGTTACGGAGTTTTTGGCGGAGCTTTTAAAGGAAATTCAACACAACTAAAAAAAGTAGGGAAGTCGGAGGTTATTACAAATGTTTTTTTTCATCGGTGTGCTACTCAGGCTTGAATGCACCGGTGCATACATCTAGAAGGTGGCCCGGGCTGGTCGAAGGAGAACACACCGGGCCGTCAAGGTATAAAACAACACTAAGCACATTGTTGGTGATACAACGCACGGGGCCATTCAATTGGTCTTGGGATTTGTGCAGTGCCCATAGGTCATCTCAACGCACCGGTGTGTATACTTATAGAAACGCACTGGTGCGCGGTATCACACAAATACACTGAGATTTATAATTGGTATTAGTATTTGTGCGGTGCCTATAGGATGTACAAATGCACTGGTGCGTAGAGACACATAAACGCACCGGTGCATAGTATCACACAAACGCATCAAGATTTATAATTGGTATCGGTATTTGTGCGGTGCCCAGAGGTCGTACAAATGCATCGATGTGTGATTCCACATAAACACACCGGTGCACAGTACTGCACAAATGCACCGATATTTTTAATTGGTTTTAGTATTTGTGCGATGCCCATAGGTCATAGAAACGAACTGGTGCGCTTCAGAATACAAACGCATCTGTGTACAGTAACTGACACGCACCGGTTTTCATTTTTTATTTTTTAGAAACATTGACCTATGATAGTGCAATTATTGTGATTGTTTTAAATTCATTATTCATCAAAAGTTGACACATCTTATAACAATATTCATACTAATTAAATTTTTATTAATGCATTTGAATGTGATGTTTGGATTAATTTGTTATATCCTATCATAATTATCGTGATTTTTTAAAATTAATTATTCATAAAAATCCAACACATATATATCTTATAACAATATTGATATGAATTAAATTTTTAGTAGTGCATTTAAGAATGAAAATGGAGAACGAAATAGAATAAATTAAAACATATTTTATTATATATATATATATATATATGAATAAGACAGCCTGTCATACAAAATGGGACAGTTATTAGTATCCCTTTTTCTTTCAATTGGGACACTATGTCCATTACATTAAACAAAATGTCTGATTTCATAGGATAATATTTCAAAAAATACGTCATCTTTCTTTGATATCCAAACATAGTCATCATCATTCTTCGCTTGAACTATTGTCACTACTAGAGATACTTCCATGACTTGGGTTATTTTCAGGAATGTTTTGTTCACTTTGTTGATTTTTTTCTTCTTCTTCACATTCCATCTACAAACATAAAAATAAACTGTAACGAGTGTATATAAATTGGTGAGAATAATGAAAATTGCAATATTAAATAATATACATCAATGTAAATCGAAAAGAAATGACGTACCATTGCAACAATTGACTCCTAAACTATACACATTCTTTCAAAACCATGTAACATGCCATCTTTCAAGATTTCATCTGTTGGCGCAGTTACATACTTTGTTTCCTGCAAATTTTATACCCCATAACAAATCATATATTTAATATAAAATATTTTTTTGTTCTATTAATTATAGACGGAGCTAAGTAAAACAAGATCAATAGATGCTTACAAATTCCACAATTAATTTCTGATATGCCAACATATATTCACAACCCATATTTAACCCAATTTCAATCAATTCCTCTGATGGTTCTTCTTTGTATGTTAGCACCTGTTTGAAGACATTCAATGATGATTTTTGTAAAACAACTTAAAAAAATAAAAAAATGAAATCTAGTTAAGTTGTTATAAGGAAGTAACAATTACTTACAAACTTAGATATCAACCCTTTTCTTCCTTGTCATCCTGTTTTATGTGCTGAATGGGTTCCATTTTCTTTTCTTTCCTGCAAGGAAATACTTGAAAATTAATATTTAATGCTAAATTGTTTATTTATTGTACCTAATGATTGAAAAATTCAATGTTTACATATTACATTTGAAGTATGTTGTTGTTGAGATGACTTCTCTTGCAATGCAATTTTGTTCATTTCTTTGACCATCTCCTTGTATACCTTTTTGGACATTCATACTGGCATATTTCTGATATTAGCTTGTTCATCTTTTGAGATTTTCATAATCTTCCTAAAAATGTAACATGACAATAAACTATTTAATTTTTATAATGATATATGATAAGTAAATATAACAAAAGTGATATTTATAAATAATTCTAGACAAAAATTTAAAGGAATATTACTTTTTCATTCCTTCTTTTTTGTTGTTGTACGTTTTTGCTATTATAAGTCTAACATGTCTCATTGACCAGTTCTCTGGAAACTCTTCTTGTAGTTTAGATAAAATTTGGTTATTGGAATCATTGGATTGGTTTTTTTATTGTAAGTGGAAATAATGTCTATACATTTGTTCCACTAGATCCCTCAAACTTTTGTAAAAGTTTTTCCCCCTTTCATTAACCTCCAACGCCACTCCAGATGAGCTAAGGAGCAATTCATTTTCATTTGCATGTTCTATTTTTTTCTTTTCTTAGAACAAAATTCATTTCCTGAGTTGTTGGTCCCTGTAGAAAATTAAACAAATGTGAATTAATATATTGTTTGACACATGTTATCTTATAAAAAACTTAAGTATATTATTAATGAAAATTCAAAAAAAAAACTCATATTGGATTGATAGTAATTTTTCATTCACCTGATTCATCCTTTTGCAATTTGTCCGTCAAGCTTTTATGCTCCTCTGGTCCTAGATCAGAAAGAATCTTATCAAACTTCGTCGTTTTGTGGCTCTGCATGATACACAGTAAACAATACATATTAGTTAAACTTACATATAGTTCAAAAATAATATTTTTTGTAAAGAATTTACAAAGAACTTACCTTTTTTGCTTTTCTTGATGTGTTATCAGTATTTTTGTTACTTGATTTCTTGTCAATCATTTCTTTATCAATCTGAAAATTGTACCATATCATTCATTAATATATTTATAAATAAATTGTCAACTTTTCAGGTAAAAAAAAAATCTCAAGAAACCGATGTGCCATTTATTCGGTATGCACTAACATCGGTGCATAGAACCCAAACTATTCTTGGCCTTTCAGCCTTCCCCACTTAAACCTACAACCTGCACATTAAAAAAAATAAAAAAATAAAAAAATAAAATAAATAAAATAAAAATAAAAATCGATTCATTCTTCCCTTTCCCTACGCACTCTGTTATCCACCCTTCCGCTCACACACTGCTCCCCTCGGCCTTTCGGCCCCACTCCCTCACTGGCCACCCTCACAGGCCTCTCGGCCCCCTCACTACTCCCTTACCCCCTCGCCCTGCTCATACTCTGACCCACCGCATATACTATACACTCCTCCCTCTCGGCATAACAACCGACTCTTGCAACCTTACGCTGCTCCCTAACTGGCATTACCTACGTCCTCACTCCCATGGCTCCCCACACGCTGCTCACACCTCCACCTGCTCCCCCTTGCAATCGACTCGCCCCCTCTCCAACGCTTGGCTCCCCTCTCTTTATTTTTTTAATTTTAAAACCCCGCCCCCTTCATTACACTTCACCATATCACGTTTTTAATTTTTTTTTAATATTAATACTGCCCCTCCCATTTTTAAATTCCCACCATTAATATGTCCTCCATTTTTTAATAATCCCCTTCCCATTTAATTTAATAATCCTCGTTTAAATTAATAAACCCCTTCCCATTTTAATAAACCCCTTCCCAATTTTAATAATCCCCTTCCCATTTTTTATTTAATAAACCCCCATATAATACCCACCCCCCATCCCTTTTTTTAAATAACCCTTTTTTTAATTAACATTTCCTTTAAATTTCCCTCCCCATTTTTTTAATTACTCCCATTTTTAATTATTCCCATTTTTTTAATTAATTTTTAATTAATTAAAAAAAAAAAAAAACAGCAGAGAGAGAGAAAGGAAGAGAATATGAACAACAAAAATGAAGAAAATAACATATGAGCACATGGACTATATATAGAGAAAATTGCAGATTTGACATTTTATGATTTGTGGCTTATATAAGAGGGTGATTTTCTGAAGAATTTTACATGAGAAGACAAGTTTGCCATCATTGCAAAATAGCTCTTTGAAGGAAAATTCAGCTGCCTTAAAGGCCTCTTGCACAAGTGTTTTCAGCTGCACATATTTTGCTGCATATTGTATTGAACTGACATTGATTTGCATCTTCATTCAAGACTTGAAGTGTATTTGAGTTGAAAAATTGTTGATTGCCCTCCATCATTTGAGGAGCAGATTTTGTACTTTGAGATTTCCATAGTTGGAAAGTCTTTTGAGTCATTTTTATTTCTTGTTGCATCACATTGTAAACGGGTGCATTTTCGGTTGAAGCCGACACCCTTTCATTTTTTGAGCCTAATTTGTTGAAAATGGCTAAAATCAATGACGCATTAGAGTTGTTGAACAGCCTCATTCATTCCAATGTTGATGATATGATAAAAATGAGCAAGGATTCTCTTTGTAGAATTCAAAGTTGTTTGAAAAATGCACAAGAAAAGATTGAGTTTTTGCAGTTAAAATCTTAGCTCCAACAATATGAACTTCAGCAAAAGAGTCACCATTCTGAACCTGTTTCTGTTCAGAAGATTGAGAAGGACTCCCATCAGCAGCAAGTCAGTAAAGTTGCAGTTGATTCCCATTCAGTTCCTTGCACTAGAGCAGATGTACATGCAGATGCAGCAGCCCAGCCTGCACTTCCTAAGCCCATCATCAGACCTTGGGAAGAGCTTGTCCACAACAAGCACAGAACTGGTCTTGGATATGACAAGGATGTGTCCTTTCATATTCCAGACTACACCAAGCCCATCATATTTCAGAGTGCCAGATTCCTATATGACAGTTCACCTGCAGTTGTTCCAGATCCTACTCCACAACAACAAATCGTAAAATGCCAACACTGTGATTGAGTTGGCCATATGAAATATCATTGTTTTGATCTTCATCCATGCAAGCACTGTGGTCGGCACACTCATTCTTCAAACAGATGCTTCAGAAACAAGCCTCCTGCAAGAACAAAGATTCATCTTGGATGGATCGCTTCTTGGAAATGGGCATCAGCAGCCAAGAAGATGTTTACGACACATGTCAGAACATGTTCACGAATATTGAGCAAACTTGCAGTTGAGTTTTCGCCATCATCTCACCTTGTCCCTGACAGGGGGGAAAATGGTGGTCATGTACAAGCTTCGACGTCAGATCAAGCGAGCCTGAGCCACAATCTCTCATTCCATGTTCAGAGTTGTAGCCAGAAGTTCAAGCGAGCCTGAGCCACAATTTGTCATTCCAGATTCAGAGATGTAGTCAGAGACATAGATGCCCATGAACATGCCTTCGGTTGGTGGAAAACCTTAAACCACCATAGGTAGTAGACCTCCCTTATTTTAGGTCGAAGGTCTCCCTTTCATATATGAGGAACACTTCCTCTAGCAGAAGCCTTCAGCTTAGCAGCCTTCAGCTTCTTGCCAGCTTTGGTTGAGTTCCAGGAAATGCTTCAAGCATTCCAGAGTTGTTGGTAATCCTAAAACCATCACATGTAGTAGACCTCCCTTCTTTTAGGTTGAAGGTCTCCCTTTTTTATGAGGGACAATTCCTCTAGCAGAAGCCTTCAGCTTCTTGCCAGTTTTGGAAGAGTTCCGGGAACTGCAACAAGTTTTGCGTTCCAGTGTTGGTGGTCATCCTAAAACCACCTCTTTTTTCCAACATTTCAGAGAGTTGATTCAGCCCAAGTGCTGCCATGCATACTTTGCAGATTTGTATTACAACTCTTTTCTTGGACTCACACATACCCCTTCGAATTAAGGGGGGATGTTGGAACACCTAATCCTACATGGGTAGGTGTGGAATACGAAAAGTCACAATGGAGTCCAAGTGACCTTGGAATATGAAACCAAGAGTCACACCATTGTATTATAAATGTACATCTTTGTATAATGGAAAATAAGAAAGCCTCACGTTTATCTTTCATTGTGTGTTGAGTCTCTTGTGTGTGTGTGTTTATCTTACTCATACACCATGTGTGTGTTTAACATGGTGTTTAACAGGTATTATAAACACACCACACAAACCGTATAATAGACCGTATGGTGCTCAATGTCGACAAGGAGCACCGGTGTGTTACATGTTAACCACTGCACCGATTAACACAGAGAAAATAATAAAAATCATCGAGTGTTAGTTTTTGTAGCATAAACCTGTGCCATATTTTACATATGACACACTGATAAAATAATAATAATAATAATTTTTTATCACAATAATTTCGCGGTGCGCTTGTACAATATAGCGCACCGGTGTGTTAGGTTACGCCAGGCGCACTGATGAAAAAAAATATATGTTTTTTTTAAACCATGCAAGGGCCGACATGGATTGGGATCCGATTATGCAAGTCGTCCCATCGGTCGGTTGTCTTAGGAATATATTTAAAAATACAAACCCTATAAATCTAGAATGAAAATTTTTAATTCTGAAATCATAGAAAGAGGGAGAAGAAATGGTAGAAACAAAAAGAATGTAAGGTTTGTTTCTAAAATGGATTTATTTTTTTTCGAAACAGCACGTTAGTGGTGCGCCATAATGAAATAGCACACCGGTGGCAGATTTTACATATGGCACACTGAGAAAAAATATTTATTTTTTCATTTTTTATCACAGTGCGTTGGGCTAATACAATGTACCAGTGTGCTAGGTTACGCCGAGCACAGGCTGACATGGATTGGGATCCGACTATGCAATTCGTCCCGTGGGTTGGATGTCTTAGGCCTATATTTAGTAATACAAACCCTATAAATCTAAATTGAAAAGCACTAATTCTAAAATCACAGAAAGAGGGAGAAGAAAGGGCGGGAACAAAAAGAATGTAAGGTTTGTTTCTAAAATGGATTTTTTTTTTGTCAAACAACACGTTTGCGGTGCACCATAATGAAATAGCGCACTGGTGCCATATTTTACATATGGTGCACTGATATATATATATATATATATATATTATCACAGTACTTTCACGGTGCGCTGGATTCGCTGGGATAATCCAGCACACCGATGTACTATGTTACGCCGAGCACACTGATGAAAAAAATCTATTTTTTTTAATTTCATGGAAGGGCCGACATGGATTGGGATCCGACTATGCAAGTTGTCTCATGGGTTAGATTTATTACGCCTATATTTAGCAATACAAACCCTATAAATCTAAATTGAAAATACCTAATTCTGAAATCATAGAAAGAGGAAGAAGAAAGGGCAGAAACAAAAAGAATCTAGGGTTTGTTTCTAAAAATGGATTTTGTTTTTTATTTTGTTTATGAAAACTGCAGAAAAAAGTAAAAAAAAAAACAATAAATTTTGATTTTTTTTCTTTTACTGTGTAAAAAAAATGCAAAAAAAGTAAAAAAAAATAATAAACTTTAATCATGTGATATTTTAAAATTCTATGCTACAGCGTTTGAATCACCAGAGGTTTGGAATTCTGATTGTCTGAATACTTCTATTCGAACGTATTTCCCTGCTCCACAGTGCTCTCGTGCTCTATTTGTTCCAGGTATGTCTCCAACAAATCTCTAGCTAAAACTTTTTGCAAAAATAGTGAAATAATGAAAAGTGTTTAGTATTTAAAAAAATGTTTTATGAAATTAGATTTTCGAAAATATCTTGCCGCTCATTTTTCAATTTACCATTTTTTTTTCACTTAAGGAAAATAGAGTTGTATTTTTTTATTTGCGGTTACTCGTCATCAGTCCGTCAAGTAATAGCACCACACCAGTGCGTCTATTTATAAAATGACACTGGTGCGCTAGGTTACGCTAGGCGCACCAATGGAAAAATCTGTTTTTTTTTAATTTCACAGAAGGGTCGACATTGATTGAGATCCGAATATGCAAGTCGTCTCGTGGGTTGGATGCCTTACACCTATATTTAGCAATACAAACCCTATAAATCTAAATTGAAAATCCCTAATTCTAAAATCACAGAAAGAAGGAGAAGAAATGACAGAAACAAAAAGAATCTAGGGTTTGTTTCTGAAAATGAATTTTATTTTATTTTGTTTTTGAAAACTGCAGAAAAAAAAAAAAAAAAAAAAAAAAAAAAAAAAAAAAAAAAAAAAAAAAAAAAAAAAAAAAAAAAAAAAAAAAAAAAAAAAAAAAAAACTTTGATTTTTTTCTTTTACTGCGTAAACAACTGCAGAAAAAGTAAAAAAAAAAAAAAAACTTTAATCACGAGATCGTTTGAAATTCTATGCTACAAGGTTTGAATCACCAGAGGTTTGGAATTTTGATTTTCTGAATACTTTTGTTTGAACGTATTTCCCTGCTCCACAGTGCTCTCGTGCTCTGTTTACTCCAAGTATGTCTCTTGCAAATCTCTGGCTGGAAATTTTTGCAAAAATAGTGAAATAATGAAAAGTGTTTAGTATTTAAAGAAATGTTTTATGAGATTAGATTTTCGAAAATATTTTGTCGCCCATTTTTCAATTTACCACTTTTTTTTCACTTAAAGAAAATAGAGTTGCATTTTTCTTATTTGTGGTTATTCATCACTAGTGTGTCACGTAATAGCACTGCACTGATGCGTCTGTTTATAAAATGGCACCGATGCGTTTGTTTATAAAATAGCACCGGTTTATAAAACGACACCGATAACAAGAAGTTTATTGTTAAGGCACTAAAATTACTTTTAGGTGTGTGGACCAAAATTTATTGTTGATTTTGCTCAAATGCAAGGAGAAAATATCATAATTATATCGAATGGAAAATTCTTCATAATCTAGCTCATTCCATAATATTTCTCAAATTCCATCGCAGAGTTCTCCCTATCCATCTCGAGACGTAATAGTTACTTCAAATCTTATTTATATTTTCATTATCTAATTGAATTTATATTTTTTATCCATGTCAATCTTGCACAGCTTAATAATATTTATAATGTATACAAATTTGCAGGTTTATGATGCAGATTCAGCATCAAGTTCAGATGCACAAAATATTCAAACAGCTCCAAAATGTCGAAAGCTCTCAGGAGCTGCATACCGCAAGGCGTATTTGGTAGATGAAAATGGACAGCCGCTTCACCCTGCCAATTGTAACAATATTGCATCTTCTAGCCACAATCCCAGGACAATGATGGTAATAATTATAATTGTTTGGTATATTGATTAATGTAATTATTTCAACGTAAAACCAATTTATAATCATGCAATATTTTCAACGTGGTTACTAATTGATATTATATATTTTGTACTAATCATGTTCAAATATTTTTTTTTTCCAAATTATTAGGATTCTAGTGATGATGAGTGACCTACCTACCATCTTCTGTTGCACCCCACGACATTGCCAAATTTAGAGAAGACTGAATTAAGAGAAAAAATCGGAGAGGAATGACACCAAGAATGGTTGAATCAACCACTGATTCAATTCCCGCTACGTCCAGATTCACCAATTAGGAATGACTATAGCAGTAGTAGTTCTTCACAAGCTGGCAATGGAGGTAATCAAATAGAGGTTGGTATGGATGATTACTTAAGGGATACGACTACCATGGAGACAATTTTGTTAGATGCATTCCAAAATGATGATCAGCTAGGCAGTGATGCTCATATCACTGACACCTTTTTCGAAAGCCTTAAATTTGCTTCCACCACCCCTCTCTTTGGACCTAGTGGTCAGTCAAAGTCTACCCGTTGGGGACAATGATGTTACTGTACAACTTGAAAGCAAATTTTGGCTTGTTGAATGCATGTTTCTTGGAAATTTTGAGGTAAGTTACCATAAATTACTCCCTTATATAAATTTGAAATATAATCAGTACACTGCAATGAAAATTACAAATGGTAAATTTTATGAATGTTAATAATTATATCAACATTAATGTACATTTATTAATATATTTTTCCATGATCACCAACTACAGGTTATTCAAAGATGAGGTTCTTCCAAGTGATAATGTCTTGCCCGGTAGCTGCAAAGAGGCAAAGAAATTGTTGAAAATGTTGGGTGTTGAGTACATATCATATCATGCATGTCCAAATGATTGTATTCTATATAGAGGATAATATGCAGACAAAGAGATGTGTCCGAAACGTGGGCATGACAGGTATGATAAATAAAAAAAGAAGGGTAAATCACGTATTGGTCCTCCTTTTAAGATATTGAGGCACATGCCTATAATCACAAGGATTCAAAGGCTCTTTAGTTGCAAAGAATTAGCTATGTTGCAGGGATGGCATGCCCCACATAGAAGTGATTTGGGATTTATGTGAATCCTAACTGATTCAATAGCCATGAAGCATATAGAGGATACATGGCCTGAAAAATTCAAGGATGAAGTACGAAGTCTACAACTCATCATAGCCATGGATGGCGTCAACCCATATTCCCTCCAGAACACCAAATATTCTGTTTGGCCTATAATAGTGATCAATAATAATATCCCCCCATGGTTTTCTGTGAACAATGAACATCTTATGTTGGCTCTCATAGTCCCTAGTAGAAGGAAAGTGAAGAATATTGATGTCTACTTACAACCACTGGAAGATGAATTGAAGGAATTATGGGATGGGATAAATGTATACAATGTTTCAAGACCCATCGTAGTAGAGAGGAGTTTTACGTTGTATGGCATATGCGCTTACACATCACATGATTATCCAGGCTTAGGAGTTTGCTCTGGTAAATTACATGTTTAATTTATTGATTTGTTTATATACGTAACAATATTCTTTCACATATTAGTTATTTAATTCGTTGTAATATTTGTTTTGATCTTCATGATATTATTTAATGTGCCATGCATATTAATTGTATACAATAATCTCACAGGTCTCATAACAAAAGGGTATTTTGGATGTAAATGTCGTGGGCCTTCTTTGAAAGCTATATGGTCCAAGGACCTACGAAAACCAGTGTATGATTTCTCCAAGGTATTCCTCCCATAAGAACACCCTTATAGAAGAGCAACATCCGCTTTCAATGGTAAACGAGAGAGAACCCAAAGGCCTCCAATAACGACACCAGCTGAATGGCTTAGAGCATATGAGAGAGAGAAGGAGAAGGAGTTCATAGTAATGTTCGATTCAAATGGGAAGCCTATATTTGATGATCCAGAATTCTTCGACACCTATGTTGAGAAATTTCCCATTGGGATGAAAAGGAAATATATCTTTTATAACCTCCCATATTGGGAGCATATTAAGATTACCCACTTATTAGATCCCATGCATATCATGGAAAATTTTAGGGGCTAATATTCACAACTGGGATAATTTTCCATGCTTTTTCCAAAAAAAAGATTCGTCATTTCCCCCTTTTTTTTTAAATTGATTCGCCCAAATTTTAAAATATAAAAATATTTTACCCTAAAAATGGCCAAAAATTTATATATACTAATATAAAATTATTAAATAACTAAATATTTTTACAAAAATAACATCAAAAATTTTACAAATCACATATTGGGGACTACTAAGATTCGCCAAGTTTTTAAACTTTAAGATAAACATCCATCCTTAAAATTTTCCCTGATGCATATATTTAAAAATGTTTCATATTCATTATGGAGGCACATATCATCAAAACGAAGTGACACATAGGATGTTAGGAAAGATCTTATTACTTCAAAAACTAAAAAGAAACATTGGCCAAGACGATTAGAAAGTATGTGATCAGAGGCAGGCGCTGGCCCCTCTAATTCATGGTTTTTCAAAGAAGGTGATGTCCCATGGATTTTTAAAAAACATGATATCTCTTTGGCAAAGGAAGTTATAATGGGTGTGAGGGTTCCAACTTCATACGAGCATTCACTACGATGCTACTTCACCATGGATGACCATTTTTCAAGGTTGAAATCACATGAACATTTGAATCTTCTAAGAGTACATATAATGTCAAAAGCATGATTTTATTATTTTCTATATTAATAAATTTTTTCCCATGCGAGGATCATAAAACATAACTAATTTTGTATATTATTGCACGTGTTTATAGCTTTGTAGTGTCATTATCCTTTGTTTGTGCATGGGTGTGTGAAACATGAATTTCCTTAAGACCTAGGACATACCATATCTAAATTATCTGCATTTGTACATTGGATCACGTCAACGGAGATTCATGTGGCTAGCATACCACGGTGGCATCAAGAGATAGTTGAGATTGTTTGTATGTTTAACAAGGAAATGCCAACGAGTTTCATGGACTTACAGGTTCATCTTCTAATCCACCTAGTAGATGAGGTTGAATTAGTTGGGGTGGTTTCTTGTCATTGGATGTTCTTCTTATAGAGGTACATGAAGAAATTGAAATGTTTTGTTCGACAAAGGGAAAAACCCGAGGGGTATATATCGTATGGGTCTTTCTATTATGTCAGTGAGTACATCAAGCAAATAAACAAAAAACCGGTTGCATTGATTTGGGACGATGAAAGGGATGAAAAAAAAAGAGAAGGGGAGTTGCTCCAAACTAGTGGAAAAAAGTGCTTGATAAAGAGTAATATAATTTTTCAAATTTTCACAAAGTTAATATTCATGTTGAACTTTGATATAATGTATATTTTGATCTCTAAGTACTATATAATGTTAGTTTGATTTCATCGGCGAATGCAGAAATTGAAGCAATCAATAAATTCGTTCTTTACCATTCTGAAGCCACACAACCGTGGGTCACATTGTACAAACAAAAGAGGATGAAATGGGATAATGACCGGAAAGAATTCAGACAGCTGAATGGTAGAAATGTAGCTTATCCCGATCATTTAAAATAATATATGCAAAATATATGCCCCAATAGTTGGGTTGTTGACAAAGTCAAAGAGAAATACGGTGCAACCGGTCGTTACCCATGTGCTGAAGAGGATGCGCTAAACGTAGGGATTGGGTGTAGCAACTCGGTAATAGTATTTTTAATTTATATGTAAATTTTAAACTTATAAGACATCTATATTTCATATTTTAATTGTTGGGTTATTATAAGACACATGACACTATGATTTTTTTAACTTTTTTATAATAGGTGCATTTGTTCCCATTTATGTGGGCATATGGACACCATTTTCGCACAAAAAATGTCTATGCTAGAAACATCACACAAGACTGTGGAGTGGAAGTCGAGTTTGATCAATCTATTCGATCTAGCCACCGTGATCAAAACCTAGTACGAGGGACGTTAGTTTACGTCGGAAAGATACAAGAGATAATTGAAGTGGATTTCTCTTCTTTCCAATGTGTTATTTTTAGGTGCGAGTGGTGGGACACCTTTGATCGGAATAATTTAATGCAAGATCGCGATAGTAGGCTGATATGTATCAACTCTAGAAAGATGTGGGATTAAGCTAAGGAGCCCTATGTTTTCCCCAAACACTGCAACCAGGTGTTTTATTACCCAGATGTGTTGCATGGGGATTGGTGGTTCGTATTGACACATGACCCTAGATCAAAACTTATTTTTGAGAACAATATTGTTATCATGCCATGCGAGCTGGAAGATAAAGAGGTTGATCATGAGAACCAAGACTGATATGGTACATGTGTTATTTCATCAATATTTATACTTTTTAAGATGGGTTTTTCGAAACATTATAATTTATATGTATTTTGAATTAACTGGTAATTTGCATTGTGTTAACGTTAAAATCAATATTTCACTTGATAATTTTCAATTATGTTGATCTCAAAAACAATGGCGTACGGTATAAATTAGTTCCCTTTTTTTGTATCTAAGATAATAATAAAATAATGATAATTCTAAAGTACATGATTTATTTGCATTACTTTCTAAACTTTATTGTTACAATAATTCATATTATTCTAGATTTATTATTTTACAATTATTTAAAATTTTACAAATTTAAATTTTCTAATAAAATCATTTCACATTAATACAATTAAAATTTTCACATTAATAAAATTAAAATTTTACAAATATTTTACATACAATTACAATTAAAATTAGATTTAGAATTAGAATTAGAATTTTACAATTATAATTTTAGAATTTTACATACAATGACAATTACAATTACAATTTTACATACAATTAGAATTACAAATATTATAACAATTTTACAATATCTTAATCATTTAATATTAAATTAATTAATAAACATCACATTCATGATAACCATCATACAAACATCATATTTGACTAAAAAACACATTCAAAATCGCTAACATCATTGTGATCATGATCATCTAACAAAACACAATTAACATTATATATTAACATCATCACAACACATTAAAAATCAAATATACATCTTATGTCAAATAAATCATGCTATCACGTACACATCTATCTGCAAGTTGTACATTAAATGAACATATCTAACATGACCTAACAATATACACATCATGATGATCACCAACATGTAAGTTAAGTACAACTGCAACATGAACATAAAATACATGGACCATATATATATATAGATATATATATATATATATATATATATATATATATATATATATATATATATATAATGTCAAAAATATACAACTGTAATATAAAGTTCATGGATCAACCGGTGGTACAACATCAAATATAGCAGTACTAGTCGAGGCCTGCTTAGCCAATGGTGCAGCCTCGACGGTCGATGGTTCAGCCTGCTTATGATCATGAGTACTGATGGATGCTACAGGCTGCTGACTGGACGTGGCCGATGATCTAGCTTGATCTCCATGATCACTGTTGCTAGATGCTAATGGAGGTTGCTCATCTAGCGTGGCGTGAGGTGAACTATCATGAGATGATGAGTCGATGCTCGCATAATTTCGATCACATGCTGCATATCGATCATGCCTATAACATGCAATGGTCCTCCTCAGCCTCGTAACAAAGTTCGTAGCTCCTACAACATGCCGCATCAGTTTATACATGTCACGCAACATGCCTCTCCACATATGTAATAGCCTACCATCAGCTAGTATGTCTCTCATATGAACAGGCCTAATGCCCACCACAACAATCAATGCAGTGAGTTGGTCACCCAAATCCATCCTGTATCTACTATCAAGTTGGCCCTGATCGTCATTAGGTTACTCCACATGGCCTGGATCATGTGGTGGTGATGGCATTTCCTTGCCATCAAAAGACCCAATGTCTACAAAATATATACAAGTACACAACAATAATTAGACAATTTCATTACACAATTTAATAAACACAAGTTAAAGAACATGTTAGAATAAATTTAAATAAAACAATAATATTACCTTTATCATCTGACCGCTCATCAGTTGTGAAGAGGATATTAGCACACCCTTGCCAATCCAAACCCGCATAACGATAGGGGACCATAATGAAGGGATGCTCGTCAACACTGGCTAACAACTCTAGTGCATCATTCGATATCCTCGCTGGAAACACAGTCTCGCCCCTATTGGGCATCATCTGCCCCCACTTGTGCATCTGTGCCTCGAACATCGGCCTATGAGGCTGCCGAAAAAAAGTAGGCCTCGTCTCTGGAAACCTCTCAAAAAATAAACAAAAAAGCTCTGAAGAAAAATGAAAGTTGACCCTCCCTTGTGCATGAGCATGAAATATATCTAAGGTTGTATAGAACTGCCACAAAAAAATGGCAGACCACTTGACAAGTCGTGGCTCCTGTACTAAAGAATCAACATAATATAGAAGCGATCAACTAATGCATTTCCCATCACTGGTGTTGTATGAAATGGTCGAAATGAGAAGTGAGAGGCACTACACCTCCTCACTACCAAATGCACCAATACGTAACTGACCTCCAGTGACCTGAAAATCTAGAGACAGTACTGATGCTCCAATGTATCTCTACGAGTACACTAACTGACTCCCTGCTACATAGCTAGCTGGAACCTCTGGGAACGAGGGAAAATCCACCCCTCTCCTCGATAGTACTGTAATGAAATATATATCCTCATCAATGGGCATGTACCACTGGTTACGACCAACCCGAAAAATCATGTTAATGGGCATTCCACCTTCAGATAAGATGTCTCAAAAACAAACCATGGCCCTTTAGGGAAGTAGCCTCCTCATAGAACTTGAGGAGGCCTACCTGCCATAGGAGCCCCTGGGTAGCTGCTGTAATAGGGCAAGGGTACACATCTCTCTCCCTCGCTCGTGCCTCCCACAAGCGAACCATTTTATACTGCTCCGCCTGTTGTTGTTGGTGTTCCCCCTCTTCTCTCCTTTCACGTCTCTGAAATATTGACATATTAAACAAGATTTTTTTATTAAATGAGACATGTATTTAGAAATATACATATATAATTTTTTTTGGAAAAACAAAAACAAAAAAAATCGGTGCTCCAAAAAAAACATTCATTTACCAGTACCAATTTGTCTTTTTATGAGCACACCGGCAACGGTGCACCTGATAATATGAAACGCACGAGCGGCGGTGCTCCAGAAAATTTGTAGTGCACCATTGACTATGTACAGAGTCAAGAGTGAAGTGCACTGACAAAACTCTACGCCCCGGGGCGTGTATGTTTTAACCCTGAACAGAAATATCTACACACGATTCTTATAACAGAAAATAAACAATAGCAAGAGCATAAAACATAAAACAGATAAACACAGAGATTTTCACCTGGATCCCAAATCGGGACGACCAGCTTGATTTTTCATTATATTCCTTTTAGTGTTACAACACATATATATACATGCCGAAGCATACATAAACCCCAATCCATTAACCCCGGATTAGAACATAACCGTAGTTCCCTTGACCGGATCTACAAAATACCAGGGGCCGAAAACCATCGAACCCCAAAACCATGTGCAAAACCATGCACAAAACCATGGGCGGATCCGCCTATGAGTGGGTCCGCACAAAAACAAATTTTGGCCGGGGCGCTGCCCCGGACCCCAACGGTGGGGACTGCTTCGCCCCTCGTGACCCCCCAGCTACGCCCGATGCAACATACAGCGCATGGGGCTAATCGTGGAAAGAATATAACACATACCCAACATTCTCCCACTTGTTGTTTTCTTTCCACGGGGGGCCACAGGAGAGCTTACTCATTTGGCCAATTCTTCAACACCCATTGTTTCTCTACACCAAGAGAACTTCTGAGTGCTCATAGAATTCGTCAATGCATCTGCAACATTCTTCAAAGTGTCCACCTTTACCAGCAACACCCTTTTAGCCTCAACCATATCTCTAACAAAGTGATATTGAACATCAATGTGCTTTGTCTTTGAATGATAAGCAGGGTTCTTAGCCAAGAAAATTGCACTTTGGCTATCACAGTCTATCCTTATAGCTTGTTGTACCAACCCCATACTTGAACACAATCTCTGCAACCAAACTTCTTCCTTGCTTGCATGAGTGGCTGCTATGTATTCTGCCTCTGTAGTTGAAAGAGCCACTACAGACTGTCTTTTACTCATCCAACTGACCGCGCCTCCAAATAGGCTAAACACATACCCACTTGTAGATCTTCTTTGGTCCAGATCTCCAGCCCAGTCTGCATCAACAAAACCACGAATGTCCAACATTCTTTCCAATCCTGGTCTTCCCTGGTAGCACAAGCCATAATCACTAGTGCCACGTAAATATCTGAAAACCCGCTTCACTGCCGTCCAATGCTCCTTCCCTGGGTTTGACATAAACCTGCTCAATACTCCCACTGCATGTGCAATGTCTGGTCTAGTACAGACCATTGCATACATCAGGCTACCCACTGCACTTGCATATGGAACACGGGACATATACTCCTCTTATTCTTGTGTCTTGGGACACTATTCAGCAGACAGCTTTACACCTACGGGAATAGGAACATTCACTGGTTTACTATCCTGCATATTGAACCTCTGCAATATAGTCTCGACATACTTCCTCTGGTTTAACCAGAGCATCCTCTTTGCCCGATCTCTCTTAATTTCCATGCCCAAAATATAGTTTGCAGCACCAAGATCCTTCATGTCGAATTTGGAGAACAGTTGAGTCTTCAAATCTTGGATAATTTCTTTGTCATTTCCAATCAACAACATATCATCCACATACAAGACCAAATAAATAACACGGTCACCAATTAATTTAAAATAAACACAGTGATCCTCCTTGCTTCTGGTGAAGCCAAGTCCCCGTATATAGGTATCAAATTTCTGATACCACATCCTTGGTGACTGTTTTAACCTATACAGAGACTTCTTCAACCTGCATACCAGTTCTTTCTTACCCTTCACCATAAATCCTTCAGGTTGCTTCATGTAGATCTCTTCTTCTAGATCCCCGTGAAGAAATGTTGTCTTCACATCCATCTGTTCTATCTCAAAATCAAATGCAGCAGCAACAGATAAAAGTAATCTAATAGAAGTAACTTTGGCAACAGGAGAAAAAAATATCACCAAAATCAATTCCCGGCACCTGGGAATAACCTTTCGCTACCAACCGAGCTTTGTATTTCTCCACCTTGCCTTCTACATTCATCTTCTTCTAAAACACCCATTTGCTCCCAATGGGCTTCCTTCCAGCCGGCAACTCCACCAGATCCCATGCATCGTTTTTGTGCAAGGATGCCATTTCATCAACCATGGCCTCCTTCCAGAGTTTTCCATCCTCTGAATCTACTGCCTCCCTGACAGTTCTGGGTTCATCATCAGTTATAGTTAAGGCAAAACCCGAACAGAAAGCAGATGGACTATACCTTTCTGGTTGCCTTCTTTCCCGAACTGATCTTCTCAAAGCTGGAGTTTGTGGCTCTTCATCTTCTGAGTCTTCTTCTGTTGTAGAGTCTGATTCATCCTCCTTTAGCTCAAACTCTATCTTCTCAGGTTCCTTTGGTAGGACTTCATTTTTAACAACATCTTTCACTTCTCTAAACACCACATCTCGGCTGTACACAACCTTCCTTGTTTATGGGTTCCAAAGCTTGTAACCCTTTAAACCATCCTTATACCCAATAAAGATGCACCTTTCAGATTTATTATCCAACTTGGTCCTTTTCTCCTTTGGAACATGTACATACGCATCACATCCAAATACCCTTAGATGTGAAAGAGAGGGTTTCTTACCAGTCCATACCTCATGTGGAGTCTTATCCTCCAACGCTGATGAAGGTGATCTGTTAACTAAGTAACATGCAGTCTCCACTGCCTCTGCACATAATTCTTGTCCTAACCCAGTACCATTGAGCATGCTTCTTGCCTTTTCCATCAGCATTCTATTCATTCTTTCTGCAACTCCGTTTTGCCGAGGTGTGTATGGAGTAGTCTTCTGTCGTGCTATACCACACTTCTTACGAAACTCTTCAAATTCCTTCTTGCAGAACTCCCCACCCTTATCTGTCCTCAGCGCCTTTATCTTCTTCTCTGTCTGGTTTTCCACCGTAGCCTTAAATTCTTTAAATCTGTCAAAGACTTTAGATTTCTTCCTCAAGAAATATATCCATGTATTCCTTGAGAAGTCATCTATGAATGAAACATAGTACACAGACTTTCCCAGTGATGGAACTGACACAGGTCCAAACACATCACTGTGCACAAGTTCTAATATCTTGTTCGCCCTCTTAGCACCAGAAGGAAAACTCACCCGATTCTGCCTCCCATATACACAATGTTTACAAAAATCGAAATACAGAGATCAATTAGACATACCTTCTACCATACCATTTCTATGCAGTATCTGAAGGCCCTTCTCTCCAATATGTCCAAGCCTTTGATGCCATAGCATGGTCTTTTCTCCAGAGACAGCTAGGCTTTCCGCTCCACTTTCAGGAACCATAGAACTGTTACACCCATCAATAACAATGCTACCTTGTAGCTTGTATAGAGTTCCAGTCCGAACTCCCCGCATTAATACCAGTGCTCCCCGAACCATCTTGCAGGCATCTTTCTCGAACACTATTTTTACACCTGCATCATCCATCTTGCTTACAAAAATCAGATTTCTGGCCAATGTAGGAATATGCAAAACACCAGGAAGTGTTCTAATCCTCCCACCTTGTAGCTTCAACTTGACCTTTCCACGTCCGACGATTCTGGCCTTCCTATCATCCCCTAGGAAGACATCACCACCATCATATTTCTCATACTCGCAGAACCACTCCCTATGGGGAGTAAAGTGAAAGGATGCACCTGAGTCAATCAACCATGACTCATGATCTACATGTGTATTTGAAGAAGAAGCCAAATACACATCCCCACCTTCATCCGAGGTGGTTTTTGCCTCCGCAGAAGGACCTTCATCAGATCCCTTTCCTTTCTCATGAGCTTTAGATCTGCATTCCTTTTTGTAGTGCCCTTCCTTTCCGCATTTCCAGCACACCTTTACAAACTTTCCAGAAGATTTAGATCTCCCTCTAGATTTAGATCTCCCACTCGAAACCTTATTCTTGTTTCTGTTCTGGGACCTTCCTTGTACAGATAAGGCATCTCCATTCTGACCCTCCATATTTCTCCGTCTCATTTCCTCCGACAGCAAGGCTGAGACAATGTCATCAAAATTCAAGGTAGTTGTGTTGCTACCTATCGCAATAACCAGACTGTCCCACGAGTCTGGTAGAGAACACAACAAACTGATGCACTTATCTTCATCTGAGATTTTAATATCAACAGATGACAACTGACTTACCATAGTATTGAAGGCGTTCAGATGCTTTGTCACCGAGTCTCCATCCTTCATCCTCAGGTTATACAACTTTTTCCGCAGGAACAACTTATTCACCAGAGACTTAGATTGGTACAAAGTCCCAAGTTTTTCCCACAAGGTCTTCACCGTAGCTTCCCCAGATACATTCAACAATACTGAATCTGAGACACACAACCGTATTGTGCTCTTAGCCTTCTGATCCAGTTTCTTCCAGTCTTCATCTGACATCGCCGTTGGTTTAGTACCTGGATCTACCGCGATCCACTGATCTTTATCCACCAGCAGATCCTCCATCTTGAGTTTCCACAACTCAAAACTCTGACCATTAAATTTCTCGATCTCTATCTTTTCGCCGCTCGCCATATTCTTTCACCGCAAGAATCGATCCCGCAGATCTCCCACTGCACAGGGTCTACCACAGGCCCGAGCAAAAAACCCTCAACAACAAAGGCGTCCCCTTGAAGCCGAAACAGCTTCGATACCAAATGTAGGTTTTAACCCTGAACAGAAATATCTACACACGATTCTTATAACAGAAAATAAACAATAGCAAGAGCATAAAACATAAAACAGATAAACACAGAGATTTTCCCCTGGATCCCAAATCGGGACGACCAGCTTGATTTTTCATTATATTTCTGTTCAGGGTTAAAACCTACAGGGCGTATATTTAATTCAACGGACCGACCTCCTGCCATCATTACATAGTCAATGGTGCGGTCTTTTACCAGGCCGCACCGTTGACCCTGTCGAAATACGGAAAGCGGTGCACTAACAAAAATACCTGTCTCGAGGCAGATCTTTAAGTCAACACACCGCGTTTCCATTATTCCACTAGGTCAATGGTGCGACCGGGTAACCGACCGCACCGCAATTTAAAAAATAAATTAAAACAACATAGTGTGCCAACGGTTCTGCCCCGGAACTGGTGTGTATATCGTTAGCACCGGTTTATTAGGGCACACCATTGACCCTATCGAAATGCGGAATGCGGTGACAAAATTACCCACCCCAAGGCATAAATTTTTGTCAACGCACCATGTTGTCGCTATTCCACATTATCAATGGTGCGGTCAGGTAAACAACTGCATCGCACTTTTTTAAAAAATTAAAAATAATACGGTGCGCCTATCAGTACTGCCCCGTAACTGGTGCGGATATAGTTAGCACCAGTTATGGTGTGGCCTATAAATTTACGGGCAGCACCGTGAACCGGTGCAAGCCGAACGGCTCGAGCGCACCGCGCGACAATTTTTTTTTCTTTCAAATGGTTAATTTTAAGGTTATTTGAAATTCTAATCTGTTAAAAGGCTTAATTATGGAAAAATACATGTACATTTGGTCGTCGAGGAGGTATATTGGCCGTAAATTTGCAAAAGAAAATTTGTCCACCATTTTGCAAAATTCAAGCTTGAGATTGGTGGGTAATGCACAGCAATAGTGTGTGTAATGGGTGCAATGGGAGCACCGATGTCAGGGCGGCTCAGACAAGGATAAATTTCACTAGTGCTTGAGAGCTCTAGAGCACTGAGAAAAGTGAATAATGCGGTTTTTTGGCCATAATTTTTTTTTATTTAACCCTGTTCCGATGCGCGAGGTTTTATGGGCACACCTGTGCGATTTCTTAATACCGCACCGGGCAGTTTCGGTTTTGGTGCGCTTTTTTATGATGCACCGGTGCGGAAGAGTTATAAAGCACTGGTGTGCTACTGTAATACGACACACCAGGTGGGTGTGTATGAAGCACACGGTGTCTGATGTGCCAATTTTTTGTGCACATCAATGCTTTCTCTTGTTGAGCGCACCAGTGCAGTTTACTATTATAAGTGCACCGGACGAAAAACATCCACAAAAACCTCCGCCCGCCAACCTCCTCTTGTAACCTCCACTAGAAACAGATGTCTGGGGTATTTTTATAAGGGGTTCCTCAAAAACATCTGCTAGAGGGCATTTTCCTTGTAGTGCAACTATTTTAATAGAAGCCTTTAAAAGGAAAGAAAAAATTGAGATGAAGTTACAAGAAATAGAAAAGACCCCCTATATGAAGGATGTACAACTGAAGAAACAGGAGGAAAGGACAAATATTATTAGAAACGAGTTTGAATAAAGGGAGAAAAAACACATTCATACAATTGAACAATATAAAACTACCATAGATAATGCTCCGAAGCAGACTAAAATAGGGGCAGAGGATTCAAACAAAATAAGGATTTCTTAACTTAATACCTCATAATTGGAGCAAGAAATTAAAGAGATAGATTCTGAAAGGGAACATGTTGAAATATGGTTGTCACTCCAGGTAGAGATAAACGTAGAGACCATTGAATAAATACAAAATTCCCTTAAATTGTAATAAGAGGAGATCAAATCACTCAAGGAAATCATAAATATCAATTCAAAAGTTAAACGATTTCTGATATAATCTAAGGGAGATATATGGGAATATATCAACAAGAATATATCACATGTCAATCCATATGTTAGGATTTTATCAGACCCTGAGAAAATAATAATAATAAATGCTAATATCGATATTAAGAATATTACTCCTTTATTTGAGGAAAGGAATTTGATCATCTCGTAGACTTTTTGAATTCACTAGAAGAAGAAACAATCAAATATATGAACTTGTACTCTAGAGATTAATGTATTTTCACTCTTTCCATGGTCAAAGAGAAAGAAAAAAATATCTCCTGGAAATGAATTTTGGTTGATTTCGGATGAAGATTTCAAAGATAAATTTAAAGCAACCCAGTTGATGCGCCTCTAAATTAGACATAAAGTAAGGCCCATCTAACCTTTCTTAGGAACATAAATTTTATAGTAAATCTCTCCTTCTACACTTAATAATGTTTTTTTAAGAGTTAATATGTTCTTAGGAAGGTTTATAGATAATTGCATATTTGTGCCTAATATTATTTATTTTTTAATAATATTGTGAGAATATTGGGCAGATTATGAAGATTTGGAGAAGGAGATAATTTAGGGAATTACTCTCTACTACAGGAGGATAAATATTGGATAATAAATGAATAAAATATCATGAAATTATTGAGATATTTTTGAACTCCAATTATTGAGAAAATATGGGAATGTGTTCCCTGTCATTTAATGCAAACTCCTAGTGTTGGGAATCGGATCCACTATTTGAGGGATTTTAGAGGTGAAGTATTCCTCCTTTCAAGGAGAATGCTTCTTAATCATTTTCTATAAGTGAAAATTCGAATTGGCCTCTAGGGGTATACATTTTTTAGTCTTATTGTGGAGAAAACTTATTTTCTTGCAGCTCCATTTCCATTTCTTGTAGGGATGTACTTGGATTGATTCAAATAATGAAGTTTGGTTCCATTTTTAGCTTCTAAATATTCCTTTCTTCCATATGACTCTGAGTCTCCTTGAGCTTGGCCATCCCAAGAGCCTCAAAGACCACTTGCACAATTTATTTATGTTCTTTTCACTTCTTATTCACATGCATCGTGTATTCTTATTTTGCTTATTTATGTATTTAGTATGGATGCTTTTCTTGTTGTAGGATTGAGTTAAATGTTTGAAGTGAGTTCTTTTGCAGGTTATTTACAGATTCAAAATAATTATTCACCCTTATAATAACTTTGGAAGGTCATATTCATCATTGAGTTACTTGGATTTGGTTACTAGTTCACGAATATAGGATTTCTGGAAATGCCTTGTAGCGAAATAGTAGTAATTTTCTGCTATTTTTTAGAATGAGTTAATGAGCTTCATGTGAGTTGATTCCACTTGGATTAGGTCATAAAAACATTCAAGTTAATAATAAAATTTACCCCATTTCATTTTCACTTAATTAGGTTAGGCATTTGATAGGTTAACTAGCTCACTAGTTCTTGAATTTCTAGTTTTTATAGTAATTTTCTGTTATTTTTTGGCACGTGTGAACAGGGGTATTTTGAGTGATTCCACTTGGAATGGAGACCTAACACATCCTAATTAATATAAAAAATTGTCCCATCCATTTTAATTTGATTTATATTGACACCTAATACTAAGGGATTGGAAGAAATTGTATATTAGTGTAAATTAGGAAATAAGGAATTCTAAGACACATTAAGAAATGAATCCCAACAGTCTCACCTCCATGTATATATTCATGAGCACACTCTATAAAATTCACCAACCAAATTGTGGAGTTACCTCTTGGTCTGACATGGTATTAGAGCTAGCTCGTTTTTTGGCAGTCTTGCCCCTGGTGTAACTCCCTCCTACTCCTGGCAGACTTGCCTCTCTATCTACTCCTGGCAGAACTGTCCCTCCTACTCTTGGCAGTCTAGATTCCAATTTTTTTTAGCCTTCAGCTCATTCCAAGGCTCCTTGGCATCAAATTTTTTTTTAAACTCTTCTCATTCCTCCATCGCAACCCGTGCTTCCTGTACGCTTCACACTCCTGGAGATCACAAAAAAAAATTCACTCTCCTCCTGCCATAACACAATCCATAGCTCCTGCTGCAACACTACCCGCAGCTCACAGCCCTTCTCCATGCAATTTCTACCTCCCACTCCACACATATTCCACCTCACATACTGTTGTGCACCTCTCCCTCCGATCTGATCCCCTCCCGCATTTTCTACCTCCCACTCCACATAGTTTCCACCTCACGTAGCGTCATGCACTGCTCCCTCCTAGCTGCTCCCCTCCCACAACTGCTACCTCCTCTTGCTATTGCTTCCCCCTCTGCTCCCTTCCCCCACTCCTCCCGCATCCACTTCCCCCTCTTCTCCCTTCCCCTGCTCCTCCACACACTACTCCCTCCGAGTTGCTCCCCTCCTACTTCCCTCCTTCCTTCCCCGCTCCCCTTCATGAGCTCCCCTCCCTCCGCTCCCTCCTCCCCTCTCCCCCCCCTGCTTCCTCCTCCACCATCCTCTGCCCTCCTCCCTCTGCCCTCACCTTCCCCTACTCCACCTCCCCAAGTCGACCTCCCCCAAGTCCAACCTCCCCCAGGTTGACCACCCCCAAGTCCGACCTCCCCTCTAAAAAGAAAACCCTTTTTTACAAAAAAAAAAAATAAAATAAAAAATAAAAAAAAATCCAGAACTAATTTTTTTACAGCAGAGTACATATTTATTACCAGAATTGAGTTTTTACAGCAAAATACATTTTTTACATCATAATTGAGTTTTTTTCCATCAAAATACATTTTTTCTATAGTACATATTTACAATGCATTCTCTCATATCTATTGTGGGATTAGTTATCTCTAGAAAGGAGAACTATCCTGAGTGGTCTCGAAAAATCAAGCAAACTCTCATTTTTAATGAGTTGTGGAGAGGAATTTGTGAAGGAGAAGGAGACAATCCACCAACAAATACCACCTCATACAAGGAGATCGCCATTTGGGAAAACAAGAATTGCAAGGCCTATGCATTGATTGTAGCTTCTATAAATGAAGAGGTGAGTTTCCATATTACACCATTTTCAAATGCCTATGAAGCCTTGAGGAAATTAAAATAATTTTATGACTCACATTCAGAACTTGAAATTTTTTAATTAATGATTAAGTTGTTCAACCTTGAATTGAAAAATGATGACCCTCTTGCTTTAGCATTAGAAGTAAGATCTATCATGCATGACATTAAAAATACTGGTGTAGAAGTTGCATACCTCTCATAGCTTATGTTAAGGAATTTTATCCTACTTACTCACATTACCTTGAGTCATTGCAAGCAAGTTGAAACCTCTTGAAGATCACCTTTGATTCCCTTGAGAAAATAGTTTGCATAAAGAGAGAAGGATTTTGGAAAGAAGACAACCTCTCTGTCTTCTGAAAAAGTTGTATGTTTCACACATAGAAAGAAGAATCATGCTCAAGATTCTTCTAGAGGAAGAGGTGGTCGAAGAGGAATAGGAAGAAGAAATTTCAGAGGGACGGGGGGAAGACAAGCTCAAAGTGAAAAATATGATCTTCATTGCATACGTTGCAATAAATATTGGCATGATGAATCTACATGTAAGCTACCTTGGGATAAAATTGAGCAGTAAAGAAATCAAGAAAAAGTTAAAACTCATGACAGAGACAAAGTTAAATCACCTAAATCTGCTTATTATGATGTAGCACATTGTAACATTGGAGTAACTGGAAGACTTGTTTGATGCTTCACTTACTTCTTAGAGAAATGATTGGTTGCTAGATGATTCAGGAGAAACATGTCACATGAGTTTTAGAAAATATTTTTTTAAAGAATTTACTGACAAGGTTGATGGAGCAGTATATTTTCCAAACAAATCTAAACTCAAGCCATCAGGGCTTGGCACAATCAGGCTTAAGTTGTCTGGTCTTCCAGCCCATCTTCCGCATGAGGTTCTATACATCCCTGAGTTGAGGAGAAAATTTATGTCCTTGGTCCACATCCTCCAGTAAGGATACTCCATTCATAGGTTTAATGGCAAGGTTGAGGTCATAAAAGCATCAAATCTCTCACTTTTCATGAATGGAATAGAAGAAGGAAGACTCCTAAAGTTGCAAGGTACCTCTGCTCATGCACAAAAAATTTCATTCATTTCTCATCATGATGAAGGTACATTCCCATCAATTATTTTATGGCATGATAGATTTGGACACTTCAACTATGACAACCTTCAATTTTTGAAGAAAAATGGTGTTACTGGATTGCCTACAATTCCTAGGAAAATTAAGCAATGCGACGCTTGTATTCTAGGAAAGCATAGAAAGAAGTCCTTTCATGATTCACATTCTAGAGCACATAGAAAACTTGAGCTTATTCATTCATATTTATGTGGCCCCATGCATGTTGCCTCTACAAATGGAAATAAATATATGATGACATTTATTGATGATTACACTAGAATTTGTTGGGTTTGCTTATTGAAGAACAAATCTGATGATTTTCAAACATTCAAGAATTTTCATGCATGGATTGAAATTGGTGCACAAACTCATATTGACTCTTTGCGCACTGATAATGGAAAAGAATACACTTCAAAAAAATGTGAAAACTATCTTCGCCAACATGGGATCAAACATCAAACAACTATGCCCTATAATCCCTAACAAAATGGTGTAGCTGAAAGAATGAACAAGACAATTTTAAATATGGTTCGCTACATGATGTTTTTCAAGAATGTAAAATTGATGTTTTGGGTTGATGCAGTTCTATGTGTTGTGTACATAAAGAATAGGTATCCTTATAGTACAATCAGAAACAAAACTCCTTATGAAATGTGGCATGGCCACATTCCTTCGGTAAAGCATTTCAAGGTATTTGGTTCCACCTGTTCTACTTTGATACCTAAGGTTCAAAGAAATAAACTTGGTGATAGAATTTGAAAATGTATCTTCTTGGGGCATTCCAATACCTCCAAAGGACATCCTCTCTATGATAAAATCAATAAGAATTTTGTAGTATCTAGAGCTGTCATATTCCTTGAATATTCCAAGACTGATGATGTTGTTGAACGACAACTTGATCGCTTGGATAGATTCACACATGCAAAGTCATTTCAAGAATTTGATAATCAGATTCCACATCTTGAAGGGGGAATTCCTATACAAAATCAATCTGTGGAATCGTCTTCCGAAGCACTCTCTCCCCCACATGAAGAACCAACCATGGATGACACCTTGAATGATGTGATTAATAGAAATGGGAGACTGAATCTTGATTCAATATCTACTCAGTCAAATGAGTAGCCTGGGCCATCTTAGAAAGGTCTCCCAAAATAGTTGACAAAGACACTGGAAAATCTTTGTCCTGATGAGGTTGGACATTAGGGGAATTTTGAGGTCTAAAATGGGCCTCATAAGAAAAATGTACAACAAAAATAAACTTTATAACAACCAATAGGATTCAAGAGGATGATGTCATCCATAATGGATGATTCACCATTTTTGGAGTAAAAAAGTAAAAATATTAAAAAATAATAAAATAATAAAACTACTTTTTCAACACGTATTTTAAACTTATCTCCCAAAATTTTTACTCAAATTTCGAGCGGGAGTACTCGTTGGGTGCGGAATTTAATTCCTCATCCAACGAGTTCCATGTTGCATACTTTCGATGAACTCTTCTACACGAAAAATGAGAAATACATAAAAAACGTGATTGTAATCACGTTTTTTTCATGTATTTCTCATTTTTCGTGTAGTAGGACCCATCGAAAGTATGCAACATGGGTACTCGGATGGGGAATTAAATTCCGCATCCAATGAGTACTCCCGCTCGAAATTTGAGTAAAAACTTTGGGAAATAAGTTGAAAATATGAATTGAAAAAGTAGTTTTTTCATTTTTCCCTCTAAAATTTGATGATGTCATCAAATATTATTAGATTTTTTCCACTATTATTTTATAATTTCCTTAGGAGGCCCATTTTAGACCTCAAAATTCCCCTAATGAATACAGGAACAAGAAGTTCCACCAAGAAAATGAGGTGATGCAGATAATTCTGATTCACCTATTGATATGGATATTTCTTATAATTGTGAATTGAATTTGTCTACAGATCTTGAACCAACTTCCTTCAAATAATCCTCTTCTCATGATTAATGGAATGAAGCGATGCAAAATCAGTATGATGCCTTGATAAAGAATGGCACTTGGAAGCTGGTTGATCCTCCATTGGGAACCGAACCAATTGAATGCAAGTGGATCTACAAGAACAAGTATAAAGCGAATGGCTCACTTGAAAAGCACAAAGCCAGGCTTGTGGCAAATGGTTTTGCACAGAAAGAAGGGTTTGATTATGAGGAAAAATTTTCCCCCGCAAAAAAATGGGCCACCATCCAAACACTCTTTTCCTTAGTAGCTCAGAAGAGTTGGAAATTCCATCAGATGGATGTAAAAACCACCTTTTTGAATGGAGATCTAAAGGAGAATATTTTTATGTCCCTGCCAGAAGGATTTGTTTTGAAGGGCCAAGAACAAAGTATGCAAGATTATAAAATCCTTGTATGGCCTCAAGCAAGCACCATGAGCCTGGTATGAGAAATTAACTAAGCATCTTATGAAACTTAACTTCAAACATTTTGATCTTGATGATGCAAATTTGTTTGTTAAGAAAGTTGGGAAAACAGTTGTATATCTTATGGTGTATGTAGATGATCTTTTGATGATAGGGAACAATGAGAGCTATATTGCATCCATAAATAAGGAATTGAAGAAAGGTTTTAAAATTACTGATTTTGGCTATGTTCACTACTATCTTGGTATTGAAGTAACTCAACATCCTAAATTTATATTCCTTTCTCAAAAGAAGTACATTGGATATCTATTGAAAAATTTTGGCATGGCTGAATGCAATCCTTTGACCACTCCAATGGAACAAAACTTGAAGATCACATCCATTAAAGGGAAGGAATTTGAGGATGCAAAAAAGAATAGACAACTTGTAGGAAGTCTCATTTACCTGACTACTACTAGACCAGACATCTCATTTGTTGTTGGAATCCTCTCTGGGTTGATGAAAAAGCCTTTTGAAGGACATTAGTCTGCTGCAAAAAGATTTATGAAGTACTTGAAAAAAGGAACATTTTACGTTGCATATATAGTTTTGATACCTCTTAAGCTTGTATGAACCCCAGGTTGATAATTAAAGTTGGTAGCCTTGGGAGTTGCAACATTGTTGTTGCAATACTGAGGCTCGTCACTTTTTGGCTTCATTGTTGGGGAGGTGTCAAATTATGCATCATTTTCTTACCTAGTTTATTCATTTATTTTCTTTCTTCAAAAACAAAAAATATTTTCATTAGGAATATTTCATTTCAAAAATAGAAAAATTGTGTTGCATTAGCATTCTTATTAAAAAAAAAAAGAAAAAAACTTCTCCAACACCAACCCCCCCCCCCCAATTTGATCATGTGGTGCAGTAAGTGTTGAGAATTAGGTAGGCTAGTGATTAATTCAAATTATCTTATTTATAATTACTTGTGATCTTACTCCTTTTACTTATGTCTTCTCTTCTTAGCTTATTATGTCTTTCATCAATTCAATTACCAAAAACACAAGAGAAAAAAATTTAGGCTCTTCAAGCCAAGGCGAAAACCTCTCCCTATTGGAGAGGAAAACCCACAAGAAGTTCTTCTTATAGAATTTCAGATGACAAGTACTAATGACCATGACACAAACCCTTGACCCTTGTATGCCTCCAAGACCTTCTCACTGCTTCTTTATTGACTCCTTGAGCTGATCCTTCTTTTCTGCACTAACCTCCACCTTTCTACACCTTTTTGCACCAGCCTTAGAGAGCTCAGTCTCTCATCCTCGATTTCTCCTTTACCTTGGATCCTTCCTGGTTTCTTCTTATATAGCTTTATATCCAAGACAAAGGTACATAATTTTGTACATATCCTTTACATGCATCCCTAGACTGAAATCATAACATGCCTTATTCACAATGTATAGATATCCTTTTTCTTGCACTGTACACTTCGTTGAGTAGCCCTTATCTTATTTCACACTTCACTGTAATTATGTCCCTCCTCCACACCAAAGTATAATCCTAAAATTTCCCATATATATATATATATATATATGACAGACCCTTTATCTGAGATACGTTCTTGTTGATCTATTCTTGTTGGCTTGAGGGATCTTGACCCAAGTTCGGTTTTAAGGTTTGCCAACAAACCCCTGTACTACTGGCCCTTCCAACAATGGCCTACTTACACAGGTCGAGGTCTCGCTCGAAGTAGTATGGGAGGGTTTTGGAACTAGGTTTACGCACCCTGAGAGAGAGAGAAAATTAATTAAGGAGGGTTCCTTCAAACCTAATCAACCTGCGTTCGAGAACCCTATTACAGAAACCCTTAACAGTGTATTGGTGGAATATCTTTAGCGAACCTCATAAATCATTCAATAGCATGTTAAAAGAAGCAAAATAACCAAATATAACCAGATCTATGCATTCATCTTCTTATATAGGATCGCATCCACGTGTGCATCAATAATCATCAGTATGCAGTAAACAGATATAAATAACGCAGATCGCAGCCAATAATCATAACACATAACACTTCATTTATCCCAAACAGTCTTCTCATTCATTAACATTAAGATCCAGCTTACAGGCTCTATCTACTAACCCATGCACACAGCCAGCGAGGTCCGCACACAACAGGACTCGGGGTCTCCACGCACACAGCCAATAGGAGCCCTTACCCAGACAATCGACAAAAGATCCACAAGTCTGTATTCAAGATTGTTCAAAACTTGGCCTTTTCTAGACTCAATTTATCCATCTATTTATAAAATATTAGCCTGCGCTATTCTATGGTCTACAAACCATGGTTTGCGGACTCTTGGTCTACCTTTTGACCCATTACAATCCATTGGGAACTTTGACCTACCCCAAAGCCCCTGCGCTAGACTCGATTATTACAAAATATTACAAAATTGTTCCAAAATCCCCGCCAGGGGACCCTGCGCCAATAGTTCTTCTAAGCTTCAATCTACATTTATGTTCTCCCATTTTTGCACTATATCTCAATCCTAAAACTCTCACTAAATCTCAAAATACTTGTCCGAAAATCTGTGGAAAAATTAAATCCGCATGCTCCTATAAATATTTGTTCGTGAATGTAAATTATCCAACCTGTCCATAGGTTATGAAGCTAACTTGATCAAGGGCTTATGATCCGACTTGTCCGATGTTCATAGGATGTCTCGAGGAGATATTTCAATGTTGATCTTGAGCACCATATTTATTCATGTCTTCAAGATTAATATGACAATTTATTGAGGCATACATGACTGATATTACTTCATTTACATTACTCTAATTAATACATTTATGACAAGATGACAAATACCTAAAATACATCAAGAAGAATTCTTTTGACGTATAATAAAATTCCTTGCTCATGAAACCTATGAAGCAAGCTTAACGAAAATACATTTTATTATATTTTTCTTCTTCATTACATAAATACATAATTACATAGTTAATATGAAAACTGAACCTAGTTACATTTTCCAACACTCCCTCTTAACTAGGGAGGTATTCATACTGGTACATGATCACTTTCAATATGGAGAATTTCATAAGAATAATAGGATTGGTAATCACATCTGTATAGAATCATGGATTGATAATCGCATCTATATAGCATCATATCAACCAAAATTGTCCTATTGTAAGGCCTTGACTAACAGCCCCGTCTCTCAACGAGACAATGGGCTACAATATTGGCGAGACACATGACTTATATACATTATAGTCATTGTCTCTCCAAGGTACATACTCCACCCAATTACTCCTAGAGTATGACCTTCTTGGACTATTCTTCTCTTTGGTAGCGAGCCCTCAAATAATATCGTTCCCCGACTAATATTATCTTGAATGCCCTATTTCATTCTCAAAGAGTATCGAATGCCAGATGATTACCCAATCCTCCACTATGTGTTCCAAGTGAATACCATAATTATTTGTCTATCCATTCTCTCCTCATGGCCTTCACTAAGACTTACGGTTATTAGTCTTGGTTTAGTGAATGACGCATGAATTTAGAGAATCATATTCATCACTTCCGTTTAATTCAGGAAGGACATACTTCAATTTTCTTCCAATTAAGAAAATTACCACCAGGCTCCCTCTTAACTAGGGATCTGTAGCAGCAATGGTGAGACACCCAAATGATCATGAATAATTCCTCCCTCGGTGTCATGGATTTCGATATTGAGGAATATTCAAAATTGGCTTCGTAGGGCAAAGATCATCCATCACTTTCATCCATGATTCATTCCATCCACCATAAAGTGATTCATCAGTCTTTCTCATCTGGTCCACCTTCATGCCATGATGCTTTCCTTCGAACCATCTCCCAAGATCTTAGATCCTTCCACATGATTGGTATCTCTGCATAAACTTATCTATATAAACATATACATAAGAAATTTTTGAATCAAAATTTACCTCAGTGATGATCTTTAACCATGAAATATTCCTGTAAGAATAGAATTCCTCTATTCAAATTGACACATCTCCTAAATATATTTATTTTCAAGGCCTTCTTGTTTACAATACTTATATCAGATTCCACATATATTCCCAGGATATCTCCTAGTCACATCTTCTTGGCTTCGAATGACAATTTCCTCTTAACATGGTTTCCCTTTGTGATATCTTCCTTTCTTTTTCCACACAAATTCATTCCTGGTAACTTCTAATATTCAGTTCCTTGTTTGCATACAACCACCTCATATTCCATATGAGGACATATTTGATTTCATATGTTAGTGGAAACCTGTGCACTAGAAGAGATACTCCTTCCTTTGATCATACTTCTAAAGATAAAAATCCTTCACCTGCAACCATATGACATGAATTCATAGCATCCAGTGTCAGCATATAGATATATGCACCTCATCCTTTTCCTTTTGAGTCATATTGCAACAATTCTACTAGAATGAAGAACTTCATTCCCTTGACCTACTTCATTAATATGTCATCATGTTCTAATCCCCAAATTTTGAAAGATATAATTCTCAATGAAACCTTTTTCTTTCCTTCTAGCCATTGAATTCATAGAGGAATCCATTAGAAAAAATTCAACACGTATTTCCATATTGATTATTGAATGATGACCCTTGATCCAGATGACTATCTTCGATCAATTTTGTTATCAATGCGGTTCCCAGGAGCTACTTCTTCAAGTGCTCCTTCCATGATTCTATCATGATGTTATTAATATACTATGCTTCCTATCATACTATTTTACAACCAACAGAAATCACTTAAATATAAATATGATCTCAATCATAATAGAGATCTTTCAATTCTCATTTCTTATATTTATTTGCATAGGTTCTTCCCTTTCATCTATGACATGAAATTCTTCCTTTTTCCTCTTTTCCTTCCTAGATTTAGAACAATCCATTTTATAATTTCCAAGTTCATTACATGAAAAGCATCGTACTTTTTCCATATTTATTATTTTATTCTAAGGACCAAATTTTTGGAATCTTCCTTTCTTCCAGGACATAGCTGAAAATTCTTGATTCTGTTCACTTGATCCTATATCATCTTTGGCTTTCAATATTGTTACCTCTATTTTACATAGAGGCCATAGATCCTAGAATGGTGTTGCTTCTTTATTCTCGTATAAGCTTGAAGTGAAGGTCCCCCATTCTTCAGGTAGAGAATTAAGTACCACTGTAGTCATCTCACTATCAGACATTACTTCTCCCAATTCCTACAACTGGTCTCTAAATTCATAAATCCTCATAAAATATGAAGTGATATATTCCTCTCTTGAAAATTTCTTTCGTAGTTTCTAGTTTTGATATATAGGTTATGAGTGAGTCCTTAATGGATTCTCTGAGAATTCTTTGGGCTCTAATTTCTCCTTTCATGTATTTGGCGTGAGCTGGAGCATCTTATTTTGAGGGTTGAACTGTAGATCCTTCGATGTAGAACATAACTTCTTCTTTGATTAGATTCGAATATGTCCTCTTCTTCCATGCACTAAAGCTTGATGACCCAACCAATTTTTTGCTCTCTTTTCAATAATTCATTTTGACATATTCAGATGAGGTTATAGATACTTACTTGAGTAGAGTGACTTCCTCCTTCTAGCAGCTTCCTTGATTATGATGAAGATGAATTTAGGAACTGCCTCTTAGATTGAATTCTCCAATGTAGATGTCTTCAAATATATTGGATAAAGTTGGATGGTGCTTGATTATGTGTCTTCCAACAATGTATTCAATGTCATAAATCTTTGATGGCAAAGATTATCTCCTTGATAAGTAGCCCTTGTCTTTAGCACCTTAGCTCTGATACCATGTTGAGAATTAGGTAGGGCGGTGATTAATTAAAATTCTCTTCTGATAATTACTTGTGAGATTACTTTTTTTATTTATGTCTTCTCTTCTTAGCTTATTATATCTTTCATAAATTCAATTACCAAAAACACAAGAGAAACAAATTTGGGCTCTTCAAGCCAGGGCCAAAACATCTCCCCCTTGGAGAGGAAAACCCACAAGAAATTCTTCTTATAGACTTCCATATGAAAAGTACCATGACCATGACACAGCCCCTTGACCCTTGTATGCCTCCAATACCTTGTCACTTCTTCTTCATTGACTCCTTAAGCCAATCCTTATTTTCTACACCGACCTACATTATTCTGCACCTTTCTCCATTAGCCTCGGAGATCTCATTCTCTAGTCCTTGGTTTCTCCTTTACCTTGGATCCTTCTTTGTTTCTTCTTATCTAGATTTATATCTAAGATAGAGGTACATACTTCTGTACCTATCCTTTACATGCAGTCCTAAACTGAACTCATAACAAGCCTTCTTCACAATGTATAAATATCATTTTCCTTGCATTGTATACGTCATTGAGCAGCACATACCTTACTTCACACTTCATTGTAATTTTTTTCCTCCTCCGCACCAAAGTATAATCCTACAATTTTTCATATATATATATATATATATATATATATATATATATATATATGACAGAATCTTTATCAAAGATACATTCTTGTTGATCTGTCCTTCTAAGCTTCAATCTACATTTTTGTTCTCCCTTAATCACACTATATCTCAGTCCTAAAACTCACACTAAATCTCAGAACACTTGTTCAAAAATTTGTGGAAAAATGAAATTCACATGCTCCTATAAATAGTTATTCCTGATTGTAAATTAGCCGACCTGTCCATAGGTTATGAAGCTGACTTGATCAGGGGTTTATGAGCCGACTTGTACATTGTTCATAGGTTTTCTTAAGGAGATATTTCAACGTTGATCTTGAGCTCCATATTGAGTCGTGTCTTCAAGCTTAATACGACAAGCTCTTGAGGCATACATGACTGATATTACTTCATATACATGAATCTAATTAATACATTTAGGACAAGATGACAAATCCCTAAAATACATCAAGAAGAAGTCTTTTTACCTATAATAAAATTCCTTTCTCATGAAACCCATGAATCAAGCTTAAAAAAAGTGCATTTTATTATCTTTTTCTTCTTCATTACATAATTACATAATTACATAGTCAATATGAATATTGAACCTAGTTACACTTTCCAATAGTAAGAACCACATCACCATCCACTTTTGCAGGTAGAAGAAGCAGAGGTGGCAAGGAAGGTAGAATAAATGGATGGAGATGATGACAATGAATAATATCCTCTTGGATTTCCCTTTCTAGATATTGATCTTGGTGTGCATATGAAGAACATCCCTCCATATTTCTTTCCCAACTTCCATGGTATGAGGTTAGAGGATCCAGAAACCTTTCTCTTTGAATTTGAAATTGTTTGTAGAACTTATGATTACCTATTAAACACTCAAAAATTGAGATTTTTTCTAGCAACATTGAAGGATGGATCTATTAAATGGTTCATGAGTTTAGGTACTAATTCAATAATATCATGAAATGATATGCAAAAGACATTTCTAGAAAAATATAAACATCATGATATTAAAGAAGAAATTTTTAGAATGAACCAAAAATAAGATGAGAGCCTTCAGGATATAATATAGAGGTTCATGTATAATGTTAAGAGGGTAAAATTACATCATTTAGGATTTAACACAAAAAACCCTCTTACTTAGAACAATTATGGATGAGTGGATTTACCTCCTTATTCTCATGAGTAGAGGATATGTATATCTGCAATTATCATTTGAAGAAATTTGTGAAAAATGCAAGCGCATATCAAGAGGAAGGGCAAGGGTAAGTAAATCAACATCGAGATCGGTAAGTCAAGTTGAGCTTGGAAATTTGCTTGAAAAGTTTTAAACATAAATTCTTAGAAATCTAAGTGAACAAGTAGAAATGTTAAGAAAGAAGAATGAGCAAAAAGAAGATGTTGATATTTGTGTTATTCATGCATAATCACATGTTACTAAATATTTCCCATCATTACCGAGGTTGAGGGAAGTTTAACAAGAGGACAATGGAGCAATTCAATCACTAAAGCAGTTATGTTACATAGCTCTGAGAAGACTATGACAGCCTAGCCAACCTGATATGATGAAAGAGCCTAATTCACAATTTCAAGGTCATTCACATCCATCTCAAATTAATTGGAACACACCCTTTCCTTAGCAACCTTGGCCATCTCAATACCAAAACCAATCTTGGAAACAAGGTTGGCAAGGACCCTATGGTAAAAATGCACAATATCCTCAATCTTTTCCTCAATGTCCTCCATACCCAACTCCATGTTATCCCTACCATAAACCTCCACCACAACCACATCCATCTCATAGATCCAATCCCACTCAACTACTTGTTTAATCATTTCCAAACCCATATAAAGAATTAGCTCAGCCCACTTACAATGTTGAGGTACAACACTTCCAAAAATCTCCTCTTGATCTAAATGGTATTCATATTAGATCGGGAAAAGTATTGCAAAAAAGAGATTATCTTGATGTCATTGAAAGACAACATTTAGAAAAATAAGATTCAAATGAGAATACCAAATAATCATGGGTTGCACTTGATGAAGAGAAGACATCAAAATCAGATTTTGACGAGGTTACATTATGTTCATCATTATATCCTCTATGTGTTCAAGAGAATAAAAAAAAAAAAAAAAAAGATCTGAATTTCATGGAAGAAGAAGGAATCTAAGATTATCCAAATCAGCAAGTGGACCAGGGGCATCACAACTATATTGAAATATGGTTTCAGAAAATCATTAAGTTGCAACGACACACTCTTCTTCAATATTAGTTAATATCATCTCAGTCAGAGCAGTTGGTCTCTCATATTTAGGTACATGTAAAATCATGTCTTTCAAGCCTACATGTGATTCTATTTATCATCTTGATGTGCATATGGCTCCATTAGAAGTATTCCTATACTTGAAAGAGATTTTTTTTTTCAAGTAGAGTAGGATAGGAAAAAATAAAAATAAAAAATGGAAAAAGAGAAAAAAGAAAAGAATAAAATTTCAGGTAAAAACCTCTTTTGAGGCACCTGAGATTGTCTCATTGATTGAAAACCTCCTTTGAGGCGGTCAATGGGTTGGAAAAAAATAAATAAGGGAAAAAGAAAATATCCTAGGTGAAAACCTCCTTTGAGGCACCTAGGTTGACCTACTAGTTGAAAACCTCAATGAGGTAGTTTGTAGGACTAAGAAAAAAGAAAAAAAATGAAAAAATGAAAAGAAAAAAAATTCTTTGCTAAATGTATCTCTCTCTAATGAATGGAGTTTCTCTCCAACCTTTGCAAGCAACAGAAAAACAAGTTGGAACCAAAATAAAAAATTGGTCAAAAATCTAGTCAAAGGAAGTCAAAATTGGACTTTCTCCTCCTTTGCTCAGATGCTCCAAAAGGACCAAGGTCATGAAAATCCATCACTCTCATCCATTTCCAAAATCCACCCATCATTTCCAATTTTTTCTCATTAATTTTCCTTGTTGTCCTAAAATGCTACAAGAAATCATGTTTTTGCTACAATTTTTTTTTTTTAAGCAAAAAATTGTTTTTATTATTTCTTGAAAACCGTGCATCCATTTTCCAAGTTGTTTCATGAGTATATGCATATCAATGATGGTAAAATGATAAAGAAAATTCATCAAATTCCAGTGCACACTTTGTGAGAAATCAACCTCCATCACCTACAGCCATGTTTAATTTTTCTCGAGATTCGTGCATCTAATGGCCAAGATTTTTTAGGGGGAGGTGAATAAGGTTGATGGTAGCATGCTAAAAAAAAATCAATTCAATATTGTATATCGTTTGAGATTTATGGATAAAACAAGTCTTCTACAAGGGGGTCATCCTGAAATGCTACAGGAAGTCTTGTAGATGCTACAGAAAGTAGATCTTATTGGAGGAAAGGGTCAAATGATCATTTCTTGCTTAGATAAGGTTGAGAGAGGACACCCAACACCACTTCCATCACCTACCTACTCCATCTATCCAAATTCATCCTCAAATTCCACTCTGCCTTATATGAAAAAAAACCAGAAAAAATAAAAAATAAAATAAAATAAAATAAATATTATGTCATCAACTTTTCCACCACCTACACCACCTCTTGATGATTGTAACCTTGTCCTTATACATCCTATGACTTTCCATCAATCCCACGGGTAGAAATGATGTCTCCAAGAGGAATTAAATCACTGCTACATGAAGATGATTCATCTTGTAGCGGCTTGTACAGTCACATCAAAAATCAACATCAATTCCTTTTTCACCCACAGAGTAGAAGATCCAATCACCTTGAGCATCATGAAGCCATTTCTAAAGTTGAGAAGAGAACACCCTCCTTAGGAAGTAGTCCATCCACTCCACTAGCAGAATATTGAATGTTGGGAACAAGACGACACACACAAAAAATTTATCAGTCAAAGAATCATCATGCTATGAAGACTTGTACATAAGCAAAATCATCAACTACAACACTCACATCATGAGCATCTCAGCAGAAAATTTTTAGCCATGGATGTGAAGCAACAACAAAAAAAACCCTAGAAGACCTCCATATTCAAGGCTATCAGCAATAGGACCTCTAACATATTATCACATGCAACTTCAAGATCATTATTATGAGCTTTAGATCACCAAAGGCAGCTTCAACAGTCATATCGACAACCTCAGTATCACCTACAAAAACACATCTAGGGTAAGGCTCAGGTATGAAACTCTCTAACCTCACCCTTTGAATCTATTATAGCTTAATAAAATATTAAAAGTGCTATAAGGAAAGGTTTTTTATAGCCAAAATCAGTAGCAGAGAAACCTTGGCCTTATCTAGCAGTTAGCTTCACTTTTCCACCAAGACACACACACATGTGGGAGAGTAACAAGACAAAAGTGAAGAGGACTTGAGAAAGTGGGTAGTAAGAAGTTACTTGTAATGGAATACAAGGAGTTCCAAGGGTAACTGAGGGCGAACTCAGTTACCAAAAAATCACTCTAAGTTTATTTTGCATGCAATGAAAAAAAATTGAAAAAAAGAGAAAAAAGTAAAAAATAAAAGGTGGAACCACCACCTCTTGGCATGTAAATATGGGTTTCTATAGGCGAAATAGAGCTGCTACAGGAATTTTCTACAGGAAACAAAGCTGCTACAGGAAGTTGCTATAGGAAAAACATATTTTCTACAAGAAGGACAAATTTTCTACAAGAAGTTAACAGAGGCATGCAAGAGAAAATTTTTGCTACTAGGGTGTTGGAAATTGATTAATTAATAGCTACAAGGTACAAAGAAACACAACAGAGCTGCAAAGGATTTTCTACTGACATGGTAAATTCTATAAGGGTTAAATGTGTCCAAGTCACCAATTTGGTCATCACATCATTCTTTTCTTTTTCTTCAGTTCATTGACCATCATTTCTACCTTTTTAAGAAGAAATAACTCTTTGTTAACTATTTTCAATTCCAAAATTTACATTTCTAGTTAAGGATGTTCATAAGAATTTAATGGATAATATGATGTGTCACAGACAAGAATGACATTAATAATGAGGTAATTGATGCCAAGAAATCCATATTTTCACAAGGATAAGTTCTAGAGTAATACCAAGAAGAAAAACCAAAAGAAATATGTTTCCCTCAAAAATAGAAACCATTACAATTGAAGTATCACCTGAGAGAAAGAAGCATCCTAAACCTACATTAGAATTTCCATGGGAAACTGAGATAAGGGAAGAAATTCAAATAGAAGAGTAGCAAGAAGAAAAATAGGAGGAGAAACATATGGACTAAAAACTAGAGAATGAACCAGACCAACATACATGAATAACCATAAAGCAAGGAGGATGAATAGGTTGTTCAGAGGATGAGCAACAGTTTTAGTAGGGGGGTATGATGAGCCTCTAAATTATATATAAATTAAGATCCATATAACCTTTATTAGGCACATAAAGGCTATAGTATATCTCTATTTATACATTTAATAATGTTTTTGTAAGATTTAATATGTTCTTAGGGAGGTTTAGAGAAAATTTCATATTTGTGCCTTGTAACGAAATAGTAGTAATTTTTTGCTATTTTTTAGAATGGGTTAGTAAGCTTCATTTGAGTTTATTCGACTTGTATTAAGTCATAAAAAACATTCAAGTTAATAAAAAAATCCCCCCCATTTCATTTTCACTTGATTAGGTTAGGCATTTGATAAGTTAACGAGCTCACTAGTTCTTGAATTTACATTTTTTAGAGTAGTAATTTTTTGTTATTTTTTAGCACGTGTGAACAAGGTTATTTTGGAGTGATTCCACTTGGAATGGAAACCTAATACATCCTAATTAATAAAAAAAATCGTCCCATCCCATTTGAATTTTCTTTATTTATTCATTCGATGAGTTATCTCCTAAAAAAATCTCCTATAGCAGAAACATAACTTCTTGTAGCACGTGTAAAATTGACCAAATTTTCTCCCAAAGTTTGGTTTTTGTCTCTTAGGATTGAATCATGACCCCTAGGATCTTAATCCATGATTGAGGAAGAATAAACACCAATTAGGACAAGAATTTTTACAAAGTAGATTAGGCCTATTTATTTGAATCCATGCTCTTAGGATTTCAATTACAAATTGTTGTTCTTGCCTAGGATTAATTTCTTTTAAAATCAGAACTTCCATTTTTGCAATTAGTTTAGGCTTTTATTTCATCAAATTCACTTCATTACATCAGATCAACAAAATAATGACACATTTTATGCTGCACATATAGTGTTGATACCTCTTAAGTTTGTACGAACCCCGAGTTGATAATTAAAGTTAGTAGCTTTGGGAGTTACAACATTATTGTTACAATACTAAGGCTCATCACCAGCAAGATCTAGGATTCCTTTCAGTGCTCAGCGAAGGATATATCTTTTCACCATTGGTGATAAACTCTTTGTGGATAGCTTTCAACATATCAATTGTATTAGATAAATTGATACAAGGATTACCCTTTATGTGTCACCAGTTGAAGTATCAATTAATTTTGGTAATATCCAAGCCTAAGAAGGTATTATGGTTGTCACCAACATAATGGGATCAAATTTATTGAGTAAAGAAACATCTAAATCTACAAGTTTTTTTGGAACCAACCACCATAGCTACGCAGATGATTCCCCAATTAAAATCCATACTACAGGACTTTGAAGAATGGGAAGAAGAGGACGTTGTCATGACTATTTTTCCAAATTCAAAGCAAAAAAATTCCCAGGATCCCCAAAGTATATCACCAACTACCATGTCTAAGAATCCAACCAAAGCAGCGAAACAATATACTAAAGGAAAAAAATGTCTCAAGGAGATAAATTTATTAATTTTATTTAATTAAGTATTTACTTTTCATTTAAAGACAGTTATTAAAAAAAATTAACTTAATCTTGTATAAATGACCTAGTTTCTCATTTTGAGAGAGTCAATTTTTTGGTGGCGAAAGAGACTTACTTTTAAAAAAAAGGTCTAATTACATCTACTACACCAAGTTGATCTCATGTTATATAATATTTTAATTGTGTAGTTCAAGTGTATAGATTTTTTTCGTGTTCTTTGTTTTGTCTCTGTGTAATTACTATTACATAAGAACAATAATTTGCTATTATCTACTTGAGTGATAGTTTAAAACATTGTTATAATATCTAGGTTTTTCTTCCCTTGGCATCATATTTTCTTTTGCATTTCGAATCAAAAGACTCCTTGTGATATAAGTTTAGATGCTTGACATTTTGTCTTGTCGCAGGGCATTGTGTTGATTACTTTAGTTTGTTCATTTTATCTAATTTCTTCTATGTGGTTGTATTGTAACTTCCAGTAACATGCAACTAATGACATGATCAAGGTTTATCCTTTAATCCTGTTATGAGTTTCACAATTATCTGATATCATACTATCAAAGAGTTTGAATTCATCATACTTATTGTTGATATTGATTTAATAGGTAACAATACTTTATATTGTATATTTCATTCCTTGTCTCTGGTAAGTAATTAATTATACAGTGTAATCTTTAGTAAATTTATTTTTCATTTAAAGTTCCTTTTATTTCTTTTTCTATAACAATTTTTTTTATCTTGTGATATGTTATGTGTTGGACTTCCCTCTCATTTTTATATGGTTTGAGATCTTATTAGACGTATTAGTTTCTAACACTTGGAATCTTAAAATTTGATGCCATTTTCACGCATTATCATTCATTTGGCCAAATCATAAAGGTATAATAGAATATACTTCAGTTATAATTACAGGGGATACCCCATGATGCTACAGTATACCGACCAGTTAGCCTAAAGTAGGAGGAATATTTCATTAAATAATTTCTTATTAATAGTTCCTTAGTCATCGGAATAGTTAAGAAACCAACAATACCAATTTCTAGAATATTCACCAATACTTAGAGGGGGGTGAATCAACATTAGGCACTTTTTAAATTTTAATAGTATCAAATAAACATTAAAATATTAAAAACACCATTCAAAAATACATAACATCATATACAGTACATAATATATTTTTAGGTGGAAACCCTTCTGGGAGAAAAACCATTGAACACTTTTTAATATGTCTTAAATGTTACATCAACAGGAAGCTCCAACTTCTAATATTATCCAACAACGATTAGGAGGAGGCTCCAACCCCTTGGTTTTATCATCTCCAACTAAAAGGATAAGCTAACACCCTAAATTTACTAACTCAAACTGGAAGGATGATCCAACACCCTGCTAGCATCAATCTTCTACCCTAGCACCACCCTGCACCATGAAGTTTTCTTAGGATCCAACTTGAAGGAGACTTCAATCTTCACCTTGTACCACCCTTTCACCCTGAAGGTTATATAATAGAATAGATTATTATTTTTATCCACCAATGTTGTATTTTCAATGCACTTCCATTGTTTTGTCCAATATTAGTATGTGGTAATAGACTTGTCATAGTCCTAGCAGTATTGATATTATAGTTGAGAAAATTATCGATACAATACATCAATATAAAATTATCTGCAATACAAACCATAACTTAGTAGAAGCATCACTCAAAAAATCTCTACTATACAACTATTGTCATAACAAACAACTTTATAATACAAACTCTCTCAGTAGTATTCAATCAATATATGCTCAGTCTTAGTGTTGCAACATACATCCTCACTCAACAATCATGTAAGTATAATTAAGGATACATCTCAACCCTACTCACAATAACAATCCAATAATTCTCTACAAAGTAACATTGTTAGCAACTTATGATCAACAACCAAGGGTCTCTCTAACAAACCTTAACAACATACATTGATAAGAAATTTTTGGTGTAAATCACATATAAGAAATTTTTGTCGACGCATTTCGAACCAGCCAGTGTGGTTCATCATCGGGACAAGATGAGAAATCTGATTAAGAAACCTATTTAAATAGAAAGGGACAGCTCCAACTAGCCGTTGAAAAAATGGCTAGTTTGACTCGACTAAAAGATTTTGTCAAATATTATTAATTTTTGAATATAATTTAATATTAAAAATCAATAATTTTTTTTTGAATAATTTAAAATTATTTTTATTTAATTCTATTTGAATAAAATTTAATATTAACAATCAATAATTTTAAAAATAATTTAAAATTATTTTTATATTTAATTATATTAGAATATAATTTAATATTAATAATCAATAATTTTTAAAAGTAATTTAAAATTATTTTTAACAAAGAACCTTAAAAAAATAAATAAATAAATAAATCAAAATTACAAATAAATAAATAAGTAAGTAAATAAATAAATATAAAATTAAATAAAAATATAAATTATAAATTATAAATATAAATATAAATATAAAATAAAAATAAAACTAGAAAAATAGAAAAATAAAAAAACCCATACTGAACAATATCTTCGAGTTGATTTGCATCATTTCCCTGCTCAAAAGTTAGGCGTCCTCAACACCTTAGCCACTAGGGCGTTGAGAATCTTTGATGAGTCTCACCTTGAGGGAGAAAAGACCCATCTCCTTAATGTTTTTTGTTCTAATGGTTATAGTAAGTCTCAAGGACTTAAAGCTTTTCTTAAAGTAGAAAGAGGTTCCTTGGTTAAAAATCCTAATCAATGGTCCTACAATGTAAGGCTTCCTTTCATTCAGGGTACCACTGATAAGATTGCTAGAATTCTTAGGAAGCATAGGGTTTCCTCTTCCTTCAAACCCCTTAACACGATTCGCAGCTCTCTTAACTCAGTTAAATATCCTTTGAACCCTAGGGATGGAAAAGGTGTCTATCTTATTCCTTGTTCTTGTGGGACACCTTACATTGGTGAAAGGGGTAGGTCCATTAGCCAAAGGATATGTGAACATGCAGCTGACATTAGACATGGCAGGTCCCGCACCTCTGCCTTAGCTGAACATGTGGAAAAAACCAACCATCATATCTGCATTGAAGAGGCTAAGGTCTTAGCCAGGATTGATCATTTTCATCATCGTAAGTTAAGAGAAGCCCTTGAAATTGAAAAAAGGCCCATAAATCTCAATAGAGATGACGGTTGGAATATAAGCAGGTGTTGGATCCCTGCCTTATATTCTTAATTTTTATTTATTTTTTATTTTTTATTTTTATATTTTTTAATTAATTAATTTATTTATTTATTATATATATATATATATATATATATATATATATATATATTAATTTGTTTTTTATTTGTTATATATATATATTAAGATAAAATTAAAATATATTAATATAGAATTAAAATAAAATAATATTTGCATTTTGAAAAATCATTAACATTATTAATGAAAAATAAAATAAAAAATTTTATATATAATTTTACTATTAAATTGACCTAAATAATTTTTATTTATAATTAAACTATTAATTTCAATATCTTACTAGCCGTTATTAAAACTATTTTTATTTTATTTTATTTTATTTTATTTTATTTTATTTTTTAATATATTTTTAAGATAGAATTACAATATAATAATATATAATTATAATAAAATAATCAATTAACGATATTAATTAAAATAAAATTTGTTATATATTATAATAATTTTTTATTTATAATTAAAATATTAATTTGAATATTCAAACTAACCGTTTAATTTTGTAATTAAATAATTAAATTAATAGAACTATATTTTTTATTTATTATTATTATTATTATTATTTTTATTTTTATATTTTTATATTTTTTATTTTTTATTTTTTTAATTAAATATAGATTTACAATAAAATAATATATAATTTTAATAAAATAATATTTGTATTTTTAATAATCAATTGATAAAAATAAAATAATTTTTATTTATAGTTAAATTATTAAATTGACATAAAAAAAATTATTTTTATTTATTTATTTATTTTTTCACTATTAATTTTAATTTTCAAACTAGCTGTTTTGATTTTTAATTATTAAATTATTACAACTAACCGTTTTGGATTTCATAGTCAAATTAGCTATTATTCTAACGGTTTTCTTTGCCCCTCCTACATCTATTTAAACTCAACGTTTGATCTGATCTCTCTCCTAGTCCTGATGATGAACCACACTGGTTGGTTCGAAATGCGTCGACTTTGTTCATGATAATGTGATTATTACCGAAAGATTTCTTCATAATAAAATTTAAAATAAAAATCAAAATAATTAAAATTAAAATAGATAAATAACTAAAACAAGATAAAATAATAAGTAAATAAATACAATAAAATAAAATAAAATGAAATAGAAAATAAAATACAATTAAAAAAAAAAAACAAAGAGTGAAGGGTAGGAATCCAGCATCTACTAACACTCCACCCATCATCTCTGTTGAGGTTAACCGACCTCTTTTCGATTTCCAAAGCTTCCCTCAACTTTTTGTGGTGGAAATGGTCAATCCTTGCAATAACCTCAGTATCTTCAATACAAATATGGTGCTTTGTCTTTTCAGCATGCTCTACTAAGGCAGAGGATCGAGATCTACCATGTCTAAGGTCAACAACATGTTCATGAATTCTTTGATTAATTGATCGACCAGTTTCACCTATGTAAGGTGTCCCACAAGAATACAGAATCAATTAAACACCCTTACTATCCAAAGGTCCAATCGGGTCTTTAACTGATCTAAGAGAACTTCGAATAGTGCAAAGAGGCTTGAATGTTAAAGAGACATTATGTTTCCTCAAGATCTTAGCAATGTTATCAGTAGTACCTTGGATAAATGGAAGGTGAACTCCAGATAACCGCTCACTGGGATCTTTCTTAACCCTAGGACCTTTTTCAGCTTTTTGAAAATCTCTAAGACATTGAGCCTTGCTATAACCGTTCTTACAGAAGACATCCAAGAGATGCGATTTTTCACCTTCAAAATGGTGAATATTAGAGATTCTAAAGGCTCTTGTGACTAGGGTACTAAGAACCCCAAGTTTCTGAGCAGGGAAATGATGAGAACCTGCATGTAAATACTACTCAGTATGCGTCTTCTTTCAAAATACTTGACGAGAGAAGGAACCATCATCATTTCTCGAAAGAAGGACATCAAGAAAGGGTAGTCTACCATCCACTTCGAATTCCATGGTAAACTTAATAAAGTCAGATTGATCATTAAGATGCTGGAAGAAAAGGTCCAATTTCTCTTTACCATGGGTCCACACCACACAAGTTTCATCAAAAAACATTTTCCAAAGCCTAGGTTGAAAAAGAGAGGAGGAAAGGGCCTTCGATTCAAAGTCTTCCATGAAAATACTAGCAACCACAGGGGAAAGCGGGGAACCCATAGCCACACCACAAGTCTGTTCAAAGAATTCACCCTAAAAACTAAAGAAGGTCAAGGTTAATTATGTTCAAAGAATTCACCCTCAAAACTAAAGAAGGTCGAGGTTAGACCTGTCTAACCTCGACCTTCTTTAGTTTTGAGGGTGAATTCTTTGAATAGACTTGTGGTGTGGCTATGGGTTACCCGCTTTCCCCTGTGGTTGCTAATATTTTCATGGAAGAATTTGAATCGAAGGCCCTTTCCTCCTCTCTTTTTCAACCTAGGCTTTGGAAAAGGTTTGTTGATGACACTTGTGTGGTGTGACCCCATGGTGAAGAGAAATTGGACCTTTTCTTCCAGCATCTTAATGATCAATCTGACTTTATTAAGTTTACCATGGAATTCAAAGTGGATGGTAGCCTACCCTTTCTTGATGTCCTTCTTTTGAGAAATGATGATGGTTCTTTCTCTCATCAAGTATTTAGAAAGAAGACGCATACTGAACAGTATTTACATGCAGGTTCTCATCATTTCCCTGCTCAGAAACTTGGGGTTCTCAGTACCCTAGTCACAAGAGCCTTTAAAATCTCTGATGTTCACCATTTTGAAGGTGAAAAATTGCATCTCTTGGATGTCTTCTGTAAGAAAGGTTATAGTAGGGCTCAATGTCTTAGAGCTTTTCAAAAAGCTGAAAAAGGTCCTAGGGTTAAGAAAGATCCCAGTGAGCGGTTATCTGGAGTTCACCTTCCATTTATCCAAGGTACTATTGATAAAATTGCTAATATCTTGAGGAAACATAATGTCTCTTCAACATTCAAGCCTATCCGCACTATTCGAAGTTCTCTTAGATAGGTTAAAGACCCGATTGGCCCTTTGGATAGTAAGGGTGTTTACTTGATTCTGTATTCTTGTGGGACACCTTACATAGGTGAAACTGGTCGATCAATTAATCAAAGAATTCATGAACATGTTGCTGACCTTAGACATGGTAGATCTCGATCCTCTGCCTTAGCAGAGCATGCTGAAAAGACAAAGCACCATATTTGTATTGAAGATACTGAGGTTATTGCAAGGATTGACCATTTCCACCACAAAAAGTTGAGGGAAGCCTTGGAAATTGAAAAGAGGTCGGTTAACCTCAACAGAGATGATGGGTGGACTGTTAGTAGATGCCAGATTCCTGCCCTTCACTCTTTGTTTTTTTTTTTTTTTTTTTTTTTTACTTTCTATTTTATTTTATTGTATTTATTTATTTGTTTTTTATTAAAATATTTTGTTTTAGTTATTTATCTATTTTAATTTTAATTTTATTTTTATTTTTATTTTAAATTTTATTTTTATTATTTTTATTTTTCTATTTTTCTATTTTTATTTTTATTTATAATTTATAATTTTTATTTTTATTTAATTTTTTATTTTTAATTTTTTTATTAATTTTTTTATTTTATTTATTAATTTATTTACTTACTTATTTATTTATTTGTAATTTTTATTTATTTAATTTTTTTTTTTTAAAGGTTCTTTGTTAAAAATAATTTTAAATAATTTTAAAAAATTATTGATTATTAATATTAAATTATATTCTAATATAATTAAATATAAAAATAATTTTAAATTATTTTTAAAATTATTGATTGTTAATATTAAATTTTATTCAAATAGAATTAAATAAAAATAATTTTAAATTATATCTAAAAAATTATTGATTTTTAATATTAAATTATATTCAAAAATTAATAATATTTGACAAAATCTTTTATTGAAATCAAACTAGCCATTTTTTCAACAGCTAGTTGGAGTTGTCCCTTTCTATTTAAATAGGTTTCTTAATCAGATTTTCATCTTGTCCTGATGATGAACCACACTCGCTGGTTCGAAATGCATCGACAAAAATTTCTTATCTGTGATTTACACCGAAAATTTCTTATCACATTTCATGGATCACAGAAGCCAAATTCCTAATATTGAAACATACATTGACTTCATCAACAATAGTACAATGCATAATTACTGACAAAAATAGTAGCAACATACACCTAGCTATGAACAGCATCAGTAAATGTTCTAGCTAAATACAAACTCTAGTAGCACTATCACTTTAGAATTCCTTAGCTCTTCATGGTATCAATTATCTAACTGGTCTTGTTACAATTTAGTATCATGTGTGTCTTCCTTCTTGTGAGAGTGTGACTAACATAACCAAAATACACTTTCCTAATCCTGAACTACCTCGGCAATAGCAAGATCGAGATAAACAAAATTGAGACCTTTGAATAAGTCCATAAAGCTATCCATAAATATGTGAGGAAAAAACCAACTTACATAATACACCTCACGCTATTTATTGTATCTTAGTTTAAGATTATGTGATTGATTATCATTGAATCTCACTTAATTTCCTAAAGATCGTAATAATAAATCTAACTTCCCCTGAAACTCTACAATGCTTCCAATTCATAGCTCCTTAAAATGTTTTCAGATTCAATTTACAGAGTCTTGTAAATTTAATCCAGGTGGATATTGGTGGCCACCCTCCTATTCCGCCTATACCTCCAGTCAGTTTCATTTTTTTCCTTGTTTATAGCATCATTTACTATTTCTAGCAGTTTTTCAGGTCCTTAACTTTCGGAGTAGTTTTAACCCCCTAAATGGCATTTCTTTAGGTTCGCAGCAGGCTCATACTCATAGGATAAGGCTTGTCGCAAATCATGTACTACTCGGAGATATATTTCCAACGAGGTATTGTACACACCAAACAGAGATAATATGACCAAGTTATGACCCTCGGAAGTTGGCTACCCAACTAACCCCAATGGGGCCCACAAAATCGTGGCATTCCATCTCCTGGGATAGGGTTTTGGTTGTTTCGGTTTTTCTCTTATTGTTCAATAATAAAAAGGCCCTTGAGCCTCATTGGAACATAATTCAAAGGCATGCAGCTGCCACATATCTTTTTAGAGATAAGCTACCATCACCCGAGCTAGTTTATTTACATTCTGTCTGTAATCATATTTCAGTTATTTGATATTAATGAAATGAAGTGTTATCTTTGTTGCATCTTTGTATTTATGGTTATATATATATATATATATATATATATATATATATATATATTGTTTCATTCTTGCTTAATTTTGGATCAATGGAATCATAGTGGTCTCCTCTTTCTTTTTTTTTCTTTGCATGTCCCCAATGAGGTCAGGGTATAAGGAGTTAGGGATCGAACACGATGAACCTTTGTAATACTAGCCTCGCAAACCCTGACGGCCTACCATGGTGAAATAAAAGAAATATGAGGGAGTAGTAGATCCTTTCAAAATATTGATCGAAGAATCCCTCGAGTGAAATATGAATGCAATGATGGAAAATGTTTCCCAGATCCTTCGGTGGATGCCCACAGGTGATGCATCTTCATCTGATAGTCTCTCTGGAGACACCAGTCCCTTCAAGGTAAAAGTAAACTTTGAAATTCCCATATTTTAAGGCCAGATAGATGCAGACTTTGTATATATATGGTTAAATCTGTTGGAAGGATATTTTTCAGTTCATGATTTTTCCAATTGGGAAAAGTTTACTTTTTCACTCCTCAAATTTTCCCCCCATATCAAGGATAGGTGGAAAATCTACTACAAAGAGAGGAACAAGAGAGAACCCTCGTGGTTTTCAACCTCACCCACTTAGAATTATTTCCAATATTCCATCAAGGAGCAATATTACCCCATGGGGATCTATGAGGACAAGTACATACAATGGACTACGTTGTGGAAACAAAGGGATCAATATGTGCATGAGCTGATAAATTTTTTCCATACCCTGCTCACAAAGTTGGGTATCAAAGATTCAGAGAAACATTTGGTGCTCAAGTACCACATTTTTTTTCACAAATACATTCAAGCATAAATCGAGTTCCTATAGATCTTCTCGCTTGGTGCAGCATACCGATATGATGCCAAGATCGAGCAGAAAATTAAATAGAAGAAGCGAGACTTTGGATATATGAATCTGAAGCAAGGGAAGACGCCCCCAAACTATATAACAAAGGAAAAATCCAAGGCGAGATAACCCAAGACAACCCACTGAAGCTAGAAGAAAATAAAAACACCATGAAGAAAAATACGGGCATGGTTATAAAGTGGTGTTAGTTCCATAAGATCCCCACTCACAACATAATTGATTGTCGAGCCAAGCAGTCACTAGTGGCTGAGTTGAAGGCTTCTAAATTAGATTCTTGTTCCGACTCTCAGTCATAACCCAACAAGGGGAATGATAAATGGAATCACATTATTGACGTGTAGCCCAGTTCCATCATTTCCACCACTAATATCCAGAAGGATGAACCCGAACATTAAGAGGAGGGGGAGTACCTCTTCCATTCCCAGATATGGGTGAAGGGTTCTCCATTGTATTTCATTGTCGACAGCGGGAACCAAAAAAACCTCATTTAAGCCTAGTTTGTGAAGTGGTTGGGCCTACCGATCACATCACACCCATAGTCATACAGCATCGGGTGGCTTACCAAAGATGAGATCTTCACTTCAATCAGCATTGTCGCCTTCGCTACAGTATCAAGCCCTTCACATATGAGGTATTTTGTGATGTTTCTCCTCTTTAAGTTTTTGATGTATTATTATGCCAACCATACTTGTGGAAGTGGAATGTTGTGTATGATTCTAGGCCTCGCATTATTATTATTACTTTTGGCAATAATTTGTACATGATATTGTAGGTAGCACCACCTACTTCCATCTCTTTGATCACTGCGAAGCAGTGCAATAAGATCATTTATGAGACCGAGAAATTTGTTTTCCTTATGATTCACCCTCAGGGAAATAATAATAGTTTGGCCACAGTCTCCATACAGGTCTCCCCCACATGGTAGCAGCAGATGGAAAAGGTCATGGAGGAGTACAGAGACATCTTCACCTCACCCACATGGGTACCTCTATAGTGTCAGGTCAAGCCCTCCATCAATCTAACCCTGGGTGTGGCACTACCCAATGGACCAATCTATCGATGCTCTATTCTGGATAACGATGAAATCAAGAGGTAGATTCAAGGGTTATTGTAGAAAGGGAACATTAGGCCAATTTCATCACCCTAAGGGAGCTCGATCATGTTGGTACAGAAGAAGGATGACACCTGAAGACTTTGTATTGACTATAAAGTGTTGAAAAATATCATTTTGTGGAATAGGTATCCAATCCCATGGATCGATGACCTTCTCGACCAGCTCAAGGCGGAAAAATATTTCAACAATATTGAATTGAATTCCAACTATCAGCAGGTACCAATCGAACCCTCTAATGTTTGGAATACTACCTCCAAATCCAAGTAAGGCCTTTTCAAATGGCTAGTCATGCCTTTTGGGTTGACAAATTACCCTACAACCTCCATGAGGCTAATGGAAGATATCTTGCGACCCTTCACCAAATCATTCATGATGATGTATTTGGATGACATCCTGATATTCAACCAGAGTTGGGAAGATCACCTCTACCATATCTGATAGGTCCTCCAAACCCTACAGTAACACAAGTTGTGTGAAAATTTAGATAAATTCACTTTCGATATGACCAAAGTTAAATATCTAGGGTACATAATTGATGAGTAGGGTGTGCATGTGGACCTCTCCAAGATACAAGTCATTCAGGATTGGTGATCCCCAACCATTCTAACTGAGAGCTTTGCAGCTTTCTGGGTCTTTCCCACTTCTACCGCAGGTTCGTGTTGGGATTCATTCATATCTCTTGGCCTTTGAATCAAGTCACCAAGGGAGGAGCAAAAGAAAAGCTATTTTGGTATGAATCCCAACATAAGTCATTTTTTGAGTTGAAGCATCGCATCTACTTTGCACCAGTGCTCACATTACCAGACCTACAGCAACCATTTGAGATTGAGACAGATACCTCCGACTATGTGATTGGTGCAGTTATTACTCAGCAGGGGCATCCAGTGGCATATCACAGTGAGACACTTTCAAACACTGTCTGAAAGTATCCCACCTATGACAAGGATATGTATTCCATTTTTTAGGCCTAAAGGCAATGGAAGCATTATATTTTGGGGAAGGAAATGGTCATCCACACACACCACCGTCCCCTGTAGTTAATACAGACACAAGGGAAGTTACAAAATGATCGCCATCAGAAATGGTCCACATACTGCAACAGTTCCATTTGAACATTAAGTACAAGAAGGGAAGCACCAACAATGTTGCAAACTGCCTCATCCGACTTCTGGTCATGGCATTGACCACTATGCTCGACTCTTGTGGGCATGATACTTTGGTGTGGCCGACTCTTTACAAGAGAGATCTAGAATTCGGAAACACATACTAGACGCTCTTGGAATGCAAGAAAGTTCCAAATTATCACCTCCAAGATGCATTGTTATGCCACCTGGAAACCTTTGTGTTCCTTCAAGCGAGCATGCCAAGATGATTTGGGATGTGCACTACAATCAATTCACTAGACATTTCGAGGTAGATAGAATAGTGGCAATACTATATGATTATTTTTACTAGTCGAACCTTCAAAAATATGTTAGGAAGTACATCAGATCCTACACTTCCTACGTCATTTCTAAACCGACCATCAAGAAGCAAGGCCTATATACTCATTTTCCTACTCCTAGTCGACCTTGGGAATCCATCTCCATGGATTACATGTCTGGTCTTCCTTATACTAAGCATGGAAACAAATGTGTTTCCATGGTCTTCGAAAGATTCTCTAAGATGGAAATTCTAGTGGCCTACAAGAAGAGTATCACAGTAGAAGCCACAACTAAGCTCTTCTTTGAACAAATGTGGTTATACTTTTGGATCCGACAGTCCATTATCTCATATCAAGACAATAGGTTCCTAAGTACATTTTGGTCAAGTTTCTGGTCGATGTCGGATACCAGGCTCACTAAGTCCATGACATTCCACCCCCAAATTGATGGCCAAACAGAGGTTGTCAACATGATGATCGTACACATTATGTGCATGTACAACTCAAAGCATCCATGCACATGGTGTTAGTATGAATTCTTCGTCGAAGTGTACGAAAAAGAACCACTTTAGCTACGCATAACTAATAGCCCTAACAACAATAATGGCGGCAAAACATCTTCAGATCTGCAATTAGTAGTTAAAGTGCTGCAACAAACAGATCTATAAATGGAAAGACATTAAGCAGTAAAGTAAAGAATTTGCTCCATGCATCCAATAGACAAGACAAGAACACGATTTTTGAATGAATTTTTATATTACAGGGCACCTGGGAGGAAACAAGAAGGTGTATCCAGATCTCCTCAATGGGATGGGTTCTTTGTAGTCCTCAGCACTTCAGATCTAAGCTTTCTCTCTCTTGTAGATGTAGAAAACCTAATGTAGAAGGTAGAGCTCAATGGGAGCAACAATGGCAGAAAATGAGACCGAGTGTATAGATCCAGAGTGATCTAGTATGCAACAAAAGGTGAAGAATGATGGGGAAAACCCTCCTATTTATAACAAAATATTGGGTCTTTCTAGATCTTGGTGCATGATTAAAACAATGTTAATCACATCTAGATCCACCTCTATGGAATATTTTATTATTATTTGTTGGAGGGAAAGGGTGTTTGACTTGGGTCAAATCCCTTGATTAGTGAAAAATAAATAAATAAATGATTTATTTATCTTTTAAAGGAAGTGGTTGGGATATAATCAAATAAATAATGATTTATTTGATTAATGGTGGTTGATTTGGTCATATTTAACAAGGAATATTATTTAAATAATTATTCCTAGAAAAATAATAAGATAACTATGGGTTTATCTCATTAATTTCTTTGTTTTTGGGTTAAACATGACTGGGAATAATAATTAAATTATGGTTTAATTAATTATTCCTTTTGGGGTTTCCTAATCAATCATAGTGAAAGCAGTTTTACTTGGGGTAAAACTGGTCTTACATGGTGTACTTGGGTCCATCTAATGATGAAAAGTTAGATGACCAAAAAATGGTGTAATAGATTGCCCCCCAGCGTGCGAGTGTCAGGAGCAAATCGTATGACCGAAGTACGTTGTAAGAAGACAATCACTAGACAACAAAAGGGTATGTCAGAGAGAGAAATATGAGGTAGATAGTGTGCTGAAGGACTAGACCCCGAGGAGACGAGACTCGCAGGTGCAACAAGTCTCTGTTATGAGAGGGTACCTGTGCTGAAGGCGGCGGGGGAGGCATACCTATGCCCGCCGTGACAAAGTACAAAAGAATAGTGTGTCCAGTGAACAAGGGACCGAACCATAGAATACAACTGGTATAATCAAGAGCCAGATAAAAATACAATGAATAGTCTCACATACATGTTGTGCCTGGGATAACAGCCAGGACTAGTACAATATCATCTGAGTACATGAGATAAATACAACCCCAAATGCCCCCTGTAAATGGGGAAGGGCTCACAAAATCTGACTGGTACATGCAAATCATAGAGGTTCTGCAAGTGGCTAAGGCCAACATCATCAAAATCTGGAGCGGCATCAAAGGCTGCAATGAAGAGGTCATCCGGGCATGTGGGGGGCTACCTGCAGGGCCACCCCCTCATGAGGGCCGAGACATCTCACACACGCCCGGGAATCATCACGAGCTGCTGCTGGGTCACTGGACTGTCCAGTATACGAATCTCGGTCATGCTGAAAGGAGCTGGAGAAGCAATCAAGTCAAAGGGAGGTAAGAAATCCCCCTGCCTGATCCGAGGCACCGAACAAAAATGGAAGCTGGAACCAAGGTACACCGCCCTCTAGACCTTGCTTCTGGAATAAATGTGCTGAGGTCGACAGATGGAGGTCCGCCTTAGGTGAGGTAATGAGAGATCCTCAACTAAGGCACGAGAGAAGAGCAATAGAGCGACGGACAGACTGACACTAATGATGATGGTGGAAATGGGAAGGATGGAGTGGCGAATGGACGACTTCCCTTGTTAGAGCATAAAGGGTATGAATGACATGGCAGCGACTGACACAATATCGAAAGGGACAGGGGACAGTGGGGCTGAAGGTCATGAGATGCGACACAAGAGAGGAACCAAGCAAAAAGAATGGAGGGCTATAGTATGGTGTAAAAGGATGCAGGATAGACTCCATGAATGCAATGATGACTCAACTCGGATGCTCTAAGCAAGGGCGACTAGATAGTGCTGCCACACAACAAAGGCCCCAATGGGGGGTCATAGAAGCATGAGTACAAGGTGGGTACTCATGACGAAAATCAACACGAACATGGACAAGTAAGGGGGCGATATGGTGCCCCAAGTACAAGTGTCGTAAGTGAGGAAATTCGATTTTAAGGAGCGGTGAAGTGTTCCTTCGTGGAAAAATGTGTCCGGGTGAAGTATCAAATCACCAAAAACTAAGGAAAACCCATTTGAGAGCTCGGTGAGATCTATCCAGCGGTGCTGACGGTTCGTCGAACGGGGCTACGGTGTGGTCGCAGCAGTCGAAAGAAGAAACAGGGGTTCTCTTTTAATGAGGCAGTTTTCCCTCCAAAATTATTCATTTGCTATTGTTGCTGTGGTGAATGTGGAGAGGAGAGAAGGCCCTAAATCTTGCGGCGAACGTAGCGGACAAACCGACCGTTGGATTCGAGATCTGTCAGTTGGAGGCGAGAGGCCTAACCTTGCTCTTGAATTTTGATGGATTACATTTGCAGCTGAGGGCCCAAAACCCCCAGAAACAGCCCCTCCTTCATCTCTATGGCCGGGTCGTACTTTTTTGGGGCAAAAAGTACGACCCAGGACGCAGGTATTAGGGCAACAAGTGCGACCTGGTCCAGAAAATGGCAGAAAACTGCGACCTGGGAGATAAGGGGGGTTTGGTGCTGTTTTATGGCTGGGAGTTGGATTGTGGTGTGTGGTTATGGTGTTCCCGATCTGTACCCTGACAAACAGAATGTGGTTGTGCAGGTATGGCAGAGTTGCGGGTCAACTGGAGGGAGATGGATCTGGGAACACTTCGGACAGAGATCCAGGCGGATCAGGGCGTTCGTCGTGTATTGGCCAGATATAGGGGCATATGGTGCCCTCTCGGATGTGTGTAGGGGCAAGTGGTGCCCCTTAGAATGTATGGGGGGGCATATGGTGCCCCCAGTTTTTTGGATTTTGTTTGTAACATGCTATGGGCATGTCGGATGGATATATATGGGGGGGCGTATGGTGCCCCTAGTTTGTGGAACATGCTATGGGCACGTCGTAAGTATATGTATGGGGGGGCGTATGGTGCCCCCAATTTTTTGGAACATGCTATGGGCATGTCGTATGTATCAGAGTAGATGGACTCATCAATATATGGTTTGCGACACATATTATGGATATGCATCGTCTTGTGATGGTTGATTTAATGTTATTGTCTTGTATGACTTGTGTGTGATAAATGCCAATCTAGAACATGGTGTGCAATACTATCTACGTAGTGATTTTGGTCTCTGGGTACATGGTTGAAAGTGATGGTTTCAAACGCACGTATTAAGACTTTCACTCGTAAATAGCGTCTGAACAGCACAGGGTTATGCACACGATAAACACCATTTAGTTGCATTACAAGAAGCAGGGAATCCAAACGAACGTGCAGATGGCGGATGCGATGTAAGAGGGCATCAGCTAATAGGCCACGCACTGCATCATATTCGGCCTGATTGTTGGTGGCAGAACTAATGCATACCCCATTAGACAGAACGAGGTCATGCAAGGGGGTGAAGATGGCCCACCCTGCCGAGGCAAGATTCCTGGAGTAGCGACTTGCACCATCGGCGTAACCGATAAAGGGTGTGGACGGGGGGTCCTGAAAAATGGTGTGACAAGACAATAAATGAGGGGATGAAAGGAAATGACGGCAGCGTGAGGGTACAGAAGTCATCGAGCAGTAATGGCAGGGGGAAAGGGCAGGATGATCAAGGCTCACACAAGGTGATGTATGAGAGCTATCGGAAACATGGCGAGGACTCGGGCTGCGGAGGTCAACGGAGACACAAGTGGAGTGATCTCGGGTATCAACGGACACAATGGGGAAGGCTGCAGACGGGCTAGGCTCCGGGTGTCGTGCAGAGGAGGATAGGTAAAGAATGGTGACTGTAGACTCCGTCATCTGAACATCAGGGGGGGGGATGTGGATCGGAGCGGGGGGATCCTCAGGCTGGCCTGAAGCATACTGCGCGAGAATGGGAGAGGCGAATTGATTTTGTTCAACCTCATACTCGCGGATCACCTCAAGGGAGGCGCGGTAATGTGTCAGGTGAGGACAATAATGGGAGTAGTGGCCATGGACACCGCACAAAGCACAAGGCTTGTTGGTGCGGAGAGTCTTGGCGTTCTTGGGGACGGCCGAAGAAGGAGTGGGAGTTTCAGGGACCGTAGTGTCGGGGAACGCGAAGTTTACCATGGGTCGGATACGAGGTAACTCGGGACAAGCATGGGTGGCATGACCAATGACATCACATAAGGCACAAGGCTTTGGGGGTGGAGAAGGAGCCGGGTTGGTCGTGGTGGCTTGGTCTTTGGTTGCCCCCTTGCGGGCTTTGCCTTTCTTCCCGGGAGCCGACCCAACAGGAGAAGGGTCCTGTGGAGGTGTTGGGGGCACAGTGGCTATGGAGGAAGCGAGGGGGACCGGTTGAACCGGTGTCAAAGCCATGTAAGGTTTGGGGTGACCAGGGGGGGTGGCGGCCGGGGGGTCAAGGTACCAAACCGGAATACCCAAGGTCAAGTTAGGGAGAGAAAGGGTGGCCATGACGGGGACGGAATATACTCCGGGAGGGGGAGCCAAGAAGGGGATCTGTCCAGCAGGGTAATGACCAGGAGGTACGGCGCCAAGATGGTTAAGGCCGGGGGGGACCGAGCCTGGAGGATAAAGAGGTTCGGGGGCACCAGCTGTAGGGGGAGGGCCAGAAAGAGGAGGTCCGGCTGGCTGAGATGGATGGCTAGGAGAGGGTTGCGGAGGGCGGGGAGGAGGGTGCGGGCTAGCCGAGGCAGGCCGTTTATGGGCAGCCTGAGACGATTGCATCATGCAAACATTCGACAAGCTGGGATCAGTAACAGGAGGGGGAGGAAGGTGAGGAAAAGTTCCAAGCATGGTGGAATCTTTATAGACGCCGGGGGAGACACTGGTCAAAGAATCGACGGTTTGCTTGTTGGCTACAGAAGAGATGGTCGTCTCGGAGGCGGATGGAGACGGCGGCTCATGATACGATAGCTGGTCAATGGTGACTATCTTTCCATTATGTGGAAAAGACATCTTGCGGAAGACCGCAGATGGGACAGCAGACATGGCATAGGTGTAGCTTCGCCCTAATAGAATGTTGTAGTCTAGAGGGGCGTCAATGACTTCGACATCAACGCAAACAGTCTTACCGGCGAGGGTGATGGGACAGTTACGAAACAGGCCAATAGGCTGGGAGGTATGACCATCCCACGCTCGAAGGGTGATCGTGGAAGGGGCCAGCTCAGGGGATCCGAGTTGCTTCCAAACCAAAGCGGACATCACGCAGGTGGATGCCCCCTCATCAATTATACACCGGGATACGGTGGCGTTCCGGATTTTGACTGGGATTTGGAAAGCAACGGAAGGAGGAAGAGGAGGGTGGTCCGATTGAGTGGCGTCGAAAACAATCATTTGGTCATCAACAGGATCAACAGCGCCCACGACAGATAGTAGAGCCTTCCGTTGGGAAGGGCACGACTGGAGGAGTTCCAGTGTGGAAATGGCAGCAGGGGATTGTGCCAAATCATCTACTATACTGTACGATTGGGCGGCTCGACCGGAAGCAGCATTTCGGCGTAATGGACCCTTTGGGATCTTTGGGTGAACCTCAACTTTGGGTTGAGGGATGTGTAAGGGGCCACTGGGTGTCGAAAGAGGCTCTGTAGAACCTGAAGATGGAGGCTCGGGAGCAGACTGAGCAGGAGGCTTGGGGTACTGGCGAGACTGAGTTTGAAGGTGAAGGTCGACAGAAGGGGACGAATCGGAGCGCATCATAAGGATCTGGTAGTCAGAGGAACCAGAAATGGACGATGGTGTGGCTGCATGGCTGTCGGGGGGTTGGGTAGCCACGAATCCCTGTTGAGGGAAAGGATTATTGAACACAGCTGGCGGGGTGGTGGCCACATTAGGAGGAGCGTGAGGGGAGACGTGTTGTCCGCGCAATGTGGCTTGAGACTCCCACATCTGTCGCATCTGGGGTAAGAGAGGACAATCGTGAGTGTAGTGACCGTAATCACTGCAACACGAACATGGCTTGTTTGTGCGAAGCGGCCTGTCCGGCCTGGGCGGGATGCCCTGAGGCTGGTTGCCAGTGTTAGGGTCCATACCAGAATTGGGTCCTCGGTTACCGGGGGCAGATGGGTTCTGGTTGCCTCTCCGCCTTCTTTGAGAAGAAGGGGGAATAAACGCACCCTGCTGTGCAAATACTTGCCCTGGAGGGGGTTGTAAGGGCTGTTGCAGGTGGTGAGGAGGCAAGGGAGGTGGAAGCGCATATGCTGGAGGAGCTGGCGCACCAGGCTGCGGATAAAAGTAAGGGTTGGGTTGGGCAGCATTGAGGTAAGCAGGAGGTTGGGCAAAAGGAGGAGGCATGCCGTATCCTGGATACATGTTGCCTGGAGGGGGCAGAGTGCTAGAGGTGCTGGCCCCTCCCTGAGGGAGGCCATGGCTCATAGGAGGGTGAGCAGAGGGGTGGGAAAGAGATCCAACAATACCGTCAGCGGAATGAGATGCCCCCGGGGCATTAGCGCCACCGGGCCTTTGGATGTCAGGGAGAACGGTATAAACATAACCAGATTGAGCGTAGATCAGGTCATATTTTAAAGCTATTTGGAGGGCGGCTTCTTCAGATTGAGGAAAGTGAGAGGCGAAATCTTTGCCGATGGGAGATGGGAGGGTGCGAAGGGACCAGTCCATGTAAACCCGATCTTCAAAGGGAGGGGCTCGACATAAGCTCCGTCTTCGTCGCCATTCCTGAACATGGGCAGAAAGGCGTGTGGAAGAGGATTGCTTAAATGAATTCAAGAGCTCCGTACCAGTGTCGTATCGGAGAGGGAGCTGGAAGTACGACAAGAAGGCTTGGGCAAGAGTCTCGAACGTGGTATGGGAGGAAGTGGCCCGTTCGACATACCATTTAGAAGCTTCGCCGGTAAGCGTGCGTTGGAACAAACGAAGACGGATGGAGTCATCGGTAATGGAGTTGGAGGAACACCACATGTGGAAAGACCAGACGTGATTGGTTGGGTCTTCGCCATTAAGGCCCTCGAACTTAGGGATATCAGAGGGTAACTTGGTAGGCATAGTGGGCCAGGTAGTATTATGGTGAATGGGGTCATTAATCAACTGATGGAAATCGGGGAGGCTGAGGCCTGCAATGTACGGCAGCACAGGGGTGGCCGGAGTAGTGGTTGTGACGGTTCCGCTAGAAGGAGGGCCGGTATTGGGGCCGCTAGCATTGGGCCCTGATCCATACATGGTGAAGGTAAAAGGGGGAGAACCGGGAGGAGAAGGGGGACCTGAGGAATCAGGAGAGGAGTCGGAGTGCGGACTCGAAGGTGGACCGGCTCGACGACGACGGTGCGGAGCAGGTCGATCAACCGGGAACTGAGGATGAAGGCCAAGAAGTCTCCGGGAAAGGCGCCTTGGGGGCGCAATGATGACAGGAAGAAGGAAACCGATAAGGGCAGAAAGGGGCAAAATCAAGAAGGTCAAGGGCAGATAAGGTGCAGTGATGATTGATTTTAGAGTCTTTGCCAGGCGGTGTCAACCAGGCGCTTCTTCACTTAAGGTCAGTGTGTGGTGTGCGTTAATTTTAATTTTTAAACCCTTTCCGTTGTTGAGAGCAAAAAAGTGTGCAACGTAGCTGAAAATAAACCTATAGAGAACAGAATAAAAATGCTGAAATAACAGAAAAATAACAGCTACATATGCATCTATCAAACCCAAGAAAGTGGGTCTCTCAAAACTATGCTGAAAAGAAAGGGAAAAACTATGGAAACACACACAAAGGAAGCTCAACAGATCTAGGGTCAAAGGGGACAGAGATCCGGAGGATAAAGCTGCAGGCAAGGGGTGCAGATCACAGCCAAGAGACAGAGGCAAGGTGGCCGGAAAAGGGAAATCAGCAAAAAACCGGGGGGCAAGGCAGAGGCCTTCAGAGGAGGTCCAAACAAAACGACAAGAGGTGATTTGAAAGGAAAAGAGGCCGATTTCAATGGATCTGAAAGTGAGGTAACAGATCTTGAAAAGAGGGGGCTGAAGCTCTGAAACCGACGGCTGAAACAGCTAAAACTCTTCCACAAAAAGTGGAGGGTACTAAAGCCCTAAGGGGCTGGGTTCCCACTTAGATGAGTAAAAACCGTATCGACTTGGTCGAAGGCTAGCCGAGATGCAGGGCCGGAAAACCCTCGGCGCAGGCCGTGCAGCAGAACCCGTAAAATTAATAAAAAAAAATGTCAAAAAAAGGGCAGTACTTGTGTTCGACTGATCTGAATGAGGTCGTGCAGGGAAATGTGCCAAAAGTGCGTCCAGGTCGCAGGTTTTGGGCCAAAAGGTGCGACTCCCCCGTTCCGGCTGTTTCGGCGGCAGATTTTCTGAAAAATTGCCGTCTCAGGTGCGGCTGGTGTCGCTTACCTGCGCAATAGGGCCAGAAACACACGGAAGTTAGAAATTTTAGGTTTTTAGGGTTTTATGTGAGAAAAATGACATGAAAAGAGAAAAACTAAGCAGCTAAAAAGAAGCCCTAGGGCCTGAAGTAGCTGGATATGCAGGAATAGGAAAAACGACAGCGGTCGTAATTTAAAACCCGTGTGGAGTCGCCATTTGTTAGTATGAATTCTTTGTCGAAGCGTACGAAAAAGAACCACTTTAGCTACGCCTAACTAATAGCCCTAACAACAATAATGGCTGCAAAACATCTTCAGATCTGCAATTAGTAGTTAAAGTGCTGCAACAAACAGATCTATAAATGGAAAGACATTAAGCAGTAAAGTAAAGAGTTTGCTCCATGCATCCAACAGATAAGACAAGAACACGATTTTTGAATGAATTTTTATATTACAGGGCACCTGGGAGGAAACAAGAAGGTGTATCCAGATCTCCTCAATGGGATGGGTTCTTTGAAGTCCTCAGCACTTCAGATCTAAGCTTTCTCTCTCTTGTAGATGTAGAAAACCCAATGTAGAAGATAGAGCTCAATGGGAGCAAAATGGTATAAAATGAGACCAAGTGTATAGATCCAGAGTGATCTAATAGGCAACAAAAGGTGAAGAATGATGGGGAAAACCCTCCTATTTATAACAAAATATTGGGCCCTTCTAGATCTTGGTGCATGATTAAAATAATGTTAATCACATCTAGATCCACCTCTATGGAATATTTTATTATTATTTGTTGGAGGGAAAGGGTGTTTGACTTGGGTCAAATCCCTTGATTAGTGAAAAATAAAAAAATAAATGATTTATTTATCTTTTTAAGGAAGTGGTTGGGATATAATCAAATAAATAATGATTTATTTGATTAATGGTGGTTGATTTGGTCATATTTAACAAGGAATATTATTTAAATAATTATTCCTAGAAAATAAGAAGATAACTATGGGTTTATCTCATTAATTTCTTTGTTTTTGGGTTAAACATGACTGGGAATAATAATTAAATTATGGTTTAATTAATTATTCCTTTTGGGGTTTCCTAATTAATCATAGTGAAAGCAGTTTTACTTGGGGTAAAACTGGTCTTACATGGTGTACTTGGGTCCATCCAATGATGAAAAGTTAGATGACCAAAAAGCATCCATGCACATGGGATGAAAGCCTCCCCTATGGCTAGCACAGCTACAACATATTTCTCCATATCTCAACTCGCCAAAACCCCTTTCAGGTGGGGTTTGGATTCCGACCACTATGTCCCATTGATGTGGTTATACCATTTGAAACTACTCAAGCAAATTTGTCTCATGTCCAGTTCGAAGCTAAGAGGGCTAACAAATTCATTGAGTGTATTCAACACATCCACCATTAGTTCCATGTCATATTTGACAGAGACAATGCTAAGTACAAGCAACGACATGATCAACATCAGTTGCCACACAAGTTCCAGGTGGACGACAAAGTTTGGCTACATTTGTAGAAGGAGTGCCTCACTAGGCCCCACTGCAAGCTTTTCCCTCTCCAATATGGGTTGTACGCCCATCACCAAGGTTGTAGGGAAAACCCCTTTGAGCTCAAAATTCCATCGTTCCTTGTCCTTCACCCAGTTTTCAATGTGGACCGCCTTCAGTCATACTTTCTACCATTACTGAACGCGTCCGACATTGCAGAAAAACTCACACTAATGGTGTTAAACCCAGACTCCATGGAACATGCCGCAGCTCATCAGATCATGGACATTTAGATCAAGAACACCCAGAAACAGAGGATCCATCTATATCAAATTAGCAAAGCAGTCCAACTCCTTCACTAGGGAAGGTGGTTCACCAGGGACCAGGTTCAACAGTTCATGGAGGCTTTGCACATAATGGGGACTATTACTTCCTAAGGAGGTAGGATTGATCCAGGTGGATATTGGTGTAAACCCACATATTGCACTTACACCTCTAGTCATTTTCATCAATTTCCTTGTTTATAACACTATTTACTATTTTTAGTAGTTTTTCAGGTCCTAAACAACGTATTTTTGAGGTTTGTGGCTGGCCCCTAGCCATAGGCAAGGGCCATTGGAAAATATTATAGTACTTAGAGATATATTTCCAACGAGGTATTGAATGCAAAAAACGAAGATAATATGACCAATTTACAACCCCGAAAGTTGGTTGCCTATCTAACCCCAATGGGGCCCACAAACTCTTGTCGTTCCATATCCTAGGGTTGGGGTTTTGGTTGTTTATGGTTTTATGTTATTGTTTAATAACAAAAAGGACGTTGATCATCATTGGTACGCAGTTCAGAGGCATGTAGATGCCACATATCTTCCCACAGATAAGCTACCAACACCCAAGCTAGTTTATTTCCATTTTATCTGTAAGCATATTTTAGTTCTTTGATATTACTGAAATGAAGTGTAATATTCCCAATTAGCCATGAGCTAGTTAGAATATGTTTTTTTTTTGCTTCCTTTTTTGATGAATAAGAGGGTATGGAGACCCATAAATCTCCTTAATAGGAATAAAATCATTGTTAATGTGAAAGGAGGACATCTTAGCAGCTTAATTAAGCACACTTGTGTGTGAAAAGGGGTTGGAGCACATAGACTGGGTCAACTTTGACCAAATCAATAGCATTGTCATGGAGGAGTGGCATTCATTATGGGACAGCGTAGTTTTGGAGGGATACTCCATGCATGGAAGTAGTTCCTTTAACGAGTGGCGCCAAGGGTGAGGAATCTCACCACTTATATAAGGAAGAGGATGGCAGCCATGGATTATTATGTTTATGTTTTGATATTTGGATTTATGGTATGTTTAGACTTGTTTCTCTCTTCAACTCTTTAGCTAAGATTGTAGTTTTTTTTAGCACAGGGTGTTCTCGAGTGGGAATTGTTACACCATTTTTTGGTCATCTAACTTATTATCATTAGATGGACCCAAGTACACCATGTAATACCAGTTTTACCCTAAGTAAAACCACTTTCACTATGTTAAAACAGGAAACCCCAAAAGGAAATATTAAACAAACCCATATTTGTTTGATTTTCCTCATGGAATAATTAATTAAACCATAATTTAATTATTATTCCTAGTCATGTTTAACCTAAAATCAAAGAAATTAATTAGATAAACCTTTATTTATCTTATTATTTTCTAGGAATAATTATTTAAATCTTATTTAGATAATATTCCTTGTTAAATATGACCAAATCACCCACAAATAATTAAATAAATCATTATTTATTTGATTATCTTCCAACCACTTCTTTAAAAAGATAAATAAATCATTTATTTATTTATTTTTGACTAATCAAGGGATTTGACCCAAGTCAAAGACCCTTTCATCCAACAAATATAATAAAATATTCCATAAAAGGTGGATCTAGATTTGGTTAACATTATTTTAATCATGCACCAAGATCTAGAATGACCCAATATTTTGTTATAAATAGGAGGGTTTTCCCCATCATTCTTGACCTTTTGTTTCCTATTAGATCACTCTGGATCTATACACTTGGTCTCATTTTTCATCATTTGCTCCCATTGAGCTTCATTTTTGCATTGGGTTTTCTACACCTACTAGAGAGAGAAAGCTTAGATCTGAAGTGCTGAGGACTACAAAGAACCCATCCCATTTAGGAGAGCTGGATACACCTTCTTGTTTTCCTCCCAGGTGCCCTGTAATATAAAAATTCTTTCAAAAAATTGTGTCCTTGTCTTGTCTGTTGGATGCATGGAGCAAACCCTTTTATTTTACTGCTTAATGTCTTTCCATACATAGATCTGGTATTTTGCAGCTATTTTCTTGTCTAACTAATCGCAGATATGAAGATATTGGCAGCCACTTTTGTTTTTAGGGCTATTAGTTATGCGTAGCTAAAGTGGTCCTTTTTTGTACACTTCGCCAAAGGATTCATACTAACAAATGTCGACTCCATACGGGTTTTAAATTACGACCACTATCGTTTTTCATATTCCTGCATATCCAGCTACTTCAGACCCTAGGGCTTCTTTTCAGCTGTTTATTTTTCCTATTTTTATGTTTTTTTTCTCACATAAAACCCTAAACATTAATATTTCTAACTTCCGTGTGTTTCCGGCCCTATCACATACAGTAACCGACACTCAGCCGCAATCGAGACGGCAACTTTTCTCGGTGCACCGCCGCCGAGACAACCTGGGAACGGGGGTCGCACTTTTTGGCCCATAACCCGCGACCCGGACCTCCGTGCCGCACTTTTCCGCCCATTTTCTGCGACCGCACCGAAACGGTGTCGAACCGCGACCCGCCGCCTTTTTCGATTTTCTGCAATTTTTCTGGGTTCTGCTGCAGCTTCTGTCAGGGTCTTCCAGCCTCTCTCTCAGCCCGCCTTGACCAAGATCTGATCTGTTTTTACTCATCTAAGTGGGAACCCAGCCCCTTAGGGCTTTAGTACCCTCCACTTTTTGTGGAAGAGTTTTAGCTATTTCAGCCGTCGGTTTTTCAGAGCTTCAACCCCCTCTTTTCCAGATATGTTACCTCCCTTTCAGATCCATTGAAATTAGCCTATTTTCCTTTCAAATCACCTCTTGTCATTTTGTTTGGACCTCCTTTGAAGACCTCCGCCTTGCCCCTCCAGTTTTTGCTGATTTCCTTCCTTTTTCCAGCCACCTTGCCTCTCTCTCTTGGCTGTGATCTGCACCTCTTTCCTGCAGCTTTATCCTCCAGATCCCTGTCCCTCTCGACCCTAGATCTGTTGAGCTCTTTTTATGTGTGTTTTGACTAGATTTTTCCCTTTCTTTTCAGCATAGTTTTGAGAACCCCACCTTCTTGGGTTAGATAGATGCACAAGTAGCTGTTATTTTTCTGTTATTTCAGCATTATATTCTGTTCTCTGTAGATTTATTTTCAGCTACGCAGCACACTTTTTTCTTGCTCTCAAAACGGAAAGGGTTTAAAAATTAAAATTAACGCACGCCACACACTGACCCTAAGAGAAGAAGCGCCTTGTTAACACCGCCTGGCAAAGACTCTAAAATCAATTGTCACTGCACCTTATCTGCCCTTGACATTATTTGATTCTGTCCCTTTCTGCCCCTGTCGGTTTCCTTCTTCCTGTCATCATTGCGCCCCTAAGGCGCCTTTCCTAGAGACTTCTTGGCCTTCACCCTCAGTTTCCGGTTGATCGACCTGCTCCGCACCGCCGTCGTCGAGCCAGTCCACCTCCGAGTCCACACTCTGACTCCTCCCCTGATTCATCGGGTCCTCCTTCTCCTCCTGGTTCTCCCCCTGTCACCTTCAATATGTCTGGTCCAGGGCCTAACGCTAGCGGTTCTCCCGGCCCCAATGCCGGCCCTACTACTAGCGGAACCGCCACAGGAACTACCCCGGCCACCCCTGTGCTGCCGTACATTGCAGGCCTCAGCCTCCCCGATTTCCATCAGTTGATCAATGACCCCATTCACCACAATGCTAACTGGACCGCTATGCCAACCAAGCTCCCCTCAGACATCCCTAAGTTTGAGGGCCTTAATGGAGAGGATCCAACCAATCATGTCTGATCTTTCCATATGTGGTGTTCCTCCAATTCCATCACCGATGACTCCATCCGTCTTCGTTTGTTCCAACTCACGCTTACCGGCAAAGCTTCTAAATGGTATGTTGAACAAGCCACCTCTACCCATACCACCTTTGAGACTCTTGCCCAAGCCTTTCTGTCGTACTTCCAGCTCCCTCTCCGATACGATACTGGCACGGAGCTCTTGAATTCCTTTAAGCAAGCCTCTTCAACACGCCTTTCCGCCCATGTTCAGGAATGGCGAAGAAGACGGAGCTTATGTCGAGCCCCTCCCTTCGAAGATCGGGTTTACATGGACTGGTTCCTCCGCACCCTTCCCGCTCCCATCGGCAAAGATGTCGCCTCTCACTTTCCTCAAACTGAAGAAGCCGCCCTCCAAATAGCTTTGAAATATGACCTGATCTACGCTCAATCTGGTTATGTTTATACCGTTCTTCCTAACATCCCCAGGCCCGGTGGCGCTAACGCCCCGGGGGCATCTCATTCCGCCGACGGTATCGTTGGAGCCCTTTCCCATCCATACGCTCAACCTCCTATGGGCTATGGTCCCCCTCAGGGAGGGGCCAGCTCCTCCGGCACTCTTCCCCCTCCCGGTAGCATGTATCCAGGATACGACATGCCTCCTCCTTTTGCCCAACCTCCTGCTTACCCCAATGTTGCCCAACCCACTCATTACCCTTATCCGCAGCCTGGTGCGCCAGCTCCTCCAGCATATGCGCTTCCTCCTCCCTTGCCACCTCAACCCCAGCACCAGCACCTACAGCCCCCTCCAGGGCAATTATTTGCACAGCAGGGCGTGACTAATCCCCCTTCTCAAAGAAGGCGGAGAGGCAACCAAAACCAATCTGCCCCTGGTTCCCGAGGACCCAATTCTGGTGTGGACCCTAACACTGGCAACCAGCAACAGGGCATTCAGCCCAAGCCGGACAGGCCACTTCGCACAAACAAGCCCTGTTCGTGTTGCGGTGTTTACGGTCATTACACCCACGATTGTCCCCTCTTACCTCAGATGCGGCAGTTGTGGGAGTCTCAAGCCACATTGCGCGGACAACACGCCTCCCCCCATGCTCCTCCTAATGTGGCCACTACCCAACCCGCTATGTTTACTGACCCTTTCCCTCAACAAGGATTCGTGGCTACCCAACCGCCCGACAGCCAAGTAGCCGCCCCCCCTTCCATTTCTGGTTCCTCTGATTACCAGATCCTTATGATGCACTCCGATCCTACCCCCTCCATCGATCTTCACCTTCAAACTCAGTCTCGCCAATACTCCAAGCCTCCTGCTCAGTCTGCTCCCGAGCCTCCTTCTTCAGGTTCTCCAGAGCCTCTTTCGTCACCCAGTGGCCCCTTACATATCCCTCAACCAAAAGTTGAGGTCCCTACCAAGATACCTAAGGGCCCACTACGTCGAAACGCTGCTCCCAGTCGAGCTGCCCATTCATACAGTATAGTAGATGATTTGGCGCAATCCCCTGCCGCCATTTCCACACTGGAGCTCCTTCAGTCGTGCCCTTCCCAAAAGAGGGCTCTACTACCTGCCGTGGGTGCTGTAGATCCTGCTGATGACCAAATTATTGTTTTCGACGCCACTCAATCGGACCGTCCTCCCCTCCCTCCTTCCGTCGCCTTCCAAATCCCAGTCAAAATCTGGAACGCCAACGTGTCCCAGTGTATAATTGACGAGGGGGCATCCACATGCGTGATGTCTGCTTCGGTTTGGAAGCAACTCGGATCTCCTGAACTGGCCCCTTCCACGATCACCCTTCGAGCGTGGGACGGTCATGCCTCCCAACCCATTGGCCTATTTCATAATTGTCCTATCACCCTCGCCGGTAAGACTGTTTGCATTGACGTCGAAGTCATAGACGCCCCGCTAGACTACAACATTCTATTGGGGCGAAGCTACACCTATGCTATGTCTGTTGTCGCATCCACGGTTTTCCGCAAGATGTCTTTCCCCCATAATGGAAAGATAGTCACCATTGACCAGTTGACATATCATGAGCCCACGTCTCAGACCTCTTCTGAGACGACTATCTCTTCTGTAGCCAACAAGAAAACCGTTGATTCCTTGACCAGTGTCTCCCCCGGCGTTTACAAAGATTCCTCCCTCCTTGGAACTTTGCCTCACCTCCCCCCTCCCCCTATCACTGATCCCAGCTTATCGAATGTTTGCATGATGCAATCGTCCCAGGTTGCCCGTCTGCAGCCTGCCTCAGCTAGTCAGCAACCTCCCCCCAGCCCTCCGCAACCCGCTCCTAGCCATTCATCTCAGCCAGCCGGACCTCCTCCTTCTGGCCCTCCCCCTACAGCTGGTATCCCTGATCCCCTTTATCCTCCAGGATCGGTTCCCCCAGGCCTTAGCCATCTCGGAGCCATCCCCCCTGGTCATTACCCTGCTGGGCAGATCCCTTTCCTGGCTCCCCCTCCCATAGTATTTTCTGTCCCCGTCATGGCCACCTTCTCTCTCCCTAACCTGACCCTTGGTATACATGTCTGGTACATTGACCCTCCTGCTGCTACTTCTCCCAGTCACCCCAAGCCTTACCTTGCTTTGACACCGGTTCAACCGGTCCCCCTCGCTTCCTCCGGGCCTCCAGCACCTCCACAGGACCCTGCTCCTATGGTGTCAGCCCCTGGAAAGAAAGGCAAAGCTCGTAAGGGGGCAACCCACCAAGACCAGGCCGCCCCGACAACCCCTACCCCTCCACGACCGCCAAAACCCGCTATCCAATGCGCTTTGTGCGATATCATCGGTCACGCCACCCATTTGTGTCCTGAGTTGCCACACCTCAAGCTCCTGGTCAACGAGACGTTTCCCGACTCTGACATTCCTGAAGTTTACGTCACTATCCCAGACTCTATCCCAAAACTCAAAAACTTACGCACCAATCACCCTTGTGCTTTGTGCGATTTCCACGGCCATTACACCCACCTCTGCCCCCTCCTTGACGATTATCATTCCTCCTTGGACATGTACCGCCAATTCAAGACCATTTCGATAGAATCAGAGGACCTTCATACTCCCATTCACATTCCTCCTCCCGCTATCGAGCCAACGGAGCCGTCAACCACCATTTTGTACCTGTCATCATCCTTGCGAGATAGTTCACCTGCCCTTCAACCTACCGATCCTCTCAGCTCCTCAGCCGACCTTGGATCTGTTGATATCGCACCTCTGAGCCCTTCTCCTCCTGATGACCCACCACACATCACTACTTCCTCGGGTGACCCCTCTTCCTCCAGTCTTCCCATCTTCCAATCTGATGAGGACATTATGGAAGCCATGACCACCCCGGACTTTCCCTAGGATGATATGCACCATCGCGCATACTTCCTCCCACAGCAGTCCCATGACCAATTCGCTGTGGAAACCAAAGACTTCATTCCCCATGCTGTCGATTGGTTCAAAAACCCCATCCCTGCCCCTGACGCTTTCGAAGAAGGAAACATGGCCAACATCTCTCCTACCATAAAAATTGACATTTCAGTCACCCCAGGCGTCCAAGAATATATCACCTTAGGTGCTCAATGCACCCCGGAAGAAATCGAAGCTTACACCAAGCTTTTCAAAGAATTTCGCGATATTTTCGCCTGGTCCTATTCTGAAATGCCCGGACTTGATCCCGCCATTGTCGAACACCACATCGACACATGGCCGGACGCCAAACCAGTCTGTCAAAAGTTGAGACCCATTCATCCTTCCCGACGTGACGCTATCAAAGCCGAAATCGACAAGCTTAAGCAGGCTGGTTTCATTTACCCCATTGAATACACCACTTGGGTATCCAACCCAGTTCCCATTCTTAAGAAACAAGGCACCATCCGTGTCTGCACGGACTTTCGCGATTTGAACCAAGCTTGTCCCAAAGACAACTTCCCCACACCGTTCATTGACCAAATCATTGACGAGTGTGCGGGGCATGAGGTTCTATCCTTTATGGATGGTTTCTCCGGATACAACCAAATTGCTATCCGTCCTGCCGATCAACTAAAAACCGCGTTCATTAGTCCGTGGGGAACCTTTGCTTACCGAGTCATGCCTTTCGGTCTCAAAAACGCCGATGCCACTTTTCAACGGGCCATGTCTTATTGCTTCCATGACTTAGCTCACATTATCCTTGCTTATTTGGACGACCTCACCGCGCGTTCTAAGCATCGGGCGCAGCACCTCCACGATCTGCGTACCATTTTCCTCCGATGTCGCAAGTATAATATCCGCCTTAACCCGTTGAAATGCGTCTTTTGCGTTCCTGCCGGCCGTCTCTTAGGCTTCATCGTGTCTAAGGATGGTATCACTCTCGACCCTTTGAAAGTTCAAGCCATTCTTGAACTTCCCGTCCCACGTACACTCTGCCAACTCCAAAGTCTCCAAGGCAAAGCTAATTTTCTTCGACGGTTCGTCCCTGACTACGCCACCACTGCACATGGGTTCCTTAGACTCCTCCGCTCTTCTATCCCTTTTGTTTGGGATTCCTATGCTCATGAGTCTTTCGATGCCCTCAAGCAGGCTCTCACATCCGATCCCTTGATCCGCCCTCCCGACTTTGATAGGGACTTCATCCTGTATATCTCCGCTTCCACCTATTCGGTCACTGGATTCCTCATCCAAGAAGATGACAATGGTATCGAGCATGTGGTCTATTATGTCAGTAAGAACCTTGTAGGACCCCCTGTTTCCTACTCACTCGAAGAAAAATTAGTGCTCGCTGTAGTGTTCTCAGTCCAAAAACTTCGTCATTATATCCTCATGCGCTCCACCAAGGTTGTGATTAATTCCAACCCCTTGGCTTTCCTGTTGAGTCGTCGTATCCTCACTGGGAAATACGCCCGTTGGGTCGTTATTCTCCAAGAATTCGACCTCGAATTTGTCACACCAAAGAGTAAGAAAGGCTTAGCCCTCGCTGAGCTCATTTCTGAATTACCTACCGGAGTGCCGGATACCCCAGTTAATGATGAATTTCCTGATGAACACTTATTTGCCATTACTGCCGACGACCCATGGTATGGCGACATTCTTACTTACTTGCGAACCCAAAAGTTCGCCCTTCACCTTGATCGTGAGGCTCGCCGACGCATCTGACACCAAGCCCCCCGATACCTCCTTATCGGCGACGACCTCTATCGTCGTGGGGTTGACACCGTCCTTCGTCGTTGCCTCACACACGCTGAAGCTGAACAAGTCCTTAATGCCTGCCATAGCGGCGCTTGCGGTGGCCACCTCTCCGGTCTCGCTACTGCCCAGAAATTCATGCGCGCTGGGTATTTTTGGCCTTCTCTCTTTACTAATTACATTGAGGCAATCAAACACTGTCCCAATTGTCAACATTTCGCCCCTAAGGCGCGAGCTCCACCAGCTCCCCTCCATCCGGTCATCTCAACCGGCCCCTTCTGTAAATGGGCCATCGACTTTATGGAGTGTCGCCCACCATCCACTGGTAACCATAAGTATATCATCGTGGCGGTCGACTATTTCACCAAATGGGCTGAGGCCATGCCAACGTTCAACAACACGACAGCTACCGCAACCCTCTTTTTCTTTAACCATGTTATATATCGATTCAGGGTTCCCAAACAACTGGTCTCAGACCATGGCAAACATTTTGAAGATGAGATATGGCGTGAGCTATCCTCACTGTTGGGTTTTGAGCACCAATATTCCTCCTCCTATTACCCCCAAGGTAATGGCCAAGTTGAAGCAGTCAACAAGATCCTCAAAACTATGCTTCAACGAACGGTGAATAAGCACAAAACCAACTGGAATCTCATGCTCTTCCCTGCTTTGTGGGCCTATTGAACTTCTGTTAAAACCGCCACCGGGTTTACTCCTTTCCACCTCGTTTTTGGAGAGGAGGTAGTCTTACCGATCGAGTGTGAAATTCCTTCTCTACATCTAGCCGTTGAACTTCTCCCTGACACCCAACCTCTAGAACAACGACTTATCATGCTTGAGCACGCTTTCGAAGACCGTCATGTTGCCTTACAAACCATGGAGGCGGCCAAAAAGCGCACCAAAGCTCAGTATGACCGAAAAGTCCAGCCTCGCACTTTTCACGAAGGCGACCTTGTTCTAGTATATGACCAGGCCCATGATGTCCTTGGTCATGGGAAGTTCGACTCATTATGGCTAGGTCCTTACATCATTAGTAAGGACCTCGGTAAGGGGGCATACCTCTTAGAGGATTTCGAAGGCCACCCCCTTCCTAATCCTCGCAATGCACTCTATCTTAAGAAATATTACCCTTAGCATTCCCATTCTGGAATGCATGTTTTATTTTCTTTTCAATAGCCAGCATCTGTCTTTTCATTTTTTATTTGCTACTTCACCCGGACCCATTCTGTCCACGAAGGGCCACTTCATCTACTCTTTCAATAAAATTTCCTCACTTACAACACTTGTATTTGGGGCATCACTTCGCCTCCATACTCGTCCATGTTCGTGTCGATTTTCGTCATGAGTTCCCACCTTGTACTCATGTCTCCATGGTCCCCCATTAGGACCTTTACTGTGTGGCAGCACCATCGAGTCGCCCTTGTTTAGAGCATCCAAGTTGAGTCATCATTGCATCCATGGAGTCTATACCACATCCCTTTGCACCCCACTATAGCCCTCCATCCTTCATTGCTTGGTCTCTCTCTTGTGTCGCACATTATGACCTTCAGTCTCACTGTCCCCTATCCCTTATGATCTTGTGTCAGTCGCTGCCATGTCATCCATGCTCTTTATGCTCTAACAAGGGAAGTCGTCCATTCGCTGCTCAGTCCTTCCCATTTCCACTATCGTCACTAGTGTCAGCCTGTCCGTCGCTCTACTGTTTTCTCTCGTGCCTTAGTTGAGGATCTCTCATTACCTCACCTATGGAGGACCTCCTTCTGTCGACATCAGCACATTCATTCCAGAAGCCAGGTCTAGAGGGCGGTGTACCTTGGTTCCATCTCCCACTCTTTTTCGGTGCCTCGGATCAGGCAGGGGGATCTCTCATTTCCCTTTGACTTGATTTTTTCTCCATCTCCTTTCAGCATGATCGAGATTCGTATACTTGACGGTCCAGTGATCCAGCAGCAGCCCTTGATGATTCTCGGGTGTGTGTGAGATGTCTCAACCCTCATGAGGGGGTGGCCTTGCAGGTAGCCCCCCACATGCTCGGATAACCTCTTCTTTGCAGCCTTCGATGCCGCTCCAGATTTTGATGATGTTGGCCTTAGCCACTTGCAGCACCTCTTTGATTTGCATGTATCAGTCAGATTTTGTGAGCCCTTCCCCATGTACAGGGGGCATTTGGGTTGTATTTATCTCATGTACTCAGATATTATTGTACTAGTCCTAGCTGTTATCCCAGGCACAGCATGTATGTGAGACTCTTCATTGTATTTTTATCTGGCCCTTGATTATGCCAGCTGTACTCTATGGTTCGGTCCCTTGTTTACTGGACACACTATTCTTTTGTACTTTGTCACGGCGGGCATAGGAATGCCTCCCCCGCCGCCTTCAGCACAGGTACCCTCTCATAAAAAGAGACTTGTTGCACCTGCGAGTCTCGTCTCCTCAGGGTCTAGTCCTTCAGCACACTATCTACCTCACATTTCTCTCTCCGACATCCCTTTTTGTTGTCTAGTGATTGTATTCTTACAACGTACTTCGGTCATACGATTTGCTCCTGACACTCGCACGCTGGGGGGCAATCTGTTACACCATTTTTTGGTCATCTAACCTTTTATCATTAGATGGACCCAAGTACACCATGTAAGACCAGTTTGACCCTAAGTAAAACCACTTTCACTATGTTAAAACAGGAAAACCCAAAAGGAAATATTAAACAAACCTATATTTGTTTGATTTTCCTCATGGAATAATTAATTAAACCATAATTTAATTATTATTCCCAGTCATGTTTAACCCAAAAACAAAGAAATTAATTAGATAAACCTTTTATTTATCTTATTATTTTCTAGGAATAATTATTTAAATCTTATTTAGATAATATTCCTTGTTAAATATGACCAAATCACCCACAAATAATTAAATAAATCATTATTTATTTGATTATCTTCCAACCACTTCCTTAAAAAGATAAATAAATCATTTATTTATTTATTTTTGATTAATCAAGGGATTTGACCCAAGTCAAAGCCCCTTTCCCTCCAACAAATATAATAAAGTATTCCATAAAAGGTGGATCTAGATTTGGTTAACATTATTTTAATCATGCACCAAGATCTAGAATGACCCAATATTTTGTTATAAATAGGAGGGTTTTCCCCATCATTCTTGACCTTTTGTTGCCTACTAGATCACTCTGGATCTATACACTTGGTCTCATTTTTCATCATTTTTCTCCCATTGAGCTTCATTTTTACATTGGGTTTTCTACATCTACAAGAGAGAGAAATCTTAGATCTGAAGTGCTGAGGACTACAAAGAACCCATCCCATTGAGGAGAGCTGGATACACCTTCTTGTTTTCCTCCCAGGTGCCCTATAATATAAAAATTCTTTCAAAAAATTGTGTTCTTGTCTTGTCTGTTGGATGCATGGAGCAAACCCTTTATTTTACTGCTTAATGTCTTTCCATACATAGATCTGGTGTTTTGCAACTATTTTCTTGTCTAACTAATCGCAGATCTGAAGATATTGGCAGCCACTTTTGTTGTTAGGGCTATTAGTTATGCGTAGCTAAAGTGGTCCTTTTTCGTACACTTCGACAAAGGATTCATACTAACAGGAATCCCACCTCTATCCTTTAGGGACCTCTAAGGAATATTATTTGCACTATATTTCCACATTCAGGCATCAGGCCAAAGCTTCAGTGTTATGGTACAGCACAGTTCCTGCTGAGGTTGTGTTGTGTTGCAGGGCAGAAGTTGTGGAGAGTTGATTTGGGTGATTTCTGATCTATTTTTTGGTGGAGGAAGGTTTCCTTCCATTGGGAGGCTAGTGAGGAAGGCCCTTGAGCCTTATTGAAATATTTTGCATCAGGCCACTTCATCATTTTCCCCTACAGCGCTATTTCTATCTTGGACTGTGATATTTCAGGGAGGATTTGCAGGGGTGGTTTCAGTACACCATCTGGGGAGGAGGCTTTCTAGTGAAGGGATCATCATTTCATCTAGATAGTATATTGGAGGAGGCTATATTATTTTCCATATCATATCAGCCACATATTTCTAGCTTTATTGTTGCAGTGAATCTTCAGCCCTAGGGATTTGGTTCATAACTTGTGTATTGGTGTATTTCTGAAAACCCTCTTGGGTTTCTTGTTAGAGGTTGTATAGAGCCTAGATCTTCATTTGTTGTATCTTTTGAGGCATATATCAGCCATTCATATTTTTTATGTTCATTTTCTGTAGCAGTGCACCTATGATTGCGCTATAGCAATCTTCCATAATTTTGATATAGTAGCAACACCTCATTCTTGAGGGATTTCTTTATTGGAGGCTTGTTGTATCTTGTTGTATGGTTTGTGGCCCATTATTTTATACACATTTTCTCTTGTTTTGATGTATAAAGAAGCTCCATATTGGTCTCATGCTTTGATGTGATGTTTACACTGCTATTTCCAGCATTTTGTTTTATATTCCTGCTTTTCCCATTTGGGAATATTACAGTGGTATCAGAGCATAATCTTGACTCAGCTTGTACATATTAAGCCAATATGTCATCAAAAGAAGGAGATCCTATCACAAATAGAGAGAAGAGGTATCTCAGAAGAAGAAACTGGAAGTATGATTATACAGATGATAATGAAGACAAGGTTAATACCCCTTTATCAGTAGGAGATGAGGATGGACAGATACAAGGAATCCCCTAAAGGGTTTATACATGGTGAAGACTCCGACATTTCTCATCACTAAAGTGATCAACCAGTGAAGCAGCGGCAATTTTCCCAATGCTCTACAATGCCTATACTCTTAGCAGTGCAAAATGGAGGGTTTCAAGAACAAGAAACTCTTGAAGACTATTTCATGGAGTATGAGTCTCAATCTCAAAGATTCAGGGATCACTTGAGTTTTCAAGAATTTTTTCAGATCAAGGACAATAGGAGACCCCGACATCATAATAGAGGTGGAGGATTCATACAAAATCATGATCTACACCGAACTATGGGTAGATTTTTCTTACCCAACTTTGATGGGTCATCTAAATGTACTGCCAAATCATGGGTAGAGAAGCTAGACATCTACTTCCAGCTGAACCAAGTACCGGAGATGGAGGCTATCAAAATAGCAGTGTTGCACCTTGAGGTTGAGGCACATGATTGGTGATTTCATGGTTTGTCTACATGGGTCATGCCAATGTGACTGCATATTCATAGTTCACAAGGAGGTTGGTGGAGAGGTTTAATCAAAGAGACCTAGAGGCACCTTTCATGGGGCTATAAAAGCTCAAACAATCAGGTAATCCAGAAACTTATATTTCTGAATTTCTAAAAATTTATGTTATGGTTCCTGATTTATCTGCAACAGGAAGGGTCTATATGTTTATTGATGGGTTAGCAGAACCTCTACATGGGTTGGTTAAATCTACCAAGCCCAATACCCTTCAATATGCCACTGAAAGGGCTAGAGATCTATAAGATGCCTTTGCCAAAATAAAAGGAAATATTTCAGCAAAAGCCCACTTTTCCATCAAAGGGAAAAGATGAGAAGGTTCCTCTTTCAAAGGAGATCCAAAACAAAGTACCTCTTAGTGATGATGTCCGAAGATATTTGAGGAGAAGGAAGCTTTGCTTCACATTCCAAGAATCATGGGCGCCTGGACATAGATGTGAAATAGGAAAGGCACACTATTTAGAGGTCTTTTCAGATGATGAGGAGGATGAAGAAGAAGAACCAGAAAGAGATCACAGGGCTGGGATAGTAGGAGATGATCCACCACTACCAGGAGGTGAGAATGGGGAAATTTCTCCAGTTGGAAGGACTCTTGCATCATTGAGAGTAGTACCCAATTATCAGGAAACTTCCACACATAAAACAAAGTTGGATTTTTGCAGTGGAGGCAAGGACCTAACAGTCCCATCTATTATGCACATGAATTTTGCCTATTATACATTACGGTTTTGTGTCAAACCACATGGGAGGCCACCTGATCCAGAGTTCGTGAGGAATGTCTCACATCATGGTGCACCACTTATAGATCCAGGAGGAGTGGGAGAATTGGGAGGAAATTGTACAGCGTAGAGAGTCTTGGGTAGACTCGAGGAGGAGGGAGACATTATCCCAACATCATCATTACCCACTCTCAACCATATCTTGCACTGAGAGAGGATGCTACAAGGGTGCAGGATGGCACCATCATGGTGCAAGGTTACTATTCCTTGACTTTAGAGGCTCAGAAGATGTTCTCACTTGGGGATAAATCTTCCACACATGGTAGAGGATGGTGGCCACTCATGCATGCTTTGGAAAAACTCAAGAATTTTTGGATAGGTGATATTTTCCCATGGAAGACTAACCTCCAAAAGCTTCAACCTTTGCTTGAGCATGAGCAGCTATAGGAGGAGTAGCAGAGCAAGGATAGTAGCATCCCAGTATGTGACTTTGGCATGGGAGATTTCAAAGAGGAGGAAAGCCACATGACAGATTTTTTACATGACATATCATCAACATTGTCACTAAGGATGATAGATCCATATTGGAAATCCCAGTTGTTGGTGGATTATTCCAAGTATCTTTTTATTTGCATGATACTTGATGACCAGCTAATAGAGGAGGCATATTCAGTTAGACATGAGGTCATCTACTATCATGGTAGGATATTCTTATCTAGAGCATATAATCTCAAGGAGAAGTTGCTACAAGCAACACATGAATATTTTCTCTTCGGCCACACTTATTCCATGAGGGAATACCATACTATCATGGAGGGGTATACTTGGGAAGGCTTTGAAGAGGAGATATATCAACATTTGAAGATATGCATGGACCATGTGGAGATGGAGGAGATACATAACTCTTTGAAGGATCTATCACAGCCACCTCTTTCCTCTTGGGGAATGAGAGGGGATCTATCTATGAGAAAATCCATTTTTATGAGCTGGGTTTATGGTAAGGATCATGTTTATGTGCATAATGATTTTCTTGAAAATTAGTTGCATTCCTTTACCATGTATGTGCAGGCCATTGCTCCAAGTAGGAGCATTCTTTCTTATAAACGTCATGGCCAACTTGGGGCCATAAACATTTTTTAGCATGGCCACTCTCTAGGAGGATATAGGGAGATGATTTACCATCCCGGGTGTACCCCAAAGGCACCAAAAATTTCTCACCTTCTCAAATCATGTGAGAATACTATGGTAGCAAGTAAGTGGAGGGGAAGCCACTTACCATATTATGATTTGAGGCAATCAAGAGATATACTGCACTGGTTCCACATGTGGGACTATGATCCACCTCCATTATTACATATGGTTGCTTATGTATCACTGGTTTTGATCCCATATATTGATGATGTCCTTATTCTTTTTATGGGAATGATTGGAGGGAGGATGGAAGAATTGGATGTGCCCTTTGGGAGAGATTTTCCCCATGTTTCTTATGCTTCATGTTTCAAGGAGAACATTGGGAAAACCATGATTGCTACATTGGATATTTTGCTTCCTTGTGGGATGAGTCATTTGCATCTCATGAGAACTTGGGAGGAGAATTTCATGGAGGGATTGATTGGGAGACACTTGGTATATGAGGAGAGATTATCACATGGAGGTGTTACCAATGGAGGAGGAGAAGATTTTCAGCACTCACCTTTTCAGTTTCTTGATAGCAAGCAACATTTAGGAGGGAAGGACAGTAATATTCCCAATTAGCCAAGAGCTAGTTGGAATATTAATTTTTGTTTTTGCTTCCTTGTTTGATGAAAAAGAGGGTATGGAGACCCATAAATCTCCTTAATAGGAATAAAATCACTACTAATGTGAAAGGAGGACTTCTTAGCAGCTTAATTAAGCACCTTTGTGTGTGAAAAGGGGCTGGATCACATAGACTGGGTCAACTTTGACCAAATCAACAGCGCTGTCATGAAGGAGTGGCATTCATTATGGGACAATGCAGTTTTGGAGGGAGACTCCATGCATGGAAGTAGTGCCTTTAATGAGTGGGTCCAAGGGTGAGGAATCTCACCACTTATATAAGGAAGATGGCAGCCATGGATCATTATATTTATGTTTTGATATTTGGATTTATGGTCTATTTAAACTTGTTTCTCTCTTCAGTTGTTTAGCTAAGATTGCAGTGTTTTTTAGCATAGGGTGTTCTCGAGAGGGAATCCCACTTCTATCCTTGAGGGGCCTCTAAGGAAGAGTATTTTCACTATATTTCCACATTTATGCATCAGGCTAAAGCTTCAGTCTTATGGTACAACGTAGTTCCTATTGAGGTTGTGTTTTGTTGTAGGGTAGAAGTTGTGGAGAGTTGATTTGGGTGATTTCTGATTTGTTTTTCAGTGGAGGAAGGTTTCCTTCCATTCGGAGGCTAGTGAGGAAGGCCCTTGAGCCTTATTGTAGCATTTGGCATCAGGTCACTTTATCATTTTCCCCTACAGCATAGTTTTTGTCTTGGACTACATTATTTCAAGGAGGAGTTGCAAGGGTTGTTTTAGTACACCATCTGGGGAGGAGGTTTTCTAATGAAGGGATCAACCTTTCATCTAGATAGTCTATTAGAGGAGGCTATATTATTTTCCATATCATATCAGCCACATCTTTCCAGTTGTGTTGCAATGAATCTTCAGACCTAGGGCTTTGGTTCATAACTTGTGTATTGGTGTATTTCTGAAAACCCTCTTGGGTTTCTTGTTGGAGGTTGTATAGAGCCTAGATCTTCATTTTTTGTATCTTTTGAGGCATATATCAGCCATTTGTATTTTTAATGTTCATTTTCTGTAGCAGTGCACCTATGACTGCACTGTAGCAGTCTTTCGGCATTTTGATATAGTAGCAGCACCTCATTCTTGAGGGATTTCTTTATTGGAGGCTTGTTGTATCTTTTTTTATGGTTTGTGGCCCATTATTTTATACATATTTTCTATTTTTTTTATGTATTAAGAAGCTCTATATTGGTCTCATGCTTTTATGTGATGTTTACACTATTATTTCTAGCATTTTGTTCTATATTCCTGCTTTTCCCATTTGGGAATATTACATGAAGTGTTATTTATGTTATAGCTTTGTATTTATGGTTATATCTATATTATGGTGCATTCATGTTTAATTTTATATCATTGGTATCCTATCAATCTAATCTTTCTATGTTTTTCTTTGCATGTCCCCATTGAGGTCAAATTATAAGGAGTTAGGGCTCGAACTGGTTGAATCTTTGCAAGACCAGCCTCACAAACCCTGACGGCCTCCTATGGCAGAAGAAAATAAATATGAGGGAGCAGGTGGTCTTTTCAAAATATTGCTCGAATAATCCCTTGAAAAACACATGAATATGATGATGAAATCCTTTTCCCAAATCCTTCAACAAATTCCCAAAGGTGATGCATCTTAATCCAATAGTTACTCTAGGGGTACCACTCCCTTCAAGGTACAAGTCAACTTTTACATTCCCATATTTGAAGGCTATATAGATGCAGATGTCACAGATAGATAGTTAAATATGTTGGAAGGATATTTTCAGTTCATTATTTTTCCAGTACAAGTAAACTTTTACATTCCCATATTTGAAGGCTAGATAGATGCAGACGTCATAGATAGATGGTTAAATATGTTGGAAGGAAATTTTTCATTTCATGATTTTTCCAATAGGTAAAATATTACTTTTTCACTCCTCAAAGTTGGCCCCCATGTCAAGGATTGGTGGGAAACCTACTAAGAACAGAGGGACAAGAGAGAACCCTTTTTAGCTGCACCCACTTGGAATTATTTCTGAGATGCCATCAAGGAAGAATATTACCTCATGGGGAGCTATGAGAACAAGTGCATACAATGGACTACACTGCGAGAGAAAAGGGATCAAGATGTGCATGAGCTGACGAATTTGTTCCATACCATGCGCACAAAGTTGGGTATCAAATATTTGAAGAAACATTTATTACTCAAGTACTGCAGTTGTTTTCACAAATATATTTAGGAGGAAATGGAGTTTCTTGACATATCCTCGCTTGGTGCAACATACTTAAATGCTACCAAGATCGAGAAGCAATTTAAACAGAAGAACCGAGACTTTGGATCTACAAATCTAAATCAAGGGAAAGGCACCCCTAAACCACAGAACAAAGGAAAAATATAAGGGGGTGGACACAAGACAACCCACCGAAGCTACAAGCAAAGAAAAACACCAAGAAGAAAAATAAGGACATGAGAAAGTGGTGTGAGTTCCATAAGAGCCCCGCTCACAACACAAATGAATGTCGGGCAAAGTTGTCACTGGTGACCGAGATGAAGGATTCCAAATCAGATGCATGTTCCAATTCTGATTCAGAATCTGACAAGGCAAATGACAAAGGGAAGAATATTATTGATGTGGATCCTAGTGCCACCATTGCCACCACCAAGATCCATAAGGATGAGACTGAATATCCAGAGGAGGGGGAGGGCCTCTTCCATTCCTAGATTTGGGTGAAGGGTTCTATGTTGCAGTTCATTATCGACAATGGGAGCCAAAATAGCTTCATTTTAGCATAGTTCATGAAGAGGTTGGGCCTACCGACCACAGCACACTCGTAGTCGTACACCATCGGGTGGATTCCCCAAGGACAAGATCTCCGCGTCAACCAGTAGTGTCGCCTTCCCTACAACATCAAGTCCTTCACATATGATGTATTGTGTGATGTTTCTCCTCTTTAATTTTGTGATGTATTATTAGGCCAATCATACTTGTGTAAGCGGAATTCTTTGTATGAGTCTAGGCCTCGCACTATTATTATTACTTTGGGCAATAATTTGTACATGATATCAAAGGTAGAACCTCCTACCACCATCTTTTAATCACTGCGAAGCAGTGTAGTTAGATCATTTCCCAAACCAGGAAATTTGTTTTCCTTATGATTCGCCCTCAGGGAAAGAATAATATTATGGCCACGGTCTCCAGACAGGGCTCCCCTATGTAGCAATATTATATGAACAAGTTTGTGGAGGAGTACAAGGATGTATTTGCCTCACCCACAAGGGTACCTCTACACTATCAAGCCAAGCACTCCATCTATATGACCCTAGGCACGCTGCTACCCAATGGACCGATCTATCGACACTCTTTTTTGGAGAACAATGAAATCAAGAGGTAGATTCATGAGCTATTTCAAAAAGAGTACATCAGGCCAAGTTCATCACCATGTGTGAGCTCAATCATGTTGTTACATAAGGATGACACTAGGAGACTTTGTTTTTTCTATCGGGCATTGAACAAGAGCATTTCTCGGAATAGGTATCCAATCCAACGGATCGATGACCTTCTGTACCAGCTCAAGGGGGAAAAGGTTTCAGCAATATTGAATTGAAGTTAGGCTATCAGCATGTACCAATCAAACCCTTAGATGTGTGGAATACTTCCTTCAAATCCAAGGAGGGCCTTTTTGAATGGTTGGTCATGCATTTCAGGTTGACGAAAGACCCTGAAACCTTCATGAGGTTAATGGATGATATCTTGCGGCCCTTCACCAACTCATTCATGGTGGTATATTTCGATGACTTCCCGATCTTCAGCCAAACTTTGGAAGAGCACCTCCACCATATTCGACGGGTCCTCCAAACCCTACGGAAACAAAATTTGTGTGCCAATTTGGATAAATGCACTTTTGGTATGACCCATGTTCAATATATGGGCTGCATCATTGATGAGCAGGGTGTGCATGTGGACCCATCCAAGATACAAGTCATTCAGGATTGGCTAGCCCCAACCACTCTTAAAAATCTCCATAGCTTTCTCAGTCTTGCCAACTTCTACCGTAGGCTCGTGTTGGGATTCTCTCATATCACTTGGCCTTTGAGTCAAGTTGCCAAGGGAGGAGTGAAATCCAAGTTCTTTTACTCTAAATCCCAACAAAAAGAATTTTTCATGTTGAAGCATCACCTATGCTCTACACCAGTGCTCACATTACGAGACCTTCAGCAACCATTTGATATTGAGAAAGATGCCTTCGACTATGCAATTGGTGGATTTATTACTCAGTAGGGGAATCCAGTGGCATATCAAAATGAGACACTTTCAAACATAGTCTGAAAGTATCCCACCTATGACAAGGAGATGTATTCCATTGTGTAGGCATGCCAAAAATGGAAGCATTACATTCTGGGGAGGGAAATGGTCATCAACACATACCACTGACCCCTGTAGCTCATACAAACACAAGGGAAGTTGTAGAACAATCGCCATTAGAAATGGTCCACATACCTGCAATAGTTCCATTTGAACATTAATTACAAGAAGGGAAGCACTAACAATGTTTTAAACTGCCTCATCGAATCGTTGTTCATGGCGCTGACCACTATGCTGGACTCTTGTGGGCACGAGACTTGGAGGTGGCTGAATCTTTACAAGAGCGATCCGGATTTCGAAAACACATACCAGATGCTCCTGGAAGGCAAGAAATTTCCAAATTATCACCTCCAAGATGCACTTTTATGCCACCTGGGACACCTATATGTTCCTTCAAGTGAGTGTAATTCCAAGATAATTTTGGAGGAACATTATAGTTGAGTTGCTAGACATTTTAGGGTAGAGAAAATAATGGCAGTACTGCAGAAGTATTTTTACTAGATTAACCTTCGACAGGATGTAGGGAAGTACATAAGATCTTTCACTTCCTACGTCATTTCCAAATATACCATAAGAAAGAAAGGCCTATATACTCCTCTTCCTACTCCTAGTCAACCTTGGGAATCCATCTTCATGGATTACATGTCGACCCTTCCTTCTACGAAGCATAGAAATGACTATATTTTTGTGTTCGTCAAAAAATTCTCTAAGATGGCCATTCTGGTGACATGCAAGAAGAGTATCACAGCAGAAACCACTGCTAATATCTTCTTTGAATGAGTGTGGGTACACTTTGGGATCCCAAAGTCCATTATATCAGATCAAGATAGAAGGTTCCTATGTAAATTTTTATCAAGTCTCTAGTCGATGTTGGATACCAGGCTCACTAAGTCCATAGCTTTCCACCTCCAAACTGATGGCCAAATAGAGGTCATGAACAGGATGATTGTACACATTCTACACATGTATAACTCGAAGCATCCATGCACATGGGATGAAAGCCTCCCCTATTTCCAGCAGAGCTACAAAATAGCTCTCCATAACTCAAGTGGCCACATCCCCTTTTAGGTGGGGTTTGGAATCCAGCCATTATTTCCCATTGATGTGTCCATACCATTTGTAGCTACTCAGGAAGATTTGGCTCATGTCCAATATGAATCAAAGAGGAATAACAACTTCATTTAGTGAATTCATCACATTCACCAGTAGGTCCATGAAATATTAGATAGAGCCAATTCTAAGTACAAGAAATGACATGATCAGCATCAAGTTCCACACAAGTTCCAGGTGGGCAACAAATTTTGGCTACATTTGTAGAAGGATCACCTCATTGGGCCCCATAGAGAACTTTTCCTACTCCGATAGGGGTTGCACACCATCACCAAGGTTGTAGGGCACAATTACTTCAAGCTCATCATTCCGTTATTCCTTGGCCTTGATCCAGGTGGATATTGGTGGCCACCCGCATATTCCACCTAGTCAATTTCATTAGTTTTCTTATTTACTATTTTTAGAAGTTTTTTGGGTCCTGAACTTCTAGAGCCATTTTGAGGCCCGAAACGGTGTTTTTGGGCATAATTGGTCAAGTGAGTCACAAAAAGTTGTGATAGCAGTTGTATTCCTCGGAGAGATCTTTCCAACGAGGTATGATACGCGCTAAATAGAGATAATATGAATAAGTTATGACCCTGGGAAGTTGCCTACCCAACTAACCCCAACGGGGCCCATAAACTCTTGGTGTTACATCTCCTTGGGTTAGGGTTTTGGTTTTTTAGGGTTTTCTCCTATTGTTCAATAATAAAAAGACCCTTAAGCCTCATTGTAACACAGTTCATAGGCATGTAGCCACCACATCTCTTCTTAGAGATAAGCTACCATCACCTGACCTAGTTTGTTTTCCATTCTGTTTGTAAGCAGTTTTCAGTATTTGATATTAATGAAATGAAGTATTACTTATGTTTCATCTCTGCTTTTATGTTTATTTATTTATTTATTTATTTTTTCATAATTCTGAATCAGTGGTATCAGATCAGTCTTCTCCATCTCAATATTTCTTTTCATATCCCCAACGAGGTTGGGGTATATGGAGTTAAGGCTCAATCTTGTTGAACCTTTGCAAGATCATCCTCGCAAACCCCAAAATACTCGCATGGCAAAAGAAAATAAAGATGAGGGAGCAAGAGATCCTATTAAAATAGTGCTCGAGGAAGACCTTGAGAAACAAAGGAACGTAATGATGGATAACCTTTCCTAAATCCTTCAACGACTACCCACCGGCAGTAAATCTTCATCCACCAACCACTCTAGAGGCACCACTCCTTTTAAGGTACAAGTAAACTTTTACATTCCCATATTTGAGGGCCAAATAGATGCAGACATCATATATAGATGGGTGAATTTGTTGCAAGGGTATTTTTTGGTCCATGATTTCTCCAATCGATAAAATATTACCTTTGTGCTCCTCAAAGCCGCCCCCCATGTCAAAGTTTGGTGGGAAACCTATTGTGAACACAGGATGAGGAAGAACCCTCACTTTTTTCAGCCGCACCCACTTGGAATTCATTTAGAAATGGCATCAATAAACAATAACACCCTGTGGGGATCCATGAGGATAAGTACATCCAATACACCACGTTTCAGAAGCAAAGGGATCAATATGTACACAAGCTAGCAAATTTGTTCCATGCCCTGCCCACAAAGTTGCATATTAAATATTCGGTGAAACACTTGGTGATAAAGTACCACATTTGTTTGCACATATACATTCATGAAAAAATGGAGTTCCTCGACATTACCTCACTTTGCACGGCATATTGATATGTTTCCAAGTTCGAGTAGAAATATAACCATAAGAAGCGGGACTTTGGATCCACAAATACAAAGCCAGGGAAAGGCACCCCCAAACCAAAAAACAAGGGGCAAATCCAAAGCTGGGCCACTCAAGACAACCCGCCAAAGTAGAAAGAAAATAAAAACACCACAAAGACAAAGAAGGACATGGGGAAGTGGTGTGAATTCCATAAATTCTACACTCACATGTGAGTATCGGTCCAAAAAATCGTTGATGGTTGAGCTGAAGGCATCCAAATCAGATGCATGCTCTGATTTTGAGCCAGAACCAGAAAAGGGAAATGACAAAGGGAAGAAAATCATTGATGCAGAACTTAATGCCACAATTTCCACCACCAAGATCCAGAATGAGGAACCTAAAGATCTATAGGAGGGGGGTGCCTCTTCCATTCCTAGATGTGGGTGAAGGGTTCTCCACTGCAATTCATTTTCAATAGTGGAAGCCAAAAGAACCTCATTTCAGCAGAGGTCGTGAAGTGGCTCAGCCTATTGGCCACAGCACACCTGCAGCCGTAAACCATTGCGTGGCTTCACCAAGGAATATTCTCTGTGTCATCCAGCAGTGTCACCTTCCCTACTGCATCAAGCCCTTCACGGATGAGGTATTGTGTGATGTTGCTCATGTTGAATTTTTTGATGTATTATTAGGCCAACCATACTTGTGGAAGATACATGATGTGTATGAGTCTAGGCCTCGTTCTGTTATTATTACTTTGGTAAATAAGTTGTACATGATACCGGATGTAGTACCACCTTTCGCCATCTCTTTGATTACTGCAAAGAAATGTAGTAATATTATTTCCCAAACCAGTAAATTTGTTTCATTACGATTCTCCCGGAGGGCAAGAAGAAGATTGTGGCCACAGCCTCCAAACAAAGCTCCCCTACGCGGTAGCAGCGGATGGACAAAGTCGTGGAGGAATACAAGGACATTTTCTCCTCACCCACAAATTTCATCTACATTATGGTTTTAAACTTATGTGGTTATCGTTAATTGTAGAATCCGAATTATCCACAATATCATAAAACATTGGTCGACGTTTCGAACCCCAACAAGGATCCATCATCAGGACGACAATGAAGAATGAAAGAAGGTCGAAAAAGGTCAAGGTATAAACAGTGAAGGATTATGATGCTTGAGAGGAGCTGACAATAGATAACAATCTTATTTTAATAATAACTAAATTTATTAATAAATATTTAAAGTTTTAAATTTTAATTTTAATTTTTTAAAAACCCTAAGTGCTTCAATTATTTTTAATAAACTAATTAAAAATTATTTTAAATAATAAACCCTAAGACTTAAATTAATCATACTAAACTAATTCTTATTAATTTTTATTTAATGTCTAAATTTTTTATTTAATGTCTAAAATTTTAATTAATTATAACTAATGTCCAAATTTTATGACTAAAAATATTTTAATTACACCTTGAGGTTTTTAATTCCTAACCTAAACTAGAATCGACCAATTATTAAACTGAGTGTAGGTAAATAAGAAGAAGAAATGTTTATTAATTATAAATAAATAAAAAATTTATATATGTTAATAAATAAATGATAATAATTAATTAATATTAATATAATTAATTAAAACCTAATAAGTTATTATAATTTATTTAAATCCTAATAAGTTATTATAATTTATAAATTATTTTTAACTGAGATATTTTAAATTTTACTTCCCCTCACTAATAATATTATTAATTAATTAATTTTATAAATAGAATAAAAATTAATTAACACAAATAATTACTACAAGTGAGTGAAATAAAATGCTTTGTACAGACACGACCCTAAACTATTTAGTAAAAGGAGAAGAAGCAAACATGCAAATTTATACCTGGGAAGCACTCCATTGATCTGACCTCACCACTACCTAATGGGTCAATCTATCTATGATTTGTTTTGGAAAATGATGAAATCAAGAGACAGATCCAAGATTTGTTACAGAAAGGGCACATCAGGCCAAGCTCCTCACCCTATTGGAGCTCGATCGTGTTGGTATAGAAGAAGGAAGACACCTGGATACTTTGTATTGACTATCAGGGGATGAAAAATATCATAAATCAGAATAGGTATCCAATCCCATGGATTGATGACCTCTTGGACCAACTAAGGGGGGCCAAATATTTCAGCAAGATCGACTTGAACTATGGGTATCACCAGGTACCAATCGAACCCTCTGATGTGTGGAAGACTTCCTTCAAAGCCAAGGAGGGCCTCTTCAAATGGTTAGTCATGCCTCTCAGTTTGATGGATACTCCTACAACCTTCATGATGTTGATGGATGACATATTGCAGCCATTCACCAACTCATTTGTGGTAGTTTACTTGGATGACATCCTCATACTCATCCAGACTTAGGAAGAGCACCTCCACCACATCCTACAGGTCCTCCAAACACTGGGTAACACAATTTGTGTGCCAATTTGTAGAAGTGCACTTTTGGCATGACCCAGGTTCAGTATCTGTGATACATTATTGATGATCAGGGGGTGCATGTGGATCCATCCAAGATCCAAGTCACTCGAGATTGGCTAGCCCCAACCACTCTAACAAAGCTCTACAACTTTCTGGCTCTTTCCAATTTCTACCGTAGGTTTGTGTTGGGATTCTCTCATATCACTTGGCCCTTGAGTCAAGTCACCAAGGGAGGAGCGAAAGAAAAATTCTTTTGGTCTGAATCTCAACAGAAGGAATTTGTAGTGTTGAAACATCACCTTTGCTCTGCACCAGTTCTCACATTACCAGACTTGCAACAACCATTTGAGATCGAGACAGATGCCTCTAACTATGTTATGGGGGCAGTTCTTACTCAACAAGGGCATCCATTGGCGTATCATAGTGAGACACTTTCAGACATAGTCCAGAAGTTCCCTACTTATGACAAAGAGATGTATTCCATTTTTCAGGCTTTCTGACAATGGAAGCATTACATTTTGGGGAAGGAAATGGTCATCTACACAGACCACCGACCCCTGCAGTTCATATAGACACAAGATAAGTTTCAGAACAATCGCCATCAGAAGTGGTCCGCATACCTACAATAGTTTCATTTTAACATCAATTATGAGAAGGACAACACCAATAATGTTGCAGACTTCCTCAGCCAACCATCGATTGTGGTGCTAACCAACATTCTCAACTCTTGTGGGCAAGAGACTTCTGTTTGGCCGCTTCTCTACAAAAGAAATCCAGAATTCAACCACACATACAAGACACTCTTGGAAGGTAAGAAAGTTCCAAATTTTCACCTCCGAGATGCATTGTTATGTCACCTAGGACACCTTTGTGTTCCTTCAATCGAGCATGCCAATATTGCTTGGGAAGCGCACTATAGTCGGGTCGCTGGGAATTTTGGGGTTGATAAAACAGTGGCAGTACTGTAGAATTATTTCTAATGGCCTAAAATTCAATAGGATGTCAGGAAGTACATCAGATCTTGCACTACATGTGCCATTGCCAAACTGACCATCAAGAAGCAAGGTCTTTATACTCTGTTGTCTACCCCTATTCGGCCTTGGGAATCCATATCCATGGATTACATGTCAGGCATTCCTCCTACTAAGCATGGAAATGACTGTGTTTTTCTAGTCGTCGATCGATTCTCGAAGATGGCCATTATGGCGGCCTGCAAGAAGAATATCACAACAGAAGCCACTGTTAAACTCTTATTTGAACGAGTGTGGGTACACTTTTGGATCCCATAGTCTATCATATAATATCGAGACAGTAGGTTCCTCACTACATTTTGGTCCAGTCTCTGGTCGATGCTGGACAAATTGTCGCCAAACCAATGGACAGATTGAGGTCATCAATGGGATTATCATACACATTATGCGCATGTATAACTCAAAACATCCATGTACATGGGATGAGAGCACCTCTATGTACGTTACAACTAAAACTAGGCTCTCCACAACTCAACTGGCCACATTCCCTTTCAGGTGGGCTTGGGATTCCAGCCATTATTGCCCATTGACGTAGCCATGCCATTTGCAGCTACTCCGATAGATTCGGCTCAGGTCTAGTTTGAAGCTAACAAGGCGAACAACTTCATTGAGCGCATTCAACACATCTTCCAAAAATTTCATGACATATTGGACAGAGCCAATGCTAAGTACAAGAAGTGACATGATCAGCATCGGGTATCACACAGCTTCCAGGTGGGTGAAAAATTTTGGTTACATTTGCAGAAGGAGTGCCTATGTGTACCCCACCGCAAGCTATGCCCACTCTGATATGGTTCATATACCATCACCAAGGTCATGGGAGACAATTATTTTGACCTTAGAATTCCCCCATTCCTTGGCATACACCCATTGCTCAATGTGGATCGCCTTCGGCCATCCTTTTCACCATTACTAGACACATCAACATTGCAGAACAACTCACCCTGACAGAGTTAAATCCAGACTACATGGAACAAGCTACAACCAATCGGATCATGGACAGACAACTTAAAATCACTCGCCAGCAGAAGATCAAACTGTATCAGGTTATCAAAACTAGCCAACTCCTTCACCAAGGAAAGTGGTTCACCAGGGACCAGGTTCAACAGAAATTTCCCCAACTCATGGAGGATATGCACACAATTGGAACCATTGCTTCCTAAGGGGGGAGGAATGATCCAAGTGGATATTGGTGGCCACCTGCCTATTCCACCTAGTCAGTTTCATCAGTTTTCTTATTTAATATTTTTAACAATTTTTCGAGTCCTAGATTTCCAGAGCCATTTTGAGGCCCTAAACAGAGTTTTATGGGCATGATTGGTCAGGTGATTTGAATCAAATCATGATATTAATTTTATTCCTCGGAGATATCTTTCCAACGATGTATCATACACACGAAATGGAGATAATATGACCAAGTTACAACCGTGGGAAGTTGGTTGCCCAACTAACCCCAACGGGGCCCATAAACTCTTGGTGTTACATCTCTTCGGGTTAGAGTTTTTTTTTGTGGTTTTCTCTTATTTTTCAATAATAAAAATTCCCTTGAGCCTCATTGTAACACAATTTAGAGGTATGTAGCCACCACATCTCTTCTTAGAGATAAGCTACCATCGCCTGAGCTAGTTTGTTTTCCATTATGTTTGTAACATTTTTCATTATTTGGTATTAATGAAATGAAGTGTTATTCCTACTGAATCTTTGCATTTATGTTTATTTTTGTATTTTATTCTGTTCCTGCATAAGTCCGGATCAACACCCAGTGTTCAGTGTGGACCGCCTTCGGCCATACTTTCCACCATTACTAGACACATTTGACATTGCAAAACAACTCACACTAACAGATTTAAGCCCAAAATTCATGGAAAATTCCACCCACCTATTCCACCTAGACATATATTTGGTTTCATTAGTTTCCTTCTTTATAGCACTGTTTACTATTTTTAGCAGTTTTCCGGGTCCTAAACTTCCGGAGCAGTTTTGACGCCCCAAATGACATTTTTTTGAGGTCCATAATAGGCCAATAGCCATAGGAAAGGGCATATGGAAAATCCTATAGTACTCGGATAGATATTTCCAATGAGTTATCATACAAGCCAAACAGAGATAATATGACCAAGTTACAACCCGACTGGGATGCTTGTTGCCCAATTAACCCCAATGGGGCCCACAAACACTTGGCATTCCATCTCTCGGGGTTAGGGTTTTAGTTGTTTATGGTTTTCTCTTATTTTTCAATAATAAAAATTCCCTTGAGCCTCATTGAAACATATTTCAGAGGCATGTAGCCACCACATCTCTTCTCAAATATAAGCTACCATCGCCCGAGGTAGTTTATTTCCATTCTGTTTGTAAGCATATTTCAATTCTTTGATATTAATGAAATAAATTTTTATCTATATTGTATATTTGTATTTATGGTTATATATGTATTCTATTTCATTCCTGTTTAAGCTCATATCAATATCGAAGACATCTAACGTAGGCAAAATCTCACCATGAGATTGAACAAGTTTCTTATGCAGCATCAAATGGTAGATGAGAACTTGCCAATTATTTCCCAAAAGGTTTGCACTACCACAAGATTCCTATACTTAACTAAAAACCATGTGATTGGATATTAGTATCTTGTATGTCACATGTTTGGAGAATAGATCAAATGGGTATAATAGTATTTATTTTATTCACACTGCACTTTCTCCTTATGTCGTTAACGCATCATGCATTTTCCATCACACAACATACTTCCATTGTCAAACCACACGTAGATTCATATTGTGTGCATAATTACACTATAAATACATAATTCTCATCAAACAAAAATTTAGTTATTCAATAGAATCAAATAAATATATAAGTGCTTAGATCAATCCTTATCGCAGACCAGGTAGAATGTGATTTGCACAAACTATATGGCCACACAATCACCATACACACAAACTATATGGACACACAATCACCATACAATTTTTTGCAGGGTATACTCAAACTCAAATCATTCAATTACAAGTGAACCAAATCATACACTACAATTTATTTATTACACATAGAGTAGACAACATTGAAACATATTTCACTATAATAACCAAATCAACAATCTTTGTAATAGACCAAAATAGATTCTAGAACAAATCATGTGCAAAAAATCAAGGTCAAAACTTGTTGTTCAATCACATATCCATAGAGTTCATTACGCATTCATATTTATTCCATACATTGAAGCTCTAGGCTATGATATTATGGATCAATCTAACTAGGGATTTGAATAAAACCAGGTCACTAATGAAACTACGAAGCTAAAAACAACGAACCAAACCAAGAAAAATAAAAAAGACAATTTCATAATTCAGACTTTTTCATTTCAATTTGATGCTTTGATGGAATCATGATTGTCATATATATAATTGATTATATGGTCCTCAGGTCATAACAGGGCCAACTTGGTCAACTTTCTTTTATTATTATTTTTCTTAGCCAATCATCCTTCACTTGGATCATCACTTAATTTGTGCTTGAGTGAAATCCATATAGAAAATTTGTGATGGATTTGGGTGACTTGGCCCATGCATTGGGGCATACTATCTTAAATGAACATATCTCCTCTACTGAATGGACCCACATGGCATGCCACCTACCGGAACAAAAGGCGAGATGAGCACAATAAAATTATGTTGGTATCATGATCAAAATCATTGTCTTTAACATCCATTTTCCTCAACAAGTGTAAGGAATCTAGACTTGGGCTTCCTCTCCTCACTTTCAAGTCTTCTTGTCCATTGGTAATTCCAATTATTGTAATCCGTTAATGTATATTAAAATATTTCAAATATTGAATTTGACATCAATGAAAAAACCATTCAAAAAACGCATCTTTACTCTAGAGGATATTAAGAGGCTCATAGTAACAAATCATAGACAGAAGGAATTGTTGTAGGAATATGAAGACAAGGATCATGATTTTGATTAATTAAAGAAAATAATTGTTATCTTGAAGACTCAACAAGAATAAATCATAAGAGTAAATGAAGTGGTAATTAGTAGTTGAATGAATGGGAAGGTACTAGTGAGAAACTAGAAGTTGAGATTTTGTCACTGAGAAATGATCTAGAAAAGGTCATTGATCAGCTAAATCAATATTTGAAGCTTGATAAAGTATTGAAATCCTATATGGTATTCTAAACAATCAAATATATCCTCTCATCAAAACTAGTGTAGACTATGAAGGAGAATTAAGCACCAAGAAAGATGAATACATAGAACCAATTAGCTATATTTAAGCAACCAGGGCCTAATAGCAATGCAACCAAAGGAAATAATAAGAATCAACAACAAAAGAGAAAAAAAAAAGAGGATAAAAATACCACTTATCAGTAAGAAAGGAAAGGTTATAATAGAAATACAAATAGCCACAAATATCAAGTGATAAATCATCAAAGACCTCATCTCCCTCAAAGAAAAATTCATCAAAGAATCATAAGCTTCATGTTTCAAAGGAAAAGTACTCCAAGGTATAAAATATTTTCTATGGCTATTGATTTTCTTGCAATATTTTTGGACATAAGGAAATAAGTTATAGATATTATGAAAAAAATCAAAGTATGTTGAATAGTAGTAGCAACAGAGCATATAAAATCTCAAGGAATGAATTTGTAAGCAACAACTGTAGAGGTTATGAAAGGAATGCCATTAGAAATCACAATTATTTTTCCCCCTTAGATCTTGTTGAATGCTACATGTCTAAATATAAAAGTAAAAGGTGTTAGAGCCTTTGAAGCAAACCAAACATAAAGAACTTCCTCATATCAACAAAAAGAAATTAGAAGCAAATGTTATTAACAGAAATCATAATACAGAGACATGGAAAATAAAGAAAGAATAGCAAGATAAATGCAACTTAGTTTTATGTGTTCAAGATACAAATGATCAATGGTATATAGACAGTGGGTGCTCTCATCATATGACAGGAGATAAAAACATATTTCTCTCTCTAAAGAAGGTCAAGGATAGCAATGTTATTCTTGTAAATGTTACATCATCCAAAATAATGGGAAAAGGAAAAGTTAGCCTTGATAATAAAAGGAATACTACTAGCAATGTTCTACTTGTTAAAGGTTTAAAGCACAAAATTTGAGTTTAAGTTAAATGGTTGATAGAGGACATGAAGATTCAACTCTAGAGGATGTAGAATTAGGAAGGAAAACTTTGTAAAATTAGTGGAAAAAGGAATCAGGACTTTAGATAATGTATTTGTACTGAAAGGAAGCAAAGACAACAATAAGGGATTGAAGGCAAACTCTCCTTCACATTATCAACAAAAAGTGAAACACACAACTACATTCCATCACATCATCCCTTATTCACAAGGTGCACTACAAAATACAAAAAATTTGTTCAAATTAAGAGGAGAATGAGAAAAAGTGAAGCCGCATTTTCATGGAACTGGTCATGGATACTTCCATTCCACCAAAAGAGAAGCATCTTTTTCATGGAACTGGTCATTATTTAGTTCATTGTACTGTAGAATGACTCAAAGGGTTAGCTGATGAAGCACTTGTTATTTTGGAAATTATTGTAAGGACATAGTTATCGATCAAAAAAGAACTATTACATCAAACGAGAACTCTAGCCCAAATATACTCACAAAACATGAAAAAACACCCCAAAAATGAAAAGTGAGTATTCCAAAATGCATTGGTTTTTTTCTCAAGGTCAAATTTCAACATTTTTTTAAATTATGCTAAAACCAAAATTGTATCTTCAAAAAAGGATTGAAAAAACACCCTCGAAACAAAAAGTGTTGATGGTGGAGTAACCAAAACAAATTTGTGTCACAATTTTGACACATTTTAACAATGGCATTAAAGACAACATATTAGGACATTGAAAAATCGCAAAATTATAAAAATTTTGATACATGATGTTAAAGATAAAAATATCATGTTTGAAGACCTTACCATTTCCAACAATTTTCATCCATCTTGTTAAAGGTAAAATATCTTAACTCTAAAAAACCTTAAAATTGTAATTGTTGTCAACCATAACATTAAACATAAAATATCGTAGTGCATAAAAACCTTAATGACAAGTTTTAAATCTTAAGTTTTTAACATACTTGAACCATGAAATTATGGAGAAATTATATTAATTAAACAATTTTTAAAAATGAACAAGTAAATGAAATATTTATTATTCCAAGGGTAATTTATATTTTAAAGGATAAAAATATATCTCTTTTCAAATCTTAGCCTAAGACAACTTATCTAATTGCAACCAAAACCTAAAAATCAACCACCATAACAAAGTTTCCCATTTCAATGAGGCATAAAATTACTTAAAAATTTAAAAGTATCTTATACCAAATGTTAACAATACATAATATCATGGCAATATCACTGCATAATCTAAAAATTAGACATTAATTTCTAAAAAAAATTTTACTTTTAATCAAAATATCAACTTTGGTGTATTGAATACAACATAAATTATTTTTGTAATTCATTCTTGTGTTTTGGATATTCTAAAGAGATGAATTCTTCATAATTAAAACATATAATCTAACAAACATAGAAATTCCTCATAACTTCATGTAAGATCATATGGAAGTCAAAATATTTATTTCAAGTTACCATGCAAACATTAATTACGTAAAACAGTCTTAGATAGTTATTCAAAATCAATCATAGGTTCTGGCACACCATCAGGACCTACATCTTCAGATGAATGGGTGGATGCAGATGAAGATGATCTATATTCTTCTCTTTCATCAACTAGTGCTCCATTTGAGTCAACATTAATGCTCACCATTTAAGATTTCAAAAGTCTTCTAGATCTATGACTACATTCAGTAGAGTCCCATCTCAGCACTATTTGTTCTTGTAGCAATTTCTTCAAAATATTTATGCTCTTCAAGGAAAGAGTTCCTCTCTTTGTCAAATTGAATTCATACACAAGTATGTCGACATCCTCCAATTTTAAGACATATGTGTGGTGACAATTAATATTTGTGCCCTTTCTTTTTCTCTTTCTGCCAAAATTTTTTCAACTACCATCTCTAGCTTGTACACACCATTGATTGGGTGGGTACTTGTGGCATACCAATGTACTTCAATAGCTGTAATATCTTAATTTTCATTAATGACCTTTTAACCTTGGCAATCCAGAATGGATAGCCAAGTGGATCTTCATTTGCTAACATTGTTATCATGCAACCCTCCTTAACATCATGCATAGAACCCTTGTAAAGGTCTCCCATGGCTTCACGTTGTGCACGTGATATTCTAGAACCAATATATATTTCTCTTTCCTCTACCTATGGAGAATTAATAATACCTTGAGACTATTGTTGTTTAACAATGTGTGTTTCCTCACGTTCATTTGGGATATTTTGTGGCCAAAAAAATGGAGTCTTAAAAAGTGTATCTTCATTTATTGATCTTGAAATCATATCACTTTGATTATTGGAAAAATACTCCCACCAAACTAAATCAGGAACATCAAAGTATTCATTTGTATCTCCAATACATATTTTAATTTCCTCCAAACATTCAGAATAATTTATATCTCTTTTATGCCTTCGTGCATTATGGAGTTCAGCAAATTACTGTAATAAAAATATATTTGATGAAAATATTGGACGCTCTGGAATGATCTTGAAAAATGTTAAACCTGATGATGACCCCCATTCTACAACAGTTGAATACTTCTTGCACCATATAAGTTTTATTCCATCAATTTTTTTGATACGAAATTGATGTTGGAAGCTAATGTCATTAATTTTTTCAATGCATTTATCCTCACCATGCGATCCCAGAATAAACCTTCGCATGTCAATATTTTCTTCCAACACATGAAAAACGGGCTCTGGAATGTAGGATTTCTTAATACATTCAATTAATGATGGCAAGATCCCAACACCTTTCCTCCTCAATGTTACTGAAAAAAAATTGAACATTTGATCAATATGGTCATGAGTATGCCCAACAAGAAGGAAACCAACCTTTATCTTTTTAAAAAATCACAATTCAACGAGCACATTTAGATACCCAAAAAGAATTTGATTTTTGTTTTCACAACTTGTGTTGTCTAATTGTACATACAGAACTTCAGGAATAATATCATACCAATGATTAACCACATCATGGATTATAGTTATGGTCAGATTTGCATCATTATGAATATTTCGAGCTGTGAAGTAAACCCTTGGAAACATCTTCTCATTAAGGACCATACAACCAACCAAGTGAAACTAAATGAATTTTTTCTCCTGTAAATTTTTTGGCGTACAGACAAAATGTGGCAAAAGTGTTTTCTTTTGGTCCATACCATCAATTATCAAACCCAAATATTTATCTGGATTATCATAATACTTATTTCGATGTTTATACAATTTTTGTCTTTCACTTGTTTGATGATTGCGATTCTCTTGAAGTTCTTTGACAACAGAATTTGTACATAAAATAAAAGAAACATATGAATAAATATATTTTCATAGTTGATAACTATCCAATTTTTAAAAATAATGTTTTGAATGCATACCTCTTTCTACCCCTTGAAATTTATCTCTTTTTGCTTTAAGATAAGCACATGTACTGCAAACCCCCATCCTTTTCTTCTTAGGAATATGAACATTGTTGAATTCGGTCTTCCATACCCTTGTAAAATATGAATATGTAATAAAATTAACAAATCCTTCAACTCCTTCATAATATTTGTATAAGTTGTATATTTCTCGTCTCGATAAATTATACTGAATATGTATTGTGTCTTTATTTGGCATACACTCTCCGTGCTTTGAAAATATGTCTTTTATCCATGACATAGAATTATTTGCTAACGGTCCAACCTCTCGTTTATAATGTGCTTCTGAATAATATGTGGGATCATTTTCCAGTCTTTCTTAGATTCTTGACAAACGAAAATAACCAATTGAATGCAACATTTTTAAATCATGTCTGCAGAGCAATACATTCCCAATATGATAATCATAACCTGCTAGTGTAGATTGCATGCAACCCACTAAATATGAATTTTGCATGCTTTTATTCATTGAATTTTTTTTTCTTTTCCCCAAATAAAAGTTGAAATCCATATGTTTCAAGCAATCCCTTCGACAACACTCGCTTGAAATCAAATGAATGACAGAAATTCTTTTTCTGAGATATGTTGTTATAACCCTTGTATAATTGGAATGTTTTGGATTGATATCAAAAGGTCTACTCTTACTCCTAGTTACAATATTGCTTGAAATGGCTTCACCATTCCATTATCCTTTGTACAAGCAGTTTCATCACCATTATGAGGAATATTATCCCCACTATCATCATTCTCAACATAGTTAAGAAATTCATCAGCATCATTGCCTTGAAAACATTCATTACCTTCCTCAACTGAAGAAAAAAAAATTCATAAGAATCATCTGCGCTTTTGAAACCTTGACTCAAACGAAATTATTCACCATCTTCATCCATGATTTTGAATTATTCCCTTGGAGGAGTCAATTCTTCATCACTATTAGTGTCTTTGAAACACTCACTTAGAGAAAATGCATTACTCAGATATGTGCTTCTAAAATTATCATTTGCAATAAACTCTTCATCCTCCCCTTCCTCAGTGGTGCTCTCATAATCCTTAGGATTAGGCTTAAGTGGAAGCTTTGAATCTGTATTCACTAGAAATTATCCATCCTGACCCTCCCCTTCCTCAGTGGTTCTCTCATAATCCTTAGGATTAGGAATAATTTGACACCTTGAATCTTTATTTATTGGAAATTCTTCACCCCCCCCTTCATCAGTGGTGCTCTTATAATCCTTAGCATTAGGATGAAGTGGAAATTTTGAATCTGGAAATTCATCCCCCCTTCATCAATGGTGCTCGCATAATCCTTAGGATTAGGACAAAGTGGATATTTTGACTCTAGAAATTCTTCATTCCCCTCTTCATCAGTTGTGCTCGCATAATCCTTAGGATTAGGACGAAGTGGATATCTTGACTCTAGAAATTATTCATTCCAATATTCATCAGTGGTGCTCACATAATACTTAGGATTATGATGAAGTGGATATTTTGAGTTTGGAAATTATTCATTCCCCTCTTCATCAGTCGTGCTCACATAATCCTTAGGATTAGGATGAAGTGGATATTTTAACTCTAGAAATTCTTCGTTCCCCTCTTCATAAGTGGTGCTCACATAATCCTTAGGATTAGGATGAAGTGGATATTTTAACACTGGAAATTCTTCATTCCCCTCTTCATCAGTGGTACTTACATAATCCTTAGGATTAGGACAAAGTCAATATTTTGACTCTGGAAATTCTTCATTCCCCCCTTCATTAGTGGTGCCCTCGTAATCCTTACGATTAGGACAAAGTGAAGATTTTGACTCTGGAAATTCTTCATCATGCCCTTCATCACTGGTGCTCTCATAATCCTAAGGATTAAGACTAAGTGGAATAATTAGCTCTCAATTTACATAAATTTCTTTTTGTTGCCCTTCATCAATTATGTTCTCATCATCTTTAGGATTATGACCCAGTCAAAAATTCGACTCTTTATTCATGGTGAACGAACTCTATTTATATTCATCAATATGAATATATTTTTTGCATGACGAAGATATTGATGTTCCAGAAAGAAAAACTTCATTATCAAAAGAACCCATGACTTTCAACAAAAAGATGTTGAATGATACAAATGCACTCTCTCCCAATTACAATATATAGCTTAAAGACTGAAAATTTTCCTCTAAAATGTCCCCCCAAAAATTATTGCTAAAATTTTTCCCTCCAAATTTTCACCCCAAAAAATTTCGCTAAAAAAATTCCCTCCAAAATATTTGTCTAAAATGTATTTCAAAACCTTTTACTAAAATGTTGGCCTTCAAATATTTCACCCTACTTTCTATTCAAAATATCCACAAAATATTTTTTTCATGCATTCCTTCCACACTAAAATAAATTTCTTATTTGAATGATTTAACATTCACTATGTATCGAAATAAATTTTTTAAATTTATGTTTTGTTTTTTTGTCGACATTGAATAAAAGTTGATATAAACCTATAATATTAACTACATATTAATTTTCTTAATTTTAATTTTAGTCCCACGTTCGTGAAATGCTAAAACAATCACACAATCCTCCCTATATAATGACAATCATTGTTTTTATTCCTCACATCACATAAGTCTTCTCAGTTTTGTGGAGCAATTTTGTGAAGGCATTGCGTTGGAATTGATAATAGATTGAATGAGAGTTTTTCGCATTTCAAAGTTTATTTTTCCTTCTATTTTGTCTATTTAAAGATGAATTTTGGAAGAATCTGTGTTTTTATGATGTTTATGTTCCAAAACTATTTGTATGGTTGTTATGTTCGAAACCCCTTTTTTTATATTTTATAGCGAAGAAACTAGGGAAAAAAACTCAAATGTTTAGGGATTTTAGGACAAAAATTTAGGAAAAAAAAAAAAGGTTGCTCGGTTCCTCCACAAAACAAAAAAACCAAAAAACAACCATGCACATCAAAAAAACACTTATATTTAATTTATTTTTATTTTTTCTAAAAGTGCAACAAAAACAATTTAAAAAATAAAATAAAATAAAAATAAATTAATAAAAATATTTTAAGACATTAAATGTTTTTTTAATCCCATTAAATATTTTGATTTTTTTTTAATTTAATATATATATATATATATAATGTTTTTTTAATTAGTTTTTATTAAACAATTATTTTGTTTTTTTTTTTTTTTCTAAGTGTAACTAATTCTATTATGTATAAGGTTACTAGTACAAAACAGACACAGTGTCAGCTATGAAAGCCTGAGCACTGTGTTTAAAAGTCAAGTTGTTCACAGAGTACCTAGACTGCCCATATTGGGAAACCAGTCCTATTAAACATCGAGTCTTAACCGCCCTCGTGAGGGAAACCGGTTTGAAAAGCATAGAAACTGAATAAACATAGAAATAAAAGCGACAGTTCAGAGACCACTGATTCAGCTGGTCATCCCAGCAACAAAAACTAGCATTATCTATGAAACTGAACCAAAAAAACTGAAGAGCAGTGTTGAAGCTAGCCATGAGTTGGTGACGGTGGTTCCTCAATGATTCTGCAACCAAAAAACTCTCTGCTGTCCTCCTTGCCAGAGTCGCTCGTGTCCATGCCTCCCGAGGGCGCTTCCATGTTTTTCTGCTGCTCCTGTGGATAGTGAGGGGAGATGACTGGTGCAGCAGCTGCATTTAAGGGTCCAGAACTCGGAGAGAGGAGCAGGGTGGTTGGGTATTTCCTCCCGCAGAGTGAGTGAAATGAGGGCCGTGAGGACAGAATTGGACGCAGTGGGGTGGAATTTGAGCTCCGCATGCTGCGAGGTCTGTCTAAAGGTGGGCCGAAGAGGGGCAGGAGGGACAGCTCGGGAAGAGCTACCGCCGTAGTCGTGAGCCTGGGAGGGAGGAGGCGAGGCGTCAGCCAAGGAAGCTGAAACCGCATCTCCAGCACGTCGACGTCCACAACCTCTGCCACCGCGCAGATTCTAAGAAAGGTCCGGAGTCTCATCAGAGGAGAAAGTGCTGGGAAGAGGGCGACTGTGACTCCGGCTGGGGCCTCGTCGAGCCCTCATTCTCTCACGAAGACGCGGCATTTCAGAACGGGAATGACAGAGGTGAGCAGGAACGAGAGGTGAGACAGTAAAATCCAGGGGAGCAGTAAAATGAACAGAGGGCTGAGCGACTCGGGAAATGTTGGGAGAAGCGGAGAAATCATGCAGAGGCTCACCACGCAGGTCCGCGCCACCCCTGGACAGAAAATTATAAAGACAGTGCGAACTTTGTGTGAAATGAATACCTGGGACCGGTTCGATGCAGGCCTGCAAAGAGCAGCGCCACCCTGTGGACGTTTTCACGCTAGCCTCGAGCGAGCCAGAAGTGCAAATTCCGAGCAGCGGGGTGGGCGAAATCACCGAACCAGAGGCTTCGTCTGTATCGTGCGACTGAACCACCATATCTTACAGCACCGCCATAATCTCCTCCGGTTTGAGCAGACCAAGGTTAATGCCCGTCGCGCGAGTGATGGCATTAAGAGCAGAGTTATTGCAAATGCCGGGAGCCATGTGGGCTGCCCAGGTCATTTCCATGGGGAATTGCGCGTGGTGGCACTCCCCCTCCGGAGCATTAAACAGCCGGATCCGGCGCAATTATTTTGTTTTTATTACAAATATAATTTGAAATTAAAAAACCAATTTAATTATAAAAAAAATAATATTAACCCTTTTAAAATAAATTAAAATAAAAAATTTTAATTTTAAAAAATACTTAATATTATTTTTTTTGTTTTTTTTTTAATTTTAAAATAATAAATTGTATTTTAAGATTTTAAAATTTTATTTTTTAATTTTTTAATTTAATTTTAATTTTTTTTAATTTTAAAGGTTTCTTTTTAATATTTTAATTTTTTTATGTTTATTTTTATAATTAAATCAATTTTTAAAAAAATGTATTTTTACTACCCGTCAGGGGCCAGAGGCTCGCCGGGCTACGCCATGGAGTGTTACCTAACCGGCCTCCGACTCCCAGCCCTCAACCCCCGGCTAGGCGAAGATCGATTATGGGAATCGACTTCCGCGCAACTGGGGGCTGGAGGGCGGTCAGGCCACGTTGTGGAGCGTTGCCTGGACAACCTCCGACCCTCGGCCCCAAACTACACGAAGGTCGATTCTAGGAATCAACCTCTGCCCAATTGGTGGTTGGAGGCCATCCAGGCAGCACTCCACGATGTTGTTCGACCAACCCCTGGCAGGCGATAAACAAACAATTTTTTTTAAGTTTAATATTTAAAAAATTTTAAATTAAATTTTGAAATTTTGAAATTATATATTTTTTCAAGTTAAATTGATTGTTTAAAAAAAAAAAAAAAAATTGAAATTTTGAAATTAAATTTTAAAATTTTAAATTGTTAAAAATAAATTTATTTTAATTTATATTTAAAAAAAAAAAAAATTAACATTAAAACAACTACTTAATGTTAAAAGGTTTTTAACTTAAAATCGTTTTTTTTTTTTTTTTTTTTTATAAAAGACCTAACTTTACATTAAAAACTTTTTTAAATTATTTTTTTTTAAATAATATATATATATATATATATATATATGTTTTGTTTTAAAAGAAAAAATATATATGTGTTTTTATAATTTTAAAATTATATAGTTATATTTCGAAAAGTTATATAGTTAATTTTATTTTTTTATTTAAATTTATATAGTTTTATGAATCATTTTCTTTTTCTAATTTATTTTATAGACATTAATTTTTTATTAATTTTAAATTTATATCGGCAAACTTATAAAAAATAAATAAATAAATAAATTGATTAATTAAGATATGTGTTTTCTCAATAACAAATATATATATATATATATATATATATATATATATATATATATATATATATATATATATATATATATATTTCTTTTTATCGGGAAGATGGCATCAAAAATATTTTTGTGAATGTTTCTGGACCAAGGGCAGCGACTGCCAAATCTAAAGTTGCCGCTGGATGCACTTTGGATATTGTTGGACGCAATAAGGATATTGATAGACACACTATGCACACTGTTGAAGACAGAAAAAATGAAAAACGTAATAAAACTCAAGCAAATGCCCACCAAGTTCATTAAATATTTTTTCTGAATGGAAGAATGTAGAGGAAATAAATAAAATTGATTTTCATTGTATCTTGAAGATAATGAAACGGATGATGATATACATATCTATCTTATTTGTGGTATCATTCACTTTGGTGAAACATATTAGGTGATAGACAGAGTATGAGACATATAACACCATGTGTTGAGTTAGAGGATGGCATTATTAAAACAAAACAAAATGCCATTCGATATGAGTTGAGGAAGAATAAATTAATTTCTGGCAGCCAAACATTTGAGCTTAATTTCAACCAATTTTATAGGCCATATGAAGTACAATCTCAATGTCAAATTAGAAAGACACATCACCTACATATACATAATCTGAAAACATTGTTCGAGTTCAATCCATATGCATGTGTGGTGGATTATGTGGTTCTTATTGATCCACGTGTTAGAGTCGGTCTCTTCATCACTCCATCAGAGATCAAAATCTCTTTTGTTGCATTTCATTTTAGGTGTCTCATTCAGTTCAGTCAGCTGCATTCCATTAGGAGCATGGATCATCTGACGGAAGGGTATTTTCTCTCATATCCCTCATGTCATGTACCTGCTGGTCCGTGTCTGTTTATCAAAATCAATTTTAAAGTCATTTACAGTCATGTTTGGCCTCCTGTTTGCCAAAGAGTCATTTTAGGGTTTTTAGTCCCACTAGGTCTAGGGTTTCGCAAATTTAGTCTTCAAAATGTCTAATAATGTCAGCAGGCACATGAGGAAGTTTCAAATAAGGTTTTCAATGAAAAATTTCATCGTCATAATGCTTGATCATGATTCTTCTTCAAAACGCTGTTTTGAAGAAAAATCGACCATTTTGTCTTTTGTAATAAAGGTAATGTAATTTTCAAAGTTTTCTCAGTTGAGAAGTTATTCAAGCGCAGCCCTGTTTGCCTTTGCCAAATTACATGTCAGCCATCCCTGCAAAAAATAGACAAGAGTTTCGTCATTCAGCTAAAAAATCAAAGTGGAAGCAAAAACTGAGTTTATTTTAAAATCTGAAAGTGCCAAAATCTGCAACATTACAAAAGTGGGTTTTCTAAATGAAAAATCAAAATCCTTTTGTATATATAGGATATTTTCACCATTCAATAATTCATTTGCAAACAAAATCCTCAAAGAATCCGAGTTAAGTCGTGGAAGATCAAAAGCTAGTTTTGGACGACCGACTGTGGGTGAGATTCAGGGTCGCGGCGCACTGGTTGGAGGTCGCGGCGCACATAGTTGTCGCGGCGCACAAGGCCGTTTTTCACCATACAAATTTGAACTGGCGCGGCGCACAAGGAAGGCATGGCGCATTGGGTTATGCGCGCGGCGCACAGGGCCGAAACTCAATATTTCTTGCTATCTCTCTCAAACATCAAACGAAACGGTCTCCTCTGCTCCGTGTCAGTCAAATCATCTTGCAATTGCCATTGAATAGTGTTTGGTGTGGTTTCAAAGATTGGTTTGAGAATTTTTAATGTCAAAATTCAAACCCTATCCTTTTGTAAAAATTGCTCCCTTAGGGTTTGAATTGGAGTTTTAAAATTTGATTTTGGTGCCAAGATACTCCAACTTTATTTCCCTATCTGTTGTTCCTTTCACATCAGTGTTATGTTATCATTATAATTCATTTTTCATTTCCCTTACATGCCCAAGGTCGTTCACTCCTAAGCCCATTTCCCTATCCATAAAATCATTGCATTACCTATCACTTTCCCTTCCCGTTTCATTTGTAAAAAATTCCCACACCCCAAGTCCAAACAACTGTCCCTACACCTCTAATTTCACTTGATTGAGTCACATTGTCCCCACTGTCTTACTTTTCCCACAGTCCCTTCCCTTTGACAATATTTGGCAACTAAGACAAAACAACCAAATTCTCATTTTCCAACAAGCCAAACATACACCTTGCATGGATATTATGGAGACAGACACTGATACATCATATGACAGAGATAGTGATTCTACCACTGAGCTACATGCACCGAGAAGGCCTCATAAAGGTGGCAAACATGTGAGAGAAGAGCCCACCTCATTGACTCAATTGCAGGCCTGCCCACTTGCCATGGCATGTTTTCGAGAGAAGTCATGTTATCAGTATTGTGAGATGATTGCTCGGATTCAACATCATCAGGCGTTGGCTCGGTTGTTTTTGTTACATTTGCATGATGGTCAGGTAACTCTTGCTGGTATAAATTTCACCTTGAAACCGGAAACCATTTCTCAAGCAACCGGAATACCGAATGTGGGTGAACAGTGGAACAAAAGACAACAGGTAGACAGAGTGCATTATGAACCATACATCAGGCCTAGCTATGTGAGATAGCTCAGCAGGGTATTCCCATTATGGTTTGTGAAGGAATCCTATGCGCCTTTGATGAGACTCATTATCAGATACTTCAGTTGTGAGGGTAGGTTTTCATGCCTCTATGCCTACCACATCAGGTTATTGATGCATTTCACGAGAGTGAGGATGATGAACATACCTTATTTCATGTGCCGAAACATCGAGAGAATGACCACTCTTGTGCAGAAGAAGACTCCCAAGCAACAGTACAACAATATTTATCACTATGCACTCATCAAGATTGTTGTTGTACATCGGCTTGGTTTGCAGGGTATTACATGGGAGGATTTCATTTCCCATGACTTCTTCACAGCCCCTCAGCCTCTTCCGGAGATTTTCCATGATGCAGGTGAACCTTCACATCAGCCTGAAGGTCTCGAGATAGAGCCCATCAGTGTGCCAGTGTATGTCACTTATCAGAGAGGCCCGAGAGGATTATTTGCAGCATCCCGACGAGTACTATCTCCACCGTGGGTGGAAGGGGTCTCGTTGCCATCATCAACAGCACAGGTATAGGTACAGGACAGAGGTAAGAGGCCGATGCATGATGAGGGCCCTTCAGGAGGCCAGGATACTGATTTCATATTGATTGATGAGGATTTGAGCTCTCCAAGCTCAAAGTTGAGAGAGATCATTCAGGAGCAGAAGGTTGAGATCGACACATTGACCGACAAATTGCAAAGAGCTCAATGGATCATAAAATATCTGGAGCGGTGCAACAAATAGTTGGAGGATCAGCAGACGATCATGGAGTTGCAAAACATCTGTGAGAACCGGCAAGCTTCCCGAAGAAGCCCAGCAGAGATGACACCCATTGAGCGGGAGATTGAGGCTGATAGAGAGACTTGGCTTGAGAGGGTCAACATTCATCTTGAGAAACTGTTGGAGAAGGAAAACAAGGAGAAGAACATGCTCAGACACATGAAGAACCATTATTGGGCGCGACATCATGTTTGCAAAGCGAGGATCAAGATCCTGAAGGCAAGACTAAGGAGGGCACTAAAGCATCGCAAAAGGCATGATAGACTCCAAATTTTGGCCGAAGCTTCTTTGGCCCAGCACAGTGCTTGATGAGGGACCTTCAGCCCAAATTTCAAGAAATTTGGGAAAAAATTTGTCAATTTTGAATTTTTGAGCCTAAACACAGATTTTCCTGCCCGACGCGTAGCGCCACTTGGCGCGCACTTATAATTGGCAGCTCTTCAGGAGGAAAACTTCACATTTTTGGATTTTTCATCAAAATTTATGCATGCCTATGGATTACCTAAGGATTTCATCAAGTTCTGGGTTGCCTAAAGGGTCAAAAACACCCTAAAAATGGCCTTTCTGCCACCTTTTGCACACACAGGAAGCAGTGTTGGGAGATTGAACTTTTGGAGGGGCAAATGGAAACCAAATTTAGAAATTCCACTTGGGTTGGAAAGTAGACAGGCAGGGATTTCCAACGAGCTATTCTACACTCAATTTTGACTTCAGGAAGGCCCTCAAAATCAGCCTCACACTTGTGCTATGCATAGATATTTCAGGCGCGGCGCGTAGGGAAATTTGGCCTATTTTTCACTCAGCAGCTCAAAATTTCACCTAGTTTTGGCCAGTTTGACTTTTTCATGTAACTCTTGATGTAACTTGATGTAATTTCATGACCATGATGTAATTTTGGCACATTTTTACTCATATTAGTAGATTCATTCACCAAAAATTTAAATGTAAGTGAATGAATCAGTTTCCTATCATATAGAGGCAAGTTGTTTCATTGCCTATTTTCCAGTTCTTAGTTTAGATATGGTTGAAACAGCTCCTAGAATGGTGAGCTCGACCCCTAGAGGCATGGGAATGAGTTAGGCTTGTCTATATCATGTATTTTTTCAGTGATTTTTAGGGTTGGACACTTGGGATTGCTTGGCACTTCATTGTACATTTCATCTCTGCAATTTTGGCAAAGGAATAGACCAGGGTTTGCAGCACTCTTTGGGATCCATATGGCTCACTATTTTGATGGTGTTCTTCTCTATGTGATTTTAATTTCACTGATGTTTATGTGTATCATTTCCCTTCTCTTTTCTTCTTAAATTAAACAAATGAGTGATAAAGGTGGAATTCATTAGATTGCTTTGCTCTGCCTTTAGTTTTGTTTAATTTTCCATGTTTTCATCTGTTTGAAAAGGATTCTTGAAGCCCTCTTTCCCTCTTCAGCTCCTCACCGGTCTGAACCATCCATTCATTCAATCTAAAGCATCAAAACAGTTTCCTTCCTTGCCCTAATCAGAACTCTACAAAAACTAGGCCTAATCCCCGGATCCAAAACTGCCTTTCCCTTTTTCCAACAAAAACCCCCAAAAATCAAAATCAAACTCTTTTATTTATATACCTAGCCTAAAATTAGCTTTTATTTCAAGCAATCTCAAGCCCTATTGATTATTTTTGCTGAGATTGACCCGGAGAGAGCCCTCTCCTATTTTGGTAGGGCTAGCTACCAAACTGAGCGTGGTTTGATGTTACCCTGAACTCTGCCTTCCTTCATCTTGAGGTAGATTTAGGAAATAAAATAGTGGCGACCATAACAGGGAATAAAATGGTTTTCTTGTTGGTGTTATTTGTTTTCTAAGCTACAGACGGAGCCTGAAGTTATGCCAGGTAGCCTTCGAAATGCTCTTGCTTTGCATTAGCGAAAGTAGATAAACGCTGCTTCAGTCAATCTCCGATCTAGCTTGTAAATGTGACACTTGACTTGTAAATTTCCCCAGTACATGTATCAAGTTAGATCTGATGGTTGATGGTGGAAAACGATCAGACATAGCAAGGTTGAAATCATTCACCTGACGACTCCAGTGTCGAAGAATCCTAAGGTTGAGAATTTTTATGGCGACTCTACTCTTCAAGAATCAGTAGCCTGAGGAATTTCTTGGTGAATTCAATAAAATGGCTTCGCTGGATCAAAGGTATTCTCCCATGAGCCGAGATCACATTCCAGGTTTTCCAAATAAAATTCCTAAGGTAGATTGGCAAAGGAATTTGCCTACGTTTAAAGATGATGATAGGAAGGATGTTTCTTTACATTTGGTTAGATTTCACATACATATTCGCAAGTTGAAGGTTGATTTTCCTGAAGATTGCTTGATGAAGATATTCATGGCCACTCTGGAAGGTGAAGCCCAATCTTGGTATGAAAGTTTTCCGCTTGCTTGTATTTATTGTTTAAAGGATTTTCATACCATGTTCTTTGAAAGGTATAAAGAATATTATCCATCCTTAACTTTAGTTCAAGATTGTTGTAGCCATGTTCATAGTTTTATTGAAAATCTTGAAAAATTTTATGAAGATGATGACTTCATGGACGATGAGATCATGGAGGCTCTGTACGAAAATCCATTTCAGCAGCATAAAGAGAACTTAGAGGATACCCATCAATATGTTCAGGAAACTTTGCAGCAGGATCAAGATCTTAGTACAATGGAAAATGATGAAAGAGAAGGTTTTATTTCAGATCTGTCCATAGAAGAAGACAATATGCAGGAAAGTAAAGTTTCAATTTCAGAATGTGATAAAGTCAAGACAACTATTTCAAATCTAGATTCAGATCGTGATGATCAAGAATACCTTGTGCTGAATCCCATGAAGGAGAGCTCTGCTATTGAGATCATCTGGAATGAAGAAGACAAAGTTATTGATCCAAATGTTCTCATTTCATTAGAACAAAGCTTTCATGAGGAGGTAATCCAATTAGTTCATGAAAAACAAGATGAGATCTTTGTTCAAGTAAGTGAAAAATCTTCTTTCAATTATTCAGTGATAAATGATAATTTGATTGCCATGTCATATGAATATGATCAACAATGTTTTCAAATTTCAGAAGATCGGGGAATTAAGGACTGTCATTCAGGTTTTTCATGTTTTAAAATGTTATTTCATGAAGACAATCACTGTTTTAGAAAAGGAAAACAAAAAGTATTATCTCCTTTGTTTGAAAGGTCATGTTACAGCCCAAGCTAAAGCAGATTTGCAGTGTGCACATGGTCAAGAAAGTGTTTGTGAAACTTCTTCCTTTTTTGAAAATGATGACAGTCTTGTAATTAGCTTTATAGATCAGCAAAGAGATAATATTTTATTTCACGAAGATGATAAGGCTGTCATGTTTGATAATCTTGAAGATTGTTTTCTGTTTAAGAATGACCTAGACCATGAAGTTGAGGAATATGAGCTTGAGAGAGACAATATGCCAGAATTTCTCATGGTCAAGGAACTTACAGCTAACACTCAGATGGTAGAAGCTTATACCTCTCTGTGCCTTCCTATCACTCGGCAATCAATTGTTCTTTCAGATCAAAATGAAGCGAGTAGTTTTAATTTTGATGCTGGATCTCAAGACCAACTAGTGCTTCAGGATTTTCAAGATCCCTTCAGCATTCTTTTGCAAGCATCAAAAAAGATAAATGTTTCCTGGTTCGTTATCATAAGCCTTGGTTTCAGTGGTTATTGTGAGTTGCCTACATGTACATCGTTCTACCTGCTCGAGAAAAGTGAGAGCATAATTTTGGTATGTAGCCATTTGCTAGATTGGTTACATTGGAAGGCTCACTACACATGATTGTACATATTCCATCAGCTGGCAGTTGGTTGTCATCATGATTTGAAATCTCAATGGACTGCTGCCATTAAAAATCTTTGTAAGTACAAATGTCAGTTAAGTAGGTCTTGAGTCATTTTTTTCAGTTTCAATATAGTTTCAGAACAAGTGTGTGATGTCATCATTCTTTCAGTTTGGGGCCCGAAGTAAAGGCTATAACTATGAATATTGATTTCAGATTGGTTTAATTTTGTCGAGTCAGGTTTGTCAGTTATTTGGTTTCCATATTGAGTCAGTTTGAGTCAATTTTTAGTCAATAAAATGAGTCAAGAGTCTTGTGTTGATTTTTCAAAGTTATGGACTCCATAGCCCAATGGACGAAGGCACTGCCTACTCTCCCAGAAATTTGTAGTTCTTGGAACCTCCAAGGAGCTACCATCCCCATTGGAGCCAATGTTAGAGTCAGTCTCTTCATCCCTCCATCAGAGATCAAAATCTCTTTTGTTGCATTTCATTTTAGGTGTCTCATTCAGTTCAGTCAGCTGCATTCCATTAGGAGCATGGATCATCTGACGGAAGGGTATTTTCTCTCATATCCCTCATGTCATGTACCTTCTGGTCTGTGTCTATTTATCAAAATCAATTTTAAAGTCATTTACAGTCATGTTTGGCCTCCTGTTTGCCAAAGAGTCATTTTAGGGTTTTTAGTCCCACTAGGTCTAGGGTTTCGCAAATTTAGTCTTCAAAATGTCTAATAATGTCAGCAGGCACATGAGGAAGTTTCAAATAAGGTTTTCAGTGCAAAATTTCATCGTCATAATGCTTGATCATGATTCTTCTTCAAAACTCTGTTTTGAAGAAAAATCGACCATTTTGTCTTTTGTAATAAATGTAATGTAATTTTCAAAGTTTTCTCAGTTGAGAAGTTCTTCAAGCGCAACCCTGGTCACCTTTTCCAAATTACATGCCAGCCATCCCTGCAAAAAATAAACAAGAGTTTCTTCATTCAACTAAAAAATCAAAGTGGAAGAAAAAACTGAGTTTATTTTAAAATCTGAAAGTGCCAAAGTCTGCAACATTACAAAAGTGGGTTTTCTAAATGAAAAATCAAAATCCTTTTGTATATATAGGATATTTTCACCATTCAATAATTCATTTGCAAACAAAATCCTCAAAGAAGCTGAGTTAAGTCATGGAAGATCAAAATCTAGTTTTGGAGGACCGACTGTGGGTGAGATTCAGGGTCGTGGCGCACTGGTTGGAGGTCGCGGCGCACAGGGCCGTTTTTCACCATACAAATTTGAACTGGCGCGGCGCACAAGGAAGGCACGGCGCATTGGGTTAGGCGCGCGGCGCACAGGACCGAAACTCAATATTTCTTGCTATCTCTCTCAAACATCAAACAAAACGGTCTCCTATGCTCCGTGTAAGTCAAATCATCTTACAATTGCCATTGAATAGTGTTTGGTGTGGTTTCAAATATTGGTTTGAGAATTTGTAATGTCAAAATTCAAACCCTATCCTTTTGTAAAAATTGCTCCCTTAGGGTTTGAATTGGAGTTTTAAAATTTGATTTTGGTGTCAAAATACTCCAACTTTATTTCCCTATCTGTTGTTCCTTTCACATCAGTGTTATGTTATCATTATAATTCATTTTTCATTTCCCTTACATCCTCAAGGTCGTTCACTCCTAAGCCCATTTCCCTATCCATAAAATCATTGCATTACCTATCACTTTCCCTTCCCATTTAATTTGTAAAAAATTCCCACACCCCAAGTCCAAACAACTGTCCCTACACCTCTAATTTCACTTGATTGAGTCACATTGTCCCCACTGTCTTACTTTTCCCACAGCCCCTCCCCTTTGACAATATTTGGCAACTAAGACAAAACAACCAAATTCTCATTTTCCAACAAGCCAAACATACACCTTGCATGGATATTATGGAGACAGACACTGATACATCATATGAAAGAGATTGTGATTCTACCACTAAGCTACATGCACTGAGAATGCCTCGTAAAGGTGGCTATCATGTGAGAGAAGAGCCCACCTCATTGACTCAATTGTAGGCCTGCCCACTTGCCATGGCATTTTTTTGAGAGCAGTCATGTTATCAGTATTGTGAGATGATTTCTCGGATTCAGCATCATCAGGCGTTGGTTCGGTTGTTTGTGTTACATTTGCACGATGGTCAGGTAACTCTTACTAGTGTAAATTTCACCTTGACACCGGAAACCATTTCTCAAGCAATCGGAATACCGAATGTGGGTGAACAGTGGAACAAAAGATAGCAGGTGGACAGCGTGCTTTATGAACCATACATCAGGCCTAGCTATGTGAGACAGCTCAGCAGGGTATTCCCATTCCGGTTTCTGAAGGAATCCTATGCGCCTTTGATGAGACTCATTATCAGATACTTCAGTTGTGAGGGCCGGTTTTCACGCCTCTATGCCTACCACATCAGGTTATTGATGCATTTCACGAGAGTGAGGATGATGAACATACCTTATTTCCTGTGCCGGAACATCGAGAGAATGACCACTCTTGTGCAGAAGAAGACTCCCGAGCAGCAGTACAACAGTATTTATCACTATGCACTCATCAAGATTGGTGTTGTACATCAGCTTGGTTTGCAGGGTATTGCATGAAGGGATTTCATTTCCCATGACTTCTTCACAGCCCCTCAGCCTCCTCTGGAGATTTTCCATGATGCAGGTGAACCTTCACATCAGCCTGAAGGTCCCGAGATAGAGCCCATCAGTGTGTCAGTGTATGTCACTTATCAGAGAGGCCCAAGAAGATTATTTGCAGCATCCCGACGAGTACTATCTCCACCGGGGGTGGAAGGGGTCTCGTTGCCGTCATCAGTAGCACAAGTACAGGTACAGGATAGAGGTAAGAGGCCGATGCATGATGAGGGCCCTTCAGGAGGCTAGGATATTGATTTCATATTGATTGATGAGGATTTGAGCTCTCCAAGCTCAAATTTGAGAGAGATCATTCAGGAGCAGAAGGCTGAGATCGACACATTGACCGAAAAATTTCAAAGAACTCAATGGATCATAAAATATCTGGAGCAGTGCAACAAACAGTTGGAGGATCAGCAGACGATCATGGAGTTGCAAAACATCTGTGAGAACCGGCAAGCTTCCCAAAGAAGCCCAACAGAGATGACACCCATTGAGCGGGAGATTGAGGCTGATAGAGAGACTTGGCTTGAGAGGGTCAACATTCATCTTGAGAAACTATTGGAGAAGGAAAACAAGGAGAAGAACATGCTCAGACACATGAAGAACCATTATTGGGCGCGACATCATGTTTGCAAAGTGAGGATCAAGATCCTGAAGGCAAGACTAAGGAGGGCACTAAAGCGTCGCAAAAGGCATGATAGACTCCAAATTTTGGCCAAAGCTTCTTTGGCCCAGCATAGTGCTTGACGAGGGACCTTATTTTGTCAATTTTGAAATTTTGAGCCTAAACACAGATTTTCCTGCTCGACGCGTAGCGCCACTTGGCGCGCGCTTATAATTGGCAGCCCTTCAGGAGGAAAAATTCACATTTTTGGATTTTTCATCAAAATTTGTGCATGCCTATGGATTACATAAGGATTTCATCAAGTTCTTGGTTGCCTAAAGGGTCAAAAACACCCTAAAAATGGCCTTTCTGCTACCTTTTGCACACACAGGAAGCAGTGTTGGGAGATTGAACTTTTGGAGGGGAAAATGGCAACAAAATTCAGAAATTCCACTTGGGTTGGAAATTAGACAGGTAGGGATTTCCAACAAGCTATCCTGCACTCAATTTTGACTTCGGGATGGCCCTTAAAATCAGCCTCAAAATATTGCTACACATAGAGATTTCAGGCGCGGCGCATAAGGAAATTTTTCCTATTTTTCACTCAGCAACTCAGAATTTCACCTAGTTTTGGCCAGTTTGAATTTTTCATGTAACTCTTGATGTACCTTGATGTAATTTCATGACCATTATGTAATTTTGGCACATTTTTACTCATCTTAGTAGATTCATTCACCAAAAAGTGAAATGTAAGTGAATGAATCAGTTTCCTATCATATAGAGGCAAGTTGTTTCATTTCCTATTTTCCAGTTCTTAGTTTAGATATGGTTGAAATAGCTCCTAGAATGGTGAGCTCGACCCCTAGAGGCATGGTAATTAGTTAGGCTTGTCTATATCATTTAGTTCTTCAGTCATTTTCAGGGCTGGACACTTCAGATTGCTTGGCACTTCATTGTACATTTCATCTCTGCAATTTTGGCAAAGGAATAGACCAGGGTTTGTGACACTCTTTGGGATCCATGTGGCTCTGTGTTTTGATGGTGTTTTTCTCTATGTTATTTTAAGTTCACTGATGTTTATGTGTATCATTTCCCTTCTCTTTTCTTCTTAAATTAAACAAATTAGTGATAAAGGTGGAATTCATTAGATTTCTTTGCTTTGCCTTCAGTTTTGTTTAATTTTCCATGTTTTCATCTGTTTGAAGAGGATTCTTGAAACCCTCTTTCCCTCTTTAGCTCCTCACCGGTTTGAACCATCCATTCATTCAATATAAATCATCAAAACAATTGCCTTACTTTCCCCAATCAGAACTCTGCAAAAACTAGGCCTAATCCACGGATCCAAAACTAGCTTTCCCTTTTTCCAACAAAAACCCCCAAAAATCAAAATCAATCTCTTTTATTTATATACCTAGCCTAAAATTAGATTTTATTTCAAGTCATATCAAGCCCTATTGATTATTTTTGCTGAGATTGACCCGGAGAGAGCCCTCTCCTGTTCTGGTAGGGCTAGCTACCAGACTGAGTGTGGTTTGATGTTACCTTGAACTCTGCCTTCCTTCAGCCTGAGGTAGATTTAGGCAATAACACCACGTCAAGTTCTCAACAAAAAAACATTTGACAAGACACAATTTTTTGATTATAGATATTATGTAATGGGAGGGAACCATTTAGTAGAGGCTAAAAGACAATTGATTGAGGAGTATCCCAATAACTATCTTTTCAAACATTGAAATAAATCATTTACATTGGTTTAACAGAAACAGAATCAAAGTTATTGGCATAGGATCATAATGCAGATAATGAGTACAGAATGAAAATTACTTTCATACAAAGGGTCATATTTATTCATAATGAATTCATAGAAAAATGTGGTGGGGATAAGTCAAAAGTTAGTCTAACCCTTCGGAATGAATGTTTAATGGAAATAGGTTATCAAATTGATGGAAAAATCAAATCAAAAGATGAGAAAATTCACTCAAATATATTTAGAAGCATGGATAACATTTTTCAGTTGGCATTTAGAACTGGGGAGATATCGGAATTGATTAATGATATTTTTGAGCTGTAGGAGAATATTTCCATAAAAAATCAGAAGGTTAAAAAGAGTAAATCCATAATATATACCAACAGTAAGACAGGTCCTGAAATGAAGCAACTTCCAGACGATATGAATATCACACCTTGGAAAAAAATGCAAGGAGTAAATGATGATAAACTAGTCAAATCATTACTATCCTATGTGAAGTCAGGTGAATTATCAATGGATAAAATTTGTGTAGAATTTCAAAATTAAGTTTGTTGAATTATTTCTACTTTTCCTTTGATTATAATTTCATTTTAAATAAATCATAATGTTGTTGGTAGAATTTGTTATACATATCACTATCATTTAACCGTTTTAAATTTATTTATTAAGTCAGAAGATTTATATGAAAATACAAAAACATATGGTTAAAATGTTGAATGAAGATAATTGGGATGATGTTGTGCACCACTACCTAGAATCAAGTTCTACAGAAACACTTAAAGATTTTTATATTACATTCAATAAGGTATGTTGAATTATACATTCATTTTATTGATATGTAAACAATTTTTTTATTACTTATACATATAGATTTTTTATGCCATTAAATATGTCAAAGAAGGATGGAAATGGAGTACTAGATACCTTCAAAATATTTATTGAAAAAATTAAGTTGGAAAAGATGAGAAAGAAATTTCTTATGAATGTTTAACTTGATCCTACTCTTAATCATTTTATTTAGAATGGGTTCGACAGTATCCAATATCAAATAATACAAGGTGATTGTGAAGACATTGAAAAACTCACACCTAAAAGGGAATATGCCCTAGTTATTGCAGATATTCCCAATGGTTTCAATTTCCCAGACATTGAATATGATAGTGATCCATATACTTATCAAGCTTTTAGTAATGTAGTTATGGGTTTTCAAGAAGCCAAAACATCACCACTTTGGATATTTGTGAAATTTCATTCAGATGCATAGTTTGCAATCTTATTAACAAGCTTCAAGGTAAAAACAAACTCAATGATGCAACTTACATGGTAAGGCATTGAAATTTTTTGTTCGATTACTGTTAAAAAAATGATTTATGTACAATTTAATTGAAATTTTACTATGTTATGTTACAGGTAGAAGTCAAATCTTGTTTCTTCCGAAGATTAGCCTATTATAAATTATTGTGAGCTCATTCATGTTGAATGTTGGACAAAATAGGATAGCTATAAGCCTATTCTTTTGAATCAAGTAGATGGGAAGATTCATAGTCAAGTACCAGTTCATGATGTTGTTGTAAGAAAACTAACATATGAGGATAAAGATGCAAAATGAGATATAGTTAACATTTATCAAAAGCCACAAGCATTGATTAACTATTTTATATATCTATGTTCAAATGAAGGAGATTGAGTTTTGGATTTATTCTCAGGTTCAGGTAAGTTTTATTATACAAAATTGAATTTAAATATTTTAGTTTTTAGTTTTTATGTGTTTATACTAATTTTCTTAATTATTTATTTTTTTCTTGATGATTAGGTACAACACTAGCAAGTTGCCTAAAAAAAGGAAGAAATTTCTTTGCCATTGAGAAAGACCGAGTGCAATGAAAATTTATTCAACAAAGAACTAATTCTCTTCAATTTCTTCTAAATGAATTGCAAGAAGTTGGTTTGAGGAAAGGGGATTTTAATGAATCATGTGTGGCAAAAAAAAGCAAAGGAAGCTCAGCCGCCATTATATGGAATGATTGGAAAATGATACTTTGGAAGATTTGCAGACATGAAAGGTCTATTAGAAGATGATTATGACCAAAATGAAGTAGAAAATGTTGCAGAATAAGTCATTAATGATGCTCTAGAACATGTTGAACATGGATTAGTTGATATTATTGATGATCTTTAAGTTATGCTTGCAAATAAACCTCAATTTTGAGATATATTAATTAGTTTTACTTGTAATGTTTAGACTTTGATATTTTATGAGAAGAATCCTTATTTTTTGCAAAACAAATTGTGATTACTATTAATTTTTGACATAAAATTCATAAAAAATGTTATTTTCTTAAGTTTTTTTTGTTAAGATTTTCCCAAAAAAATAGTTTATTTAACATGTTTTTTTTTTAACAAAAAGTCTCAAAATGTCTATTTTTTTCATTGTATTTATATTGAAAATGTGTGTTTTTTTGTCATATGGTTAAAAATATTGGTTTTTTAGCGATAATTATTTCATGTGCATTGAAATATTAATTAAAAATACATAAACATATATAAAATCCAAAATTTAAAATATTGACCTTTTTTTTATTTTTGAACTTTGTGAAAAAATGAAGATTTCATTATAAACAAAATTTTAAAAAAATATTTAAAATAAAAAATAAAAAAACAAGTACATAAATGCACTTAAAAATAAACATCTCAGGGTAGAAGAAGACATTAGAAAATGTATAATGTCAAAATCAACCCTGTAGAAAAAAGTGGGTGACTATGCACCACCACTATTCAAAATCGACATGAAAATCATCACATTAAAAAATAATAATAATAATAATAATAATTAAAGTGCCAAAAAAATGCTCTAAAAAAAGGGGGTGATTCTGCATCACCACTTTCAAAATCGGATGCTTTTTTTGCTACCTCAAAAAAGTAGGTACCGGGTCACTTCCTATTTGATCGGCAACTATGTTAAGGCATAAAGAGGAAACAAGTATCAATAGTACAGTTAATTAGAATTGAATCATCTCAAAAATAAAAGTGAAATTGCTATCTTTCTCTCATTATGCATAACTAATCAACAACATCTTGTTGCACCCCAAGAACTTGGAGCTTATAAATCTATCAAAATCGGCTCAAAATGTAGAACAAGAGTTTTGGTTGGTTCATTGCTACATTCCTTTTTGAATTAAGTGTTGCAAAAATTCTAGTTATAAAGAGGGTCAAATTAGAAACTTTGAATTAAATTGGAACAACTTAATAACATCCTATAGAATTAAAGGTATGAATTATATTTCTGAAAAAAATGACTTTATTAAAAAATTACTAAATGAAAAGTAAAATCATGAGTGAAGTCTATTTTAAAAATTATGAAATGATAACCCACCATTTCAAAAGTAGTAAAATATTAAAAAAAGAATCCCATTTCCTAGTGTAAATGAAATTCATGGGTGTATGAATGATGTTAATGTCTAGGTACGAAGCGTTATGTAAAATACCATGACAAGGAAAGAAGTTTTTCTCTGAATATAAAGTGTTTGTCTTAAAATTAAGACAAGGATTTCAATGATGAGTAATGAAGTCTTGGTAGGAGTTTGAGGCAGAGACAATTGAAAAGTGCATTGAAGTTAAAAATAAGTTAGAGTCATTAAATGTGTCACAAGGGTGCATTATTGATGGTATCAGACACCCAAGCTTAGATTTAAGTACAAGCCACTATATTGAATCTAGAAGAAATTAAAGGGGAAACGGGAAATTATATGTGTTACAATGAAAATCAGTGGGAGTGTTTATCATCAAAGGTAACATCGACTTAGTGGGAGTTGTGAAATGGAACAACATCCCATGTTTTAAAATTTGCATCATTTTCTTAAAAATGTATATAAAGGAAGCATATGTCCAGGGGGAATCTAAGATGTGATCAAGAGGAGATATTTACTCTCAAAACATGAAAGGTTTGAATTCTTATTTATTTCAATAGACAATACAATTATTAGTCTAATAAATTGAAGTAGGGGGAGCATTTGGAATAGTTATTGGTATATCCTAGTATAAGTGAATAGTAACAGAAGTAAGGTGTTGTTTGGACCATAATGTATAAGCAACTTGGTTATAATTCTTATCAACCTCGTTGGGAGAGAAACTGTCTACAACCCTTTTCCATTGATGTCAAAGGGGGAAAATGAGTAGACATTGGCAATTCAAAGAAAGAGGAAGAATGAGAAAACAGTGGAACTTTAGAGTTATTGGAATTAATGGGAGTTTCAACAACCTCATAGGGGGATTCAAGGCTCCCAAAGCCATCAATGACCAATAATTTCTAGTGGTGTTACCATCAATGACAAAGGGGGGTATTATTGGAAGCGTGTTGTTGTCATTGATGTCATGTGATATCAAGTTCGAAGGGAGTCTATTGATTTTATTAGCAGTGTGACAAGATTATGATGTCATGGTGTCTTTATCTTTGAGTATGGGATGTGTATCCCATTAGCATATCCTTGAAATAATTTTCCACATAATTTCCCTAGCCAAAAGGGCATGAAAAGTGTCTATTTAATTATCCTTTTTAGAGAGCTTTCCAATGGTATGTAACACTTAGCCTAACTCTCTTAGAAATAGGAGAAAATTAAGTTAGAAGCGTAGCAGTATAGGTAAAGCTCCACTTCGTCAAGGTTTCGTATACATATGAACATCACCAATCAATTCGAGCATGTAAATCATGTAGAGTACATTATCATCAACTTGATAGGAAAATAAGTCGAGCAAGGTAGCAACTGAGGGCATAGAAGAACATTATATTACCGTACATAGTAATTCCATGAAGCTACAAACTGATAATAATGTCCCTGATTGTAAGTGGTCAAATAACATGATGCAAGAACCAAATGATTAATCAACGGGAAAAATTCCTCACCACCAAAAAATATCAACTACTCTGATTGATGTCAGGTGAAAAATATATGCAGAGGTTATAGTGTGGGTGTGAACACAATGGATCCAATGGAAAAGAAATTTTTAATCCAACATTACAGATTCACATCGAGTGCACAACATGCACAAATGTTAAAAATATATTTTGCGCACGATGGATCTAATGGTGGAGAAATTTTCAATCCAACGATTCACATCAGGTGCACAACATGTGTGAAGGTTAAAAATATCTTAATCGTACGATGAATCCAACACATAATAATGACTTGATCCAACAGCTCATATATACGTTGGGCTCTCTACATGCGTGAAGTTTGTGGCTGGTATTGTATGCAATGGATCGAATGGTTAGGATTTCTAATATCCAATGGTCCAAATCCATATTAAGCTCACACATGTGTAGTAATTAATGTATAAAACTCGCTCAATCTAGTATCCAAAATGATGTCGATCCACGTGACAGTGATATGGTGCAGATGATGAAGTGGTTGTCTTAGGATGATGATGTGGCACTTTGTGGCCTTGACACATGTTACAAGACAAATGAACTCCTCATCAGCTCAGAGGAGAAGGTAACATGGAAGGAAGAAAATGACCTAGATAAGACCCATTTCTACCAAGGTAATGCACCCCAGAAACAGATAGGTAGAGTTATAACGCACCTGAGCCATGCAAAGGGAGAGTTAATGCCTAGGGTAATGCTCTATCTTGCCCAAGGGGCAGCATTATCCATGTTTGAATGTGAAAAGGGAAATATCTTGCGGAAAACTAACTGGCATTTCCAGCTTTTTCTCAAAAAGAGTCAGTCCAAAATGGAAACTAAATGGCATAAAAAATTTATTAGGCATTGCCAAACACAACTGAACTCCTATGGAAGGAAAAAGCAAGTAAACGCGAGGACACATCTAGATCTTTCCTGATTTGAACTGGTTGAAAGAGTTGGCAAGGTTGTAAAATCGAGGACAAATATAGATCTTTCCCGATTTGAACTGGTTGAAAGAGTTGGCAAGGTTTTTCCTCTCCATCTCCTAGTAATTGGAGTTATGGGCTCTTGGTCTAAGGTCGAAGGTTTAATTATATGTGGAGCAGAATTTCATTTTTGTAGTGTGAGGATTGAATATCTGCGAAGTTCATTGAGGACTTTCTACCTTGAGCATCATCACACACAGAGATAGAGAAAGAGAGAGAAGAATTGGAAGATTGAGGAGGGCTTGGTGCAACTGACGATTGTAATCCTCCTTTTCATAAATCAATAGAACTATATCTGTTTTGTCCATTCGATGCATCAGTGTCACAATTGTTGTTCAATCATCTATGTAGCATGATATGAATGGATTATATCTACATTGTTTAATGTTAGCTATATGCTAGTTTAATTGATAGAAAGATATATTGTTGTGAATATTACACGGGTACTTTGATTGGTTGCAGGATCTGGATTTGGAGCTAGTGAAGAAGGACTTCTACTCCGCCGCTTATCGCTCTCCATAGGATCTGTCGTCCAAAAAGAGGTAATAATTCCAAATATTTATTTTTCAATTATATATTAGTATGAACATGTATGCAGTACCTTTGGAACTTTACAGCTAATCTTACAGTCTGCGTCGGGCATCGGAAAGCCCTGAGAGGGATACCTAATAACTACCACCCAAGCATATTACCTTATATCATAAATGGCGACCATACTGGGGAGTAAACCCCAAGTTTCTGGGTTGTTCCTATGAATTTACCTCTTTTCCTCTATTCACATATCCTTCTGACTAGTATATGTGCTTAGTAATCATCTCAAAAGCTCACAGAGTCTAAAATAGACCCTGCTTAGCCATCTGTGCAACTTTACCTTGAGTAACGCTCCCTCTGAGAGTGTTTCAGTGCATTATAACACTACTTATGCTCAGATACAGTGCGTTAGTCTCAATATTTATGCTCTGTAGCCTCTGCTTGCCAGTGTTACCCAGAAAAAATCTGTTGTTTACACCTGGGTTGTGTTTCCCTTTGGCTGTGGAGTTATTGGCTACCAGATTAGCTTCTTTTGTTGGATCCTTGTGCTTGATTACCAGTTAGCATTTTTGTCTTTAGTTCTTGTTTAAAAAATTTAATGTTAGTAGCATCTACTTTTTGAAGAAGAATTTATTTTTTTTAAGTTTTCTGAACTTAGCTGAATTAATTCTAAAAACATTTGGTTAAAAAGTTGTTAAGAGAAGACAAACAGATGTTTGAATCTTTAAAGTTGAACTGTGTTATTTGAATGTTTGGTGCACGGATGTTGAAATAATCTCTCCCTATACAATAAACTCTTCATTGAATTGAATATTTAGAGCATGTTTCTGCATGGTTTTTGAGTCAGAGTCCCATCACGTACACTAAGAATCAAGCGATAATAAAATCAATCATATAACTTTTTCTGAGCTCACACCAACAATATTTCAGGCTAGGATCTTGGGGTAGGAGAAGTGATAAAATCACCCAAGATCTCAAAAATTGAAACTAGAGTCATTAAAATGTGAAATCCTACTGCACTCATATTATCGGGACCACTCCACTACCACCAGAATTAAGCACAAGACAACACCAGGGTGCATGAGAAGGTATCCCACCTTCAAGTGTATTCAGTGGGCATGCTATATATTAGGGTTCCCTTCAGGGATGTCGAAACTAGATCAGGTATCTAGGTGTTCTTCCCATATAGCGTGTTTTCTACGACCGTGACCCCCCTGATGATGACTTTGATTTGAGGTATATTTAGTTGCCATAATTTTTAGGAACTTACACAAGGTGACTGGGGCGGGCTGCCCTAGTACCTAAAACAGACGGACCTACTCTGTCTTTGGCCTTTGGGAGGGTACTTGTCTTCACGAGAGTGCTTACACCTATTTTCTGAGGTTCAGGTGAAGCTTTAGAGTAACCATAACTGTATTTTCGACCAACCCTCTCTGTATGCTATTGTGATACTGGGTTTCATCTCCAACAAATGATAGTACTCAAATGGGGCCACCTTGCTATGGCTACTTGTTGATTGATTTTAGAAAGTCATTTTTTCTTTTTTCATTTTTCGGTGTGTGGTTACTATCACTGAGACTTTATAATATATCACAAATAATTAAAATTTGATAAAAGTAAACCGATCACCATGGCATCCTTTGACCCTGGTCGTCTATCTCGACGACAACGAGGTCTCCCTCTGTTGACACCGGAGGAGGAGTTGAGTCTCAGTGAGCTAGTGCCTTCTTCGGAAGAGCAATCTACAGTGACAAGCCTTGATTTTCACATAGCCCTGTATCATACGGAGTTCCCAAAGGATCCTTTTACGGAAGGAGTCGTACCTCCTTACAATCCTCCTCTCATTGACCCGTTGGGGCCATTTTTAGTTCAAGTTACACCAGGCCAAGATATGTCTTCGGCTGCACCAACATCCGTTTCACAACCGGCGCCCATGGGGTCGATGCCAATGGTAACCAACTCTGGTCCACCACGATCTTCCTCGCCGGTTGTCATTTCTACGCCAATGATTGGAAACCCCAGTAGCCAAGCTATACCCGATCCCAGCAATTCGGTCACCACAATTGTCAACGGACCTTTGAACCCTTCGGGATCTACTCCTATTGTAACTATGTCAGGACCCACGGTCTCTGCTCCCACTAGCGGGGATACTTTGGTTCCTTTTAGCAACATTTTCAGTTGGAACCCTTTGCTGAGTTCAAACCCCTTGGAAATAATGCCAGGGGGCAGTGTCACCAACACATATATGTCGGGGGTCACTTCGGTACCCCTACAGTCATTAGGACAAACAGGACATCCTATTGTTAATGTTGTTCCTTTGAGTGGTCAAACTTCCAGTGTAGGGTCTATGTCGTTGCTTACCTATGTGAATCGCAGTATGCCTTTGGCTAACTCTATCACGTCCATATGGGCAAACCAACCCCAAAGTCAATTTGGGCAAGGAGGTAACTTTTACACTGGGGGCAACCAACAATTCGCCCCCTAGTACAACATACCCTACGGACAACAACCATACACCCCTACACCCCCACCCACAGGGAACTTTTATCAATAAATTCCTACTTATCCCATTGGTAACACATTGATGGGTGGACCCTACGGTCAGAATGGTCAGCCAATACTTCCTTTGCTAGATCCGGGGGCAAACACGCAATTGCCATTTTTGGCGGCTCTAGACATCCCTGACATCTACAAACCGACCAATGATCCCATCAACCACAACCCACTCTGGCCTCCAGTACTACACAAGATTCCATCTAACATCCCTAAATTTGACGGGAAATAAGGGGACAATCTGGCTACACACGTCACCACCTTTCATCTATGGTCTGTTTCTAACTCCATGGTGGATGATACTATCCGGTTTTGAATTTTCCCCTGCACTCTCACAGGCAACGCTGCCAAATGGTACATTGAGATACCACGTGGGGTCGTCAACAATTTTGGCGCCTTAGCTATGGAATTTCATAAGAACTTCCAATTACTTATTAGATACGAAACTGACACGAAACTCTTAACCTCCCTGCGCCAAGACACCGCCACCCACATCTCCGATCACATTCATGAATGGAGATGTAGGAGGAGGCTCGCCAAAGCAACTGGTTTTGTAAGTCACTCTTACCACCCCTAGCTAAGGACATTTTCTTGTCCAGTGCGGTCACGAAAGACCAATCCATCTGTCATGCACAACATTTAGATCTGATCTATTCACAATCTGGCACGTTGTATGATTTACTCCCCCATGCCCCTGGTAATCTGAATCCTCCCGCTACTCAAAAACCTGGAGCACACACTGACAGCCTCGTTGGTGCAATATCAGACATAGCCATAAAATAGCTTAGTGGGAAAACCTCCCAGCCATCTTCGGCTACCACCGACCCTAACCAATCGACTAATCTTCCTACCGCTAAGGTAAATTCTATGAATTTTACACAAAAAACTAGCGGCAAGAACAAGAAGAACAAGAAAAGGACCTCTTCTTCTAAAGAGAAGTCTAATACTTAGAATAATCCCAATCAGAAAAATGCTACTAAGAATGAAAAAGGAAAGGAGAAACCCATGAAATTTCCTTGCAGAATATGTGTGGAGGACCACTTGACATACAAATGTCCTCGACTGCAAGAATTCATAGATTTTATCACAAATAAAGACTCTGGGAGGACACCTACTATCCTTCATAATCCCTTCCCTAATCCACAGCAGCAACAGCAACACATGGTTACAAACCCACCACAAGCCCTGCAAAGGGGCAACGGTGGTACTCATCCTTCCGATGAAGGATCATCCGCCATTTATGGCGTAGAAAGTATTGAACTCCAAATCTGAGCCAAACTCTATGTAAATCATGTCATTGATGCTCAAGAACCTGGTACAAGTTTGAATCCACTGCCGCCCAATGATTTTCATATCGAAAGGCCTGTTGCTGACCCCGTGATTCGTCCGGGCCCCCAAAAGGGACACTTCGATGCACGATTCATAACACCTTTGCACATGCTGCCCAAAGCTACAATATTGTAGAAAATTTGGCACAAGCACCATCGGCCATGTCTACACTCGAAGTATTGTACACCTACCCAGCGCAAAGGAAAGCTCTGGTTTCGGCCATTGGCATAATTGACCCCCAGGATTATATGCTAGCAATCTTCAACATGGAGAAATCTAAACCTCGCCTCTCACACCAACTTGCATTCCAGGTACAAGTTGTTTCAAAAGGGAGACCAATCCATCGCATTGTCATAGACATAGACAAAGGTGCTTCGACCTACGTTATTTCAACTGCGTGTTGGCTTGCATTGGGTTCTCCTACTTTGTCTCCGCTATCGAATTTCCTTAAAGTTTTCGATGGCCACACTTTCCTCCCAAAAGGCTACCTTGCTAGCTTTCCCATTTTGCTTAGTGGGAAAATGATAATAGTGGACATAGAAGTCGTAGATCGTCATCTCGACTATAATCTATTGCTGGGTCACAGTTGGTCTTATGTAATGACTGCCATTGTCTCTTTGGTCTTCTGACTCATCCTCTTTCCATAGGATGGGAAGATAGTCACAGTGGATCAGTTATCTTTTTCACCGCCGATTATTCCACGTTACTAAGTAGAATTGTACCCCTAGTAGGAGGCATTCCTGACTCGTACGTTAGCGTCGATACTGGTCTTCTGAAGGCATCTTCTCTAATGGGTTGCTTTCCTCTCCCGCCGCATGAGGTTCCACATACGATTGCAATGATATCCACCATTTCGGATGGCTCTATCGATCCATGGATCCTACTGGCGCCTTCAGAAATTGATTCCTATGGAGATTAGATGTCACTATCACCAGCAAATTTGGCTTATCAAGCCATCCAAATAGCATCTAAACCCTCCACTACTTTGGTTTCGACCAATGGCACCACCCTCTCACCCATCATGGTTCATTCTAAGGATATCCTCAATGAATTACTGCCTACGGATGAAGTATTCGAGAGATCATGTCTCTAGAAGAACAACCTTGGGGAGAGTTCCATCATTGCACTTCGATGTTCAATTTGGACGCGATCACTACTCAAATCCCATCTTTTGACCCACCTAAGATCATTCCCTCCCCTTACATGACTGTTCAAACTATTGGTTCCAAAGGGAACATGGGCAATCTTTCCAAGGCTATGCTCATAGATATCTCGATCAAAATAGGTATTGTGGAAAATATTCAGATTGGAGATGATTACAATCCAGAGGAAATTACATGCTTCACATCCCTTTTTAAGGAATTCCGCGATGTTTTTCCTTGGTCTTACGAGAAAATTCCCAACATAGTTCCTTCTATTGACGAGAAAGAGATCAATAAATTTCGAGCATTCTTGTTATGGTATTTTTCTCACTCATTAATATGAAAAACCTCAATTTCTCTTCTTTGGGCTCATTAAACTTACACGAAGAAGCGCTAAGAATTATTTTTATGGTATTTTTCTCGCTCGTTAAACTGAAAAACCTTGAGTTCTCTTCTTCGGGCTCGTTAAACTTACCCGGAGAAGCTACGAGATTTCTTTTTAGGGACTTTTTCTAGCTCGTAAAACTGAAAAAACCCTGAGTTGCCTTCGTCGGGCTCGTTAAACTACTACGACGAAGAAATATGAGCCATTCATTTTCCGTATTTTACAAATCTCATTAAACCGAAAAAGTAACCGAGCTTTTCTCTGTGGGACTCGTTAAAAATTCACGGAGAGCATCGAGTTTTTCTTTGTTGGAATCATTAAAATTTCACAAATAACATTGAGTTTACTCCGTCTCCTCGTACTCATAACAAAATGAGGTAGATGTCCATTGAATATAGGTTTCTTACTTTTTCCGGATTCAATGGACTAGCTCATAGAAAATGACCTATTTCGGGCTTACTATCTACCTTCGTCATGCCTGATTATCAAACATGAAAAATTTACCCCTTGGAGTTGTCTTTTATGATGTTTTTCAGACTCTCTAAATATGAAAATATCACCAAGTTTACCCGTTTGGACTCGTTAAACTTAATCAAACGGGGAAAATTTTGGAAAAAGTGGATACTTATTCTATTATATTTTAAAATGTCGATTTGGCAGCACAAAATCTTGAACATGGCACTCCTCAGAAAACTCACTTGCATTTAGCTGAACCCTACCATCCATGATTTTAGCCTTCATATGCCAATGTTCCTGCATTGGTGAATCCTGATACACTTTGGTGTTCATTAAGCCTAAGCTGCCTGGTACCCTGTTAGAGTGCCTTCTATTGTTCAAGAGGATCCTACTATCTATTGCTCCTTGTATCAGCCAATCCATCATATACCAGAAATTTTTAGTGCATACCTTTCGACAGATCTCTTCCTATTGACTTCAACATCTTATCTAGGAAGTTGATCCAGAAACACATCAGTACCCGGGTACTTGCAGACATTAGTGGTAGGTCACCTTGTGTTTGGTTGGGGGTTCTCATTATTGGCTCCCGATCAAATGATTCTACAAGTGTTCGACATCAACTCCTTTTATTCACATTTGATAGATTGTATTGTGCATCTTGGGGACCACCATCCTTATCGGTGGCCACCCTCGCGTTTGTTAACAGTTTTTGTTATTTATTGGTAATCAAATGATTTCCTGCATGTTATACTAAAACTCATTCATTCACATGTGTGGAAATATGTAGTTTAGTGAAGTGGCAACCAAGACCTTGGGTTGAGACTTACACCATTATAGTTGTGTTTCCTCTCCCAAGCTGTGATATTTTTTTTGGAGACAGCTTCTCAGTTTGATCTTGTTATGACAGACACTTCCACATTGTGCCTATCAGTGGTCACACTATTCATACTCTATTTTAGAGAAATCATTTTATTAGCTACTGAGCATGGGAATGCCCGACTCAAGATAGATACTGTATTTTCTGACATATGTTGTTGTTTCAGGTTTTCCTCAGTCCTCCAAATCCTCTCATTCTACTACGCTTGTTATAAAGTATTTCGGCCATTGTCTTCACCTTTGACCTCACACTTTAGTGGGCATATTTTATAGGACAAATGACCTCCTCATCAGCTTAGAGGAGAAGGTAACATGGAAGGAAGAAAATGACCTAGACAAGACCCATTTCTGCCAAGGTAACGCACCCCAGAAACAGCTAGGCAGAGCTATAACGCACCTGAGCCATGAAAAGGGAGTGTTAATACCTAGGGTAATGCTATGTCTTGCCCAAGGGGCGGGTTATCTGTGTTTGAATCTGAAAAGGGAAATATCTTTCAAAAAACTGACTGGCATTTCCATCTTTTTCTCAGAAAGAGTCAGTCCAAAATGGAAATTAAATGGCACAAAAATTTTATTAGGAATTTCCAACCACAACTAAACACCTATGAAAGGAAAAATAAAGGAAAAGCGAGGACACATATAGATCTTTCCCAATTTGAACTAGTTGAAAGAGTTGGCAAGGTTTTTCCTCTCCATCTCCTATATGTGGAGTATAATTTCATTGTTATAGTGTGAGGCTTAAAGATCGGCGAAGTTCATTGAGGACTTTACGCCTTGAGCATCATCACACTCAGAGATAGAGAAACAGAGATAAGAATTGGATGACTAAGGAGGGCTTGGTGCAACTGATAGTTGTAATCCTCCTTTTCATAAATCAATAGAACTGAATCTGTTTTGTCCATTTGATGCATCAGTGTCACAATTGTTGTTCAATCATCTATGTAGCATGATATGAATGGCTTAGATCTACATTGTTTCATGTTAGTTATATGCTAGTTTAATTTATAGAAAGTTATACTATTGTGAAGAATACACGGGTGCTTTGATTGGTTGCAGGATCTAGATTTGGAGCTGGTGAAGAAGGGCTTTTACTCCACCGCTTAGCGCTCTCCATAGGATTTGTCATCCACAAAGAGGTAATCATTCCAAATCTTGCTTTTTCAATTATATATTAGTATGAACATGTATGCAGTACCTTTGGAACTTTACAGCTAATCTTATAGTCTGCCTCGGGCACCGGAAATCCCCGAGAGGGATACCCAATAACCACCACCCAAGCATATTACCCTATAGCAACACATGGAAGGCGGATTTGGAATTTTTAGGTGTCCAAGTGGCCTTTTTTTGAGTGACACATGGTGGTGACATGGAATTACAAGTGGAAGAGAGTGACATGGCAATGACCTAGCTAATGATGTGGTAAGCCTTAGGATTCATGCCAAGAGGTTGATTTTCAAGGGTTTGCATTGTTATGTAAATTTGATTGTTTTATGGTTTTGGAATATAAAATAAAAGGCCATTCGGCCATCTGGTGATCCATAAGATTGAATGGGTCATGGACTTTTGAAATGATTAGATGCAAAACTTCCTAGATTTGGGCTTCAATGCTACTATCAAAAAAGGTGAATGTTCCATAATGTCATGATTGCACTATGCAAAGAGTTATATTTTCTATACAGTCATCCAGGGGGGTGAAAAAGGTAAGTGTTACACACTTTGACCGAACACTAGATAAGTTAGCGAAGTGGATTAGGCCTGTGAACTCAACCTCGAGTCACAGGGAGAAAACTGCTAAGAACTCGGCACTAGAGGAATGTTGAAAGGGGGATTTGGGCATGGAATCCACTAGTTATAAAGATTAAGGCTGCAAACAAGAAACCAGCTACTAGATTTGGTGGCTAATAATTTATTAACCCACAGTCATGGAGATTAGTCATATGGAAGGTTGAGCTAAGGGTAAAGGTGCAAAGCGCTCTCACCTCATTCACAAACATGAAATCACAGGTAAATAAGGAAAAGGGGGAAAATGTGAATTTGGTTGTGAGTGCATGGATCAAAGGAAGTTGGGCATGAAATTTGAAAAGATATATTTGTTGTGTAACATAAGAAATCGGATATGGGATAGAGGAGAATTGTGTTGATCTAGAAAACTATGTGAGCATAAATTCCATGGGTAAATACCATGGAGTTCTACCCATGGTGTGTAAAGGCCCATAAACCATGAAAGAGGTAGAAAATGGTGTAATATATGTAGATATCATGGGAAATAAATGTATGTAACCCATGTAAACTCATGAAACAATCGATTTAGCAATGTAGAAGGTGAGGAAGTTGTGTTGCTATTGTAAGATATGATTGAGCATAAAACCTATGAGGTGAGAGTATTGAGTATGTAAAAATCAGGTTGTGCATGACATAGATAGATCAATATTTTGGAGCAGTTGTATGTGTGTAAGAGAGAAAATGCGATTTTGAAGAATTGAACCAAGTTGCATGAAAAATTTTCACAAGAAAGAAGATGGTACATATGCATATGTGAAGAGTGGATGACATGTCAGTAGTGATTGAGTGAGTTGTTCAAGTGTAGAGGCCAAAAAGAAAAAGTGAAGAGCATATTTCATTATTTTTTAGAAGAAGCGTAGAGCAGGATGTTGTGATCAGAACAGAGCCTGAGAAAAAGGATACACATGAAACTATAAGAAGAGGTGTTGAGAAGATTATATATCAAAGTTTTGGTTATATATCTCGCTAAGACGAGAGCTGAAATAACGTGGACAGTGCATGATAAATTTGGAGAAAATACTAAATAAGTATTAATGTTTAAAGTGTTATAGAATTCCTATGGATTTGTGTTTGAAAATGGATGAAAGAGGGATCTACTAGGCTGAGCAGGCTGGTGCCTATAAAATTCAGGGAGTCAGTGCTTCCTTTAGGTCAGTTCCTGTAAATAAAGGGGGTTGATTTCTCCTACAAGTGGGTGCTTTCAAATCAATGGGTGGGTGTTTCCTTCTAGTTGGTGCTAGTAAATTTGATATAACAATAGGTTGGAGACTACATCAATATTTTAACATAAGTTTTGTGGTTTTCTCCCTTCATTGGTTTCCACATATATATGGTGTTATGAAAACATTGTTTCATATACATAAGAACTTATATAGTTGATGTTTCAATTTTAATTCTCGAGAATAAGGAAACTTTTGACTTTCTTAACACTCATGTAAATAAACATATTTACAATGAGTTACTACCACCATAATTTAAGTATTTTGTACCAAAATAGTTAGGATTAATGTGTAAATAAACATACTTATTAGAAGTTACTACCCTCCATAATTTATGGATTCCTTAACACAAAAATAGGTAGGAGTAAAAATATAAATGTGCACATTTACGAGAGGTTATTTAAGCAAGTCAACTCAATTTATTTCCTAAAGATCTTGTAAACTTAGAGTACAAATATTCACTCTAAAATATATCAAAGGCAAACATAATTTTAGATCATTGCATGAATATGTATATTTATGCCATAATCATGTAGCCAAAATATACATAACTTTAGATCCTTGCATGAATATGTATATCTATGTCATAATCATGTAGCCAAATTTTTATTATCCAAAAATGATAAACAATACAAAAATTTTCCAAATTTATTTAAGAGAAAATAGACAATAAACAAAAAAATAGAGGAAACACTTACCTGAAATTTCAAATTGGAAACCAATCTAGAAATGAGCCTTTTCCACCTAACCATAGGCTCAATGACACAAAATATTTCTACAATTTTCCACCCCCTAGCCAAGATATGATATTGTAAGGGAAAACTATTAACATATTAAAAAATAGGATGGGTGAAGGTAACTTTCCTTCACAAGAAAAAAAACATCAGATAACTCATCTTCCTCTTGGACCTAGGGTATCAACAAGTCTTAGATTCCTCTTAGCTATAAAGCTTGGAAATATAGAGATATCTTCAATACTCTATAGTTCTCTTGGTAATTCCCCCACCTATTTCTTGGCTTTCTCAACCAACTCATATAAAATCACAACCTGCTCAACCTAGCTAGAATCCAGAATTATTTTGCAAGTGTTTGATGGGAAAATTTCATTTTTAGAGAGCCAAAGACACACTATATCATCCAAATACGCAATTGGAAATTTTCTGCAATATTTGAAAACCCAAAATGTAGTTTAATTACCTAGGATTCTTTAGACGTCATTACACTCAATATTGGAAGCATTCTACTCATGAACTTCACTGCTAAATGTCATGTGTCTCTCTACTCTCCATGGGTGTCTCTCATTGTGTGTGAATGAATCAAATTTATTCTATGAATGAATGCCTCCCACACTTTTTCCTTCATGGGTACTTACCCCCTTCGATAATTTCCCACAATCAATCAATGTAGCTTGCTTTTGTACAGTTCCATATTTTCCTCAATCTCCTATAAAATAAAAGGATCAAATTCAAAATACAAGGACTGTATTCAGCCTAGTCCTTCCATTAAATTTTGAAGAACTATTATAGTTTCCACCCAAACTTCTATATTTATGAGGGTGACTATTCAAACTACCAAGTCATTCACAATCCATTGGTTCTTGGGAAATATGGAAGGGCTCAAATTTGAATTTGAATTTCATTTCAAAGATTTAGCATATAACTCTTGCAATGCCCTCATCATTTTCCCACTCGTGTTATCATAACTTATATCAATGCTACTATCCTCCCTATCAATGATGTAAGAATATGTATTAATTAAGAATTTATATTATATACACATTGTTCATAGATTCATCTAGTTCATTTTTTTCACAATAATGACATCCATGCTAACACAAGTGATACAGTTACGGTTTCCCATTCCCCTAAACAATGTTACCAACTTAAAAAGAACTATAACCTCAAAACGAGAACTCTAGTCCAAAAAATCCTTATTTTGCATAAAAACATGAAAGAACACCCCAAGATCAAAAAATGGTGATGTTGCATCACCATTTTTTTAAGGGTTAAACTTGCAGCATATTTTTACCATGGCATTAAAAATCAAGATCATGATTATGAAAAACCTTAAAATTCTAGTAATTTTCAACCATGGTATTAAAGACCAAATATCATGAATATGAAAAACCTTAAAAATTTTATATTTTTCAACCATGGAATTAAAACCATATATCATGAGTACAAAAAACCTCAAATTTAAACGTTTTTAAACCATGGAATTAAATAAAATATCATGACCATGAAAGACACTAAAAATCAATATCTAAATCAAAAAGTAGTTATACCAAGAGAAAAAAAAAATTAGGGTTCAAATAATAACACATTTGAAATCTTAAAGTAACACAACTTGACACATTTTCAATGGGGTACTAAAATTGCATTATTTTTTAACTATGGCCTATAAAAATATCATTAATGTACACAAAATCACAAAAAACACCCTTAAAAAAACAAAAAAAATGATGTAACACAAAAAATTATATTTTCTACATAAAAGCATGATTTTATTTTTGGTGGGGTAAATTATATTTCCTTTAAAACTAGATAATATTGAGAGATCTTAAGTCATTCTCTCGATAGGGAGACTTGACTAAAGCCAAAAATACACTCTTCGTAGAGAGGTTCGAGGTAGTTTAGTACTAGGAAAATAAAAAATTAACATGCAAAAGTTGAATAGATGGAATGATCGGTTGTGGAAATAGACATTAGGAACAAAATACCATACTAACAAGACCATGACAAAAACTTAAACAAAATAATATGAGTTTTTGGCAGCAACTCGGATGGGGTATTTTTTGGCTCTATTAGTGCCTCCCACTGAGGGTGGTATGTCGATATGTTGTATGTGCTCCATCTGTCAATCCAAATTCTTCATGTGGCAACGTAGATTCTCAAGGGAATGGAGGAAATTTTGTTGATACTCGTTTCAGTCTAATATTTTTCTACCCAAGAGGAAGTTCATGTGCACAATAAAAGTAAATTAAAATTAAAAAATTTCCTCTCCTCACTTGTGGAACATAGATAAAAGTAAATTAAAAATAAAAAATTTCCTCCCCTCACTTGTGGAACATAGATAAAAGTAAATTAAAATTAAAAAATTATCTACATGAAATTTTTTATTAATTTCTTTATTTTCCTTAGGAGGCCACTTTTAGACTAAAATTTCCTCTCCTCGTCTATTTCATCTCCTTGGAGCCCATATCCTCATCTCCCTCCTTGTTTCTATCTTTGTGTTCTACTATCTTGTATGTTTATACTTTATGGTCGGCACCTATTTGTGGGTTTTACTATTTGTGGGTTTTAGTGTTTATTATTGGTGTGGTTTGGCTTCTGGTCATTGAATTCGAAGGTTGTAGTTCTATTTGTGATGATTTGGTATTTTTTGATGGTGGTCGTTAGTTCTAGTATGAATTCTTTCCATTTGTTATTGGGTCCTTACCAATGGGATGGAATTATTGATAGTATACCTAGTTCATTTGAAGGGCATATTTGGTTTTAAAGCAGGCAACCACTTAATACTAATAGTTCTAGTGAGGTGTTGGTGGCGGTGCAGTGGTGGTCTGAAGTTGTAGAAGGAGCCACTGTTTTCTGGTGCCTCGAGGTGCTTTGGTGTTTTGTGGGGGAGGAAATTTCAAAAGAATAACTTCAGTTTAAAATTTCTTCCATGGCTCCTACACAAAACCCCCACCTAGTTATCACTAATAAAGGCAAGGCCTCTGAGCCTGCACCGAGCATACATCATCAAGGAAAAATGACAATGCCTGTTGAATCTGTTGGGACAGGGAGTTTGCAGGCTCTAGGCCATCACAAAGGTCATCGGTCATTACAGAGGAGGGGTGGAAAACCCCCTCGCACTACCTTAGCTCAATTGTGGTAGTCACTAAAATAAAAGTTGGAGAATTACTAGGAGAACCATCTAGAGGAGCACGAGACCCTGATGGTAGTTCTGACTCAGATTCAATACTTCCAATGTCACCTAATGGAACGTATAGTGATTGTGTGGAATGGACATACTCGCATATTGGAAAAACTAGATAAGCTGGAAGCCTGGTTGGTACACCTGGAGTAACATGTCAGTTGCACTTATCGCTCTCCCCCACCATCATGGATTGGGCTAGACATTCCAAGTTCTGTCACTTCAGATGAGTGACTATGTCCACTGGTGTATTGCTAGTTTTGATATTTTTTTGGCATCTTTGGCCTTTGGGGATATGGTCAGATAGCATATGTAATTTTTGGATTTTTTTCATGTTCGGTTAGAGCTGGTCAATCATGATTTAACAAAAAATTGTTTCATTGAATTTTCACAAAAACTCCAAAATGTAGAATAGTTAGACAACTCCCAAAAAATGACTGAAATAAAGTGAATTTACAGTTTTTTTTAAATAATAATAATAATAATAAAATAAATAAAGTGTGTGTGTGCATATATATATATATATATATATATATATATATATATATATATATATATATATATATATATATATATATATATATATATATATATATATATAGAGAGAGAGAGAGAGAGAGAGAGAGAGAGAGAGAGAGATTTTTAAAAATAGGAAAAAACTAAAAATATTAAAAAACTAAAAAAAATAACAAATTTGGAAAAAAAACATAACAACAAATAATAGTAATAATAATTACTCTTTTTCAGATACCCAAACCATAACTACAATAGTATAATGGAAACATTGGAGCAACGATGACCTAGTATATTTCATAATCTTCCCAGTTGTGATTCGAGCATGGATTCGTATCTACAGATTCATCATGTGGACGCTTTGGAAAGAAAGGAACAAACAAATATTTAAGAAAAATAAAAATGAAGAAGACATGATCTTGAAAATAATTAAGCAAGATATATGCGAGAACATTCTCTTTGAAACATGGTCCTATGAGGATTGGAAAGTGAATCGACAAGAATCTAAGATTTTATTAAATTTTGATCTCTCTCCTTCAATTCCAAACTCCATCCCTCCCAACATCCCCTCTCCTATAATTTCCTCTCCTTCAACCTTCACTCCCCCTCCTATGGGTTTTTTGAAGTTAAATTTTGATGGAGCTTCCAAAGGTAATTTTGGTCGAGTGGATTATGGAGGGATTTTTCGCGATTGGGAAGGTCAAACATTGAATTTGTATTTTTGTAAAGTGTGGATTAATAAGAAATAATGTAACGGATTTCCTTGCCTTAAAAAGAGGTCTAACTCTAGTGATTAATGAAGGATATCCAAAACTACAAGTTGACAGTGATTCTCATTTGGTTATAGCAATTGTTAGGAAAATCATTAATAGGACTTGTACCAAAAAAAATTCTGAGATAGAGACTTGAGAATATCATCTCCGACATTCAAAAGTTGCTCCACTCTATTCATTACATCACAGCTTCACATTCGCATTGAACGGTTAAAACATTGATCGATTTCTTGGCCAATTTCGACTGCCAGGGTAGCGACATCTATCTAATTGAAACTCGGTTTGAAGCCTAGTCGTCTAGTCAGAAAAATATTTGAAATCCATTTTAGATGTTGAAAAAATGCCCCAGATTAAGGTGTTGGAGGATGTGACATTAGATTTCAGGGGGGAATCTCGTCACCCCGCTAGCTCCCACAATATTTAAGAGGGGGGTGGAGTGGCCAACCCACCCCATGGAATACACACGTGATCTGTAGGTTTTAACCCTGTAAAGATATTATCTGCAAAAGAACTCATAAAATAGAAAATAAATAATAGCGAGAGCATAAAACATAAAACAGATATCAATAGATATTTTCCCTTGGATCCAAAAACCAGGACTACCAGCTTGATTTTTCATTATATTCCTTTCAATGTTACAATACATACATACATACATATATATATGTGTGTGTGTGTGTGTTTAAGCATTCCTAAATCTCAATCCATTAACCCTGGATTAGTACATAATCGTAGTTCCCTTGACTAGATCTACAAAATACCATTGACAGAAAACCATCATTCCCAATTTAAACCATGTGTTAAACCCATGCACAAAAAAATAGGTAGGTCTGTGATCCAGGTGGATATTGGTGGCCACCTACCTATTCCACTTGGGGCCCCACCATTACCTCTTTCAATTTTTCAGTTTCGGCACAACTTACTATTTTTAGCAGTTTTTCGGGTCCTGAACTTCCGGAGCTGTTTTGAGGCCCTAAACGACAGTTTTTGGGCATTGCGCCTCCACTGAATATAATTCCGTTTTGGAATGGATATTCATAGAGAAATTTGTATTCCTCGGATAGATCTTTCTAATGATGTACCATGTGCGTCAAACGGATATAGTATGCCAAATTTACGTCCCTGGGAAGTTGAAACACCAATTTACCCAAACAGGGCCCATAGTTTTGGCGCTTCATCTCCTAGGGTTAGGTTTTTGGATGTTTAGAGTTCTCCATTGTTTCTAAATAATAAATAGGCCCTCGAGCCTCATTGTAACTCAGTTCAGAGGCTCTGTAGCTACCACATTCTTCTCGTGAGATAGCTACCAAGGTCTAGCGTTAGTTTTTTTTATTTCCATTCTGTCTATAAGCAAATTTCAGTTCTTTGATATTAATGAAATGAAGTGTTATTTCCGCTGCATCTCTGTATTTATGGTTATATGTTTATTCTGTTGTGTTTTTGCATAAATCCAGATCATTGGTATCAGAGTGGTCTGCTTTTTCTTGATCCTTCTTTGCATGTCCCCAACAAGGTCGAGGTATAAGGAGCTAGGGCTTGATCTGGTGGAACCTTTGCAAGATCAGCCTCGCAAACCCCGATGGACACCCATGGGGGACGAAAATAAAGATGAGGGAGTAGGAGATCATATGAAAATATTGCTCGAGGAGGCCCTTGAAAAAAAAATGAATGCGATGATGGATAACTTTTCTCAGATCCTTCAACGGTTGCCCACCGGCAGCACATCTGCATCCAGCAGCCACTCTAGAGGCGCGACTCCTTTTAAGGTACAAGTAAATTTTGACATTCCCATATTTGAGGGTTAAATAGATGAATATGTCATAGATAGATGGTTGAATCTATTAGAAGCATATTTCTCTGTTAATGACTTTTCATACCGGGAGAAGATTATTTTTGCACTCCTCAAAGCTACTCCCCATGTTAAGGACTGGTAGGAAACCTACTGTGAGAAAAAGGACCAGATAGAACCCTCTCTGTTCTCGGCCATACCAAATTGGAATTATTTCCGAGACACCGTCAAGGAACAGTACTATCCCGTCGGGAGCTATGAGGACAAGTACATACAATGGACCACACTGCGACAAAAAAGGGATCAAGATGTGCATGAGCTGACGAATCTGTTCCATACCCTGCACACAAAGTTGGGTATCAAAGATTCAGAGAAACATCTGGTGTTAAAGTATCACAGCTGTTTGCACAAATACATTCAGGAGGAAATGGAGTTCCTTGACATCTCCTCACTTGGTACGGCATGCCGGTATGCTGCCAAGATTGAGCAGAAATTCAAACAGAATAAGCGAGACTTTGGATCTGCGAATCAAAAGCAAGGGAAAGGTGCTTCCAAAGCGCAGAAAAAAAGACAGAGCCAAGGCATGGTAGCTAAATACAACCCATCGAAGCCACAAGAAAAGAATAGCACCACCAAGCCAAAGAAGGACACGGGAAACTGGTGTGAGTTCCATAAGAGCTCCACTCACAACACAAGTGAGTGTCGAACCAAGCAGTCGCTAGTGGCCGAGATGAGGGCTTCTGAGTCAGATGCATGCTCCGACTCCAAATCAGAACCTAAAAAGGGGAATGAAAAATGGAAACAAATTATTGATGCGGAGCCCAACACCACTATTGCCACTACAAAGATCCAGAAGGAGGAACCCGAAGATCCAGAGGAGGAGGAACGTCTCTTCCACTCCCAGATGTGGGTAAAGGGCTCCCCTGTACAGTTCATTGTCGACAATGGGAGCCAAAAGAACCTCATTTCAGCAGACGCCATGAAGCGGTTGGGCTTGCCGACCACATCTCACCCACATCCATACACCATCGGGTGGCTTCACCAAGGACGAGATCTCCGCGTCAACTAGCAGTGCCGCCTTCCCTATAGCATCAAGCCCTTCACGGATGAGGTATTATGTGACGTTTCTCCTATTGATGTTTCTGATGTATTATTAGGACAACCATACTTGTGGAAGTGTCATGATGTGTATGAGTCTCGGCCTCGCGCTGTTATTGTTACTTTGGGAAATAAGTTGTACAGGATACCAGAGGTACCACCTCCTGTCGCTATCTCTTTGGTTACTGTAAAACAATGCAGTAAGCTCATTTCTCAAACCAGGAAATTCGTTTTCCTGATGATCCGCCCCCAGGGCAAGAAGAATATTGTTGCCACGACCTCCAGACAAGGCTCCTCTACATGACAACAAAAAATGGATAAGGTTGTGGAGGAGTACGAGGACATTTCACCTCACCCACAGGGGTTCCTCTGCACTGTCAGGTCAAGCACCCGATTGATCTGACCCCAGGTGCGCCACTACCCAATGGAACGATCTATCGACGCTCTATTCTGGAGAGCGATGAAATCAAGAGGCAAATTCAGGAGCTGCTGCAGAAAGGTCACATCCGACCAAGTTCATCGCCCTGTGGGAGCCTGATCATGTTGGTACAGAAGAAGGATGGGACGTGGAGACTCTGTATTGACTATCGGGCGCTGAACAAGATCACTGTCTGGAATAGGTACTCGATCCCACGGATTGATGACCTTCTGGACCAACCCAAAGGTGCAAAATATTTCAGCAATATTGACTTTAATTCGGGGTATCACCAGGTACTGATTGAACCCTCCGATGTGTGGAAGACTGCCTTCAAAGCCAAGGAAGGCCTTTTTGAATGGCTAGTCATGCCTTTCGGGTTGATGAATCCTCCTGCAACCTTCATGAGGATGATGGATGACATCTTGTGGCCATTCACCAACTCATTTGTAGTGGTGTACTTGGATGACATTCTTATCTTCAACCAGACTTAGGAAGAGCACCTTCACCACATCCGAAAAGTTCTCCAAACACTGCGGCAACACAAGTTGTGTGCTAATATGGAGAAGTGCACTTTTGGCATGACCCAGGTTCAATATCTGGGATACATTATTGATGAAAGGGGGGTGCATGTGGATCCAGCCAAGATCCAAGCTAATATCAGATTGGCTAAAATTTCAACCATTGTAACAGAAGCCAAACTTTTGGGTCTTGCTAATTTCTACCACCTAGGCCTGTGTTGGGATTCTCTATACTCGGCTCCTTGGTCAAACAAGGGAGGAGCGAGAGAAAAATTATTTATTTGAACTCAACAGAGCAAGGCATTCACGAATTGAAAATCGCCTATGCCCTCCTTCTTTCCCAGTCATTTCTACGGGAATTGTAACAAATGTTTGAGATCGAGACAAATGCCTCTCACTATGCTATTGGGGAAGTTCTTACTCAACAGGGACATCCAGTGGCATATCACAGTGAGACATTGTCTAACACAGTTCGCAAGTATCCCACTTATGAAAAAGAAATGTATTCCATTGTGCAAGCTTGTCGACAATGGAAGCATTACATTTTGGGGTAGGAAACAATCATCCACACAGACCACCGGCCCCTACAGTTCATACAGACACAAGGGAAGTTGCAGAATGACCGCCATCAGAAGTGCTCCACATATCTGCAACAGTTTCATTTGAACATCAAGTACGAAGGGTAGCACCAATCAAGTACACGAAGGGTGGCACCAATAATGTTGCGAAATTTGCCTCATGCAGAACACCGATCGTGGTGCTCACCGATCGTGGCACTCACCACCATGCTCAACTCTTGTGGGCATGAGACTTCTGATTGGCCACTTCTCTATGAGAGTGACCCAAAATTCGGCCACACTTACAAGGCACTCTTGAGGGGTACGCAAGTTCCAAATTTTCACCTCCAAGATGCACTTTTATGTCACCTGGGACACCTTTGTGTTCCTTCGAGCGAGCGTGCCAAGATGATATGGGAAGCACACTTTAGTTGAGTCGCTGGGAATTTCAGGGTCGAGAAAATAGTAGCAATCCTGCAAAAGTATATCTATTGGCCAAACCTTCGAAAGGATGTCGAGAAGCACATCAGATCCTGCACTACTTGTGCCATTTCCAAACCGACCATCAAGAAGCAAGGCCTATATACTCTGATACCTACCCCTAGTCGGCCTTGGGAATCCATCTCCATGGATTACATGTCGAGCCTGCCTTCTACTAAGTAGGGAAATGACTGTGTTTTCATGGTCATCGACAGATTCTCGAAGATGTCCATTATGGCGGCCTGCAATAAGAATATCATAGCAGAAGCCACTGCTAAACTCTTCTTTGAACGAGTGTGGGTGCACTTTGGGATCCCGATCTATCATATCAGATCGGGATAGCAGGTTCCTCAGCACATTTTGGTCCAACCTCTGGTCAATGTTGGATACCAAGCTCACCAAGTCCATAGCTTTCCATCCCCAAACAGATGGCCAGACAGAGGTCGTAAACAGAATGCTTGTACACATTCTGCGCATGTACAATTCAAAGCATCCACGCACATGGGACGAGAGCCTCCCATATGTACAACATAGTTATAATCAAGCTCTCCATAGTTCAATCGGCCATAGCCCCTTTCAAGTGGGCTTGGGATTCCAGCCACTATGTCCTATTGACGTAGCCATACCATTTGTAGCTGCTCAGGCTGATTAAGCTCATGTCCAGTTTGAATTTGACAAAGAAAGTAGCTTCATCGAGCGCATTCAACACATCTTCCAGTAGGTTCATGATATATTGGATAGAGCCAATGCCAAGTATAAGCAACGCCATGATCAACACCGGGTGCCACACAACTTCCAAGTGGGCGACAAAGTATGGCTACATTTGCAGAAGGAGCGCCTCACTGGACCCCACCGCAAGCTTCGCCCGCTCCGATACGGGTCATACACCATCACCAAGGCTATAGGTAACAATGCCTTCGAGCTCAGTATTCCACCATTCCTTGGTCTGCACCCAGTCTTCAATGTGGATCGCCTTCGTCCTTACTTCCCACCTCTACTAGACACCTCAGAAATTTCAAAACAACTCACACCAACAGAGTTAAACCCAGACTGCATGGAACAGGCCACCACAAATTGTATCAGGGACATGAAAATAAAGAGCACTCGCCAACAGAACATCCAACTATATCGGGTTGTCAAAGCTGGCCAACTCCTGCACCAAGGCAAGTGGTTCACCAGGGACCAAGTTCAGCAGAAGTTCCCTCATCTCATGGATGAACTCAACGCAATGGGGACCATTGCTTCCTAAGGGGGGAGGAATGATCCAGGTGGATATTTGTGGCCACCTGCCTATTCCACTTAGGGCCCCACCATTGCCTCTTTCAATTTTTCAGTTTCGGCACAACTTACTATTTTTAGCAGTTTTTCAGGTCTTGAACTTCCGGAACCGTTTTGAGGCCCTAAACGACGTTTTTTTGGCATCGCGCCTCTAGAAAATATCATTCCGTTTTGAAATGGATATTCGTGGCGAAAGTTTTATTCCTCATATAGATCTTTCTAATGATGTACCGTGTGCGTCAAACGGAGATAGTATGCCAAAGTTACGTCCCTGGGAAGTTGAAACACCAATTTACCCAAACGGGGCCCATAGTTTTGGCGCTTCATCTCCTAGGGTTAGTTTTTTGGATGTTTAGAGTTCTCCATTATTTCTCAATAATAAATAGGCCCTCGAGCCTCATTTTAACTTAGTTCAGAGGCCTGTAGCCACCACATCTCTTCTCATAGATAGCTACCAGTGCCCTAGCTAGTTTTATTTCCATTCTGTCTATAAGCAAGTTTCAGTTGTTTGATATTAATGAAATGAAGTGTTATTTCCGTTGCATCTCTGTATTTATGGTTATATGTTTATTCTGTTGTGTTCCTGCATAAATCCAGATCAGTCTGCCCACCTAAAATAGTGTCCAAATAATTTTTCTAGGGGCGCTACCCAGGCCCCGTGTAGGGGGGCCTACCACCCCCCTGCAAACCCCCCAAAAGGGGGGGTTGCGACCCCCTTTCTAGTCATGGAAATAATATAACACACACCCAACATGATCCACCCCCTCAATATACATTACCATGTTGAACCTTTCTCTATTTGACTATTATACGAGGGTAGAATTTTATGGTCTGCTTGGGTTCCTCCCCCATCAGAAGTGTGACGATTCCCTTGTTTGTCTAGAAATGATGCCTTGGTGTGTAGGAAAAATATTGTAGAGAAATGGCATAATTCACATCCTTTTTCTAAGACTTTGTCATTTTTCTTTGGTAATAGAGTGGAAGTGACTTTCATCTACATGTAATACAAGTTAGCCTCTAAGTGTGATCTAAAAGGAGTGTATTAGTTCTGTTGTAATAAGTGTCCTTTCAGTAATATAAACATGTACAATTTGTCTCCATAAGTTTTCTTAAGGAATGAGTGTTTTAACCATGAAACATAGATGAATTAGTGAACTTTAAGCATGAAAATAAGCCTTAAAAACACCGAACAACAGTGTATAACAGAGAAATACAATCACACATAATTTTTACACAGTAGGCATGATGAAGCAGTTCACCCCTCCTGGGCTACATCTGTTGGTCCATCTCCTAATGGCATGTCCCTCTTTTTCATTATGCTCAAAATTAAAAATTACATGTGTTTAAAAGCCTCTAAAAATGGCTCCAAAATGCTCAAATTAGACTAGGTAGACTCTTGTTTCACCAAAATTGGTCAAAAATTGACCTCCCAATGCATTTTTCCTAATCACAGCTAGAAAATCTCCACTAAAAGTGGAGACAAGCACTTAACTAGAGTTAAATTAAATAAAAACCCTAAAAATTAGGGGCACACTACTGTTCCCGCCATATAAACCGTTTCAGTCGACATAAAAATTTTGGAGACGGGGTGGTCACATAATGACCCCTGTCGTTAACTCCGTGGTTACTGTTTGAAACTCTGCATTAAGGTGGGCATAACCTGGAGTCTACACCATGTTCCATAACCGTGGCATTTAAAATCATAAATGCACATGTGACAGTGCTTATCCACCGCCTGCAGTTACAGTTCCGCAAATCGTCGCACCAAATGCCATCTAGCTGCACATGTAACCACATCCAAAGCCGTGTTGAGATTGCAACAAGATGATGAGCTTAGTGAAAAGAGTCGCCTTCATTAAGTGGGCCCACCGGCTATTTTTGGCGCAAAGCCTATTTTTAGACTATGTCTATTTTTAGACATATGGATCATGTTCTATGAGTTGTAGGATGCTATTTTTGGATGGTTGGCTAGGTGGTTCATGTTATTTAATGAGCCATCCCATAGCATTGATTACGCAATAGAGGCTGGCTATCAAGTGGCAAAAGATTGGAGCATGTGTTTTGCTAGATCTAGCTTGATAGTATGGAGCAATTGGAGGTAGTGCTGAGAGCTTGTGAGGAGCTTTGTACTATGATTGTTACATGATCTCCATGACATATAATATACAGATAGTTGGGGTTTCCAGCTTTAAGCTTTCCCATTAAATACTGTGTTCATATGTGTGATTTTTTGTGTTTTTAATATGTGCATGAAATTGATTTTATTTCCGCATGTGATGATCAATGGTAGAAGAGATTTTGTATTATGCATGAAGCTAAAATAGTGTGTGATCAGGAGAATCTCGGTGAATAATATATCAGTTATTCAAATTTTCTACATGGTATCAAAGCGATATTGATCATTGGAGAAATTGCCAAACATTGAAGCGGTTGAGTTTTGTGCTGGTGGAATTCCAATTTGCAGTATTTTTTTCTTAGTGTCGAAGTTGAGATGTCTTTCAACGGATTGCGATTGGAGTATGCCCTTGAGGGCAGCTCAAATTATATTGCATGGAAGGACAGGATGGAGGCGGTGTTGGATGACAATGGGTTGAAGGAGTTCATAGATGCAGAAATTCCAAAACCTACTTCTAGTGTTGTTGTCGTACTTGACGCATGGCAAAAGAAGATAGAAAAGTGTCGAACGATTCTGTTGGAAGGGGTGAAGGATCACATAGTGTCCATCCTTCATGGTAAGGCTTCTCCATTCTTGATGTGGAAATCTTTGACATACTTATTCCAAAGCAAGAGCGACCAGAGGAAGTTGGCGCTCAAGGATAAACTCAAAAACATAAAAATGGAGAAAGGAAACAGTATGCCCAAGTACCTCACGAAGTTCATCTAATGTAGGGATGACCTGGGAAGTTTGGGGGTTACTATTGATGATGAGGACTTGGTGAGCTTGGCTCTCCTTGGGCTTTCGAAGAGTTGGCATTCCTATCAGGACTCTGTCAATGGTCGGGAGAAATTGCCAGGATGGGAGCGACTTTGGTCGGATCTTGTGCAAGAGGAGATAAGGCAGAGTACCAGGGACGAATCTTCATCAAAGAACTCTAATGAAGAGAATTGCGCTTTGGATGCCAAAGCAAAGAAGGGGAAGAGCAAGAAAGCTTCTCAATCCGGTGCGAAAGGCAAGAAGCAGGACATGTCCAAGGTGAAGTGCTTTCACTGTCACCAACACGGACATTACGCCACTAATTGTCCACAAAAGAAGAAAAATAAGCAGGCTGCTGGATCTGCAGCTGGAGAGGCCTTAGCCTCGCAGTTTGAGCTGGATTTTTCGCTGATCGCATGCTTGGTTTCAAGTGTGATGGGTTTAGTGTGGTTTCTGGACAGTGGTGCATCTTTTCACATGACAGGAGATCGAGATTTGTTTGCTGATCTGGATGAGAAAGATCTTGGAGTGCACATCGAGATGGGTGATGATGGTAGATACAGTGCGACCGGTATCGGTACCATTTCCTTTGAGAGGGAGTCTGGTAAACCCTTCGTATTGAAGGAAGTGATGCATGTTCCAGGATTGAAGAATAATCTTATCTCTGTGGCGATGTTAGAAGACAAGGGATATGATGTTGTCTTTAGCGAGGGAAAGGCTTTCCTGCGCAGTAAGGCAACTGGTGAGACCCGGAGGATAGGGGTTCAAGTTAAGAACCTTTATCAATTGCAGGTAGATGGTTGCGCAGCAATGGCAGGCAAGGCAGAAGGAGTGGTGAGCCGGGATGATGGCGAGTTGTGGCACCGAAGATTGGGCCACCTTCACCATGGAGCTTTGAAGATACTGCAGCAGATTTCTACTGGGCTTCCTAAGGGTACTCTTGTGCAGTCAGATCAGTGCAAGGGATGTACCTTGGGAAAATTTGTGAAAGCCACCTTTCACGAGAAGGATAGTCGCGCCACGACGATCCTTGAAAGAATTCACACAGACGTGTCTGGACCTTTCTCAGTAGCTTCGACAGCAAAGCATAGGTATTATGTGATATTTTTTGATGATTTTTCTCGTAAGTGCTAGATCTTCTTCATGCAGAAGAAGAGCAAGACATACTCAAAGTTCTGTGAGTTCAAGGCACTAGTTGAGAAAGAATCGGGGAAGCAGGTGAAGGCTCTTAGGAGCGACAATGGTGGTGAATTCATCTCTGGCGAATTCAAGGACTTTTGCAGCGCAGAAGGAATTCAAAGAGAGCTCATAGCACCTCATAACCCACAGCAGAATGGGGTTGCGGAGCGAAAGAAAAAAACGATCGTGGGTGTTGCACAGGCGAAGTTGCATGATCAGGGCCTTCCCATACACTTGTGGGCTGAGGCATGCAACACTGCGGTTTATGTGCAAAACCGTTGTCCTCGCAGGATACTTGGCATGAGTACACCCGAGGAGGCATTTTCTGGTAAGAAGCCTGATATTTCCCATTTGAGGATTTTGGTTCACCTGTTTACATTCATGTGACGAAGGATGCCAGGAAGAAGCTGGAGCCGACCGCAGAGGTTGGGATATTTGTGGGGTACACTGATACGCCCCACAACTATCGTGTGTATTTTCCAGACAGTCGCAAGACTGTTGTGCGACGGGATATCAAATTTCAGGAGGAAAAAGCCATGAAGTGTTCGCTTGAGAGGGAGCCACACTTGCATGCAGATGAGGAGCTATTAGTTCCTAAGGATGAGCCTCAGGATGTGGATCAGCCACAAGAGGAGGTTCATGGAGTGGAAGAGACCACTCATGCAGCGCCAACCATCAGAGGGCGGAAGCGCACTACAGAAGCTGAGCGACTGGCTCAAGATGCAAAGAAGGTTGTAGGAGCACCTACATCACAGCGCAGACAGAGACAGTCACCTGACCGGTATACTGGATACATGGCTCTTATGAGCAAGTGTATCGTGACAGAGCCATCCTCTTTCGAGGAAGATGTGGAGGATCCCGCATGGGTAGATGCCATGGTGGAAGAGTATGATTCGATTGTCAGAAACAGTGCATGGGAGATTGTCCCAAGGCCGGAGGGGAAATCAGTGGTGGGTTTGAGATGGATCTACAAATTAAAGAAAGCAGCTGACGGGAGTGTGGAGAAGTACAAGGCAAGATTTGTTGCCCGAAGCTTTTCACAGATTGAGGGGATCGATTATGAGGAGACCTTTGCACCTGTCACAAGGTATTCTTCCATACGTACGATTCTTACTCTCTCAGTGCAGATGGGGTGGCACATTCATCAGATGGATGTGAAGACTGCGTTCCTGAACAGAGTCATTCAGGAGGAGGTGTACATAGAGCAGCTCGAAGGTTTCTAGATATTCAGCAGCGAGTCGCATGTGTGAAGGCTCAAAAGAGTGTTGTATGGGTTGAAACAAGCACCTCGTGCTTGGTACACATGGATAGACAGTTATTTCACCAGACTTGGATTCTCCAAGAGTGAGGCGGATCCTAACCTATACCAGATTGTGGTGGAGGGTAAGTTTCTGATCATTGTACTTTATGTAGATGATTTGATTTTGACAGGTGATGAACTGTTGATACACTCATGCAAGGCTGATCTTGCAAAGGAGTTTGAGATGAAGGACTTGGGTCTCCTTCATTATTTCCTGGGATTGGAAATTTGGCAGCGCAATGATGGACTATTTGTTTCTCAGGGTAAGTATGCCTGAGAGATACTGGAGAAGTTCAACATGCATGGCTGCAAGCCTGTTGATACTCCTCTTCCTGGTGGATGGAGGAAGGAGGATGCTACTTCAGAGGAGGTAGTGGATGCCACTGTTTATCGACAGTTGGTGGGGTCGCTCATGTATCTAGTCAATACACGACCCGACATATGCTATGCTGTTAACCAGCTTTCACAAGCTATGGTTAAGCCTACCAAGCTCTTTTGGAAGGTGGGGAAGCATGTTTTGAGATATCTCAGAGGCACATCGGGATATGGATTATGGTACAAACAGAAGGATGAGTTGAGGGGGCATGGCTTCATGGATTGGTATCATCATATCAGATATTGTGTGCAGCGGAAGATCATGTTACTTTCATACATTCCCACGGAGGATCAAGATGCTGATATCTTGACGAAGGCGCTCACAAGGAGAAAATTCGAATAACACAGAGGCAAGATAGGGGTGGAAAATAATCCTTATCTTGCTGAGAGGGAGTGTTGAGATTGCAACAAGATGATGAGCTTAGTGAAAAGAGTCGCCTTCATTAAGTGGGCCCGCAAGCTATTTTTGGTGCAAAGTCTGTTTTTAGACTATGTCTATTTTTAGACATATGGATCATGTTCTATGAGTTGTAGGATGTTATTTGTGGATGGTTGGTCAAGTCGGAAAAAATAAATGGACTTCTATTTTTAGACATATTGGGTGGAATCTATTTTTAGATTGCCAGTATAAAAATACATATGTCGAATATTATTAGCTCTTAATAATATTTGGACTATAAACATTATCTTATTCTCTTGGAGCACTTTAGTTAAGTGCACAGATGTGGCACAGGAGCTGACAGAAGGAATTACGCTATTCCTGAGGGTTAAGTGCAGCTATTGCATGGATACTTCAGTTAGAACTCATGTGACATAGTTTGGTGGAGTTGATTGAGGAAGTTAGTGGAGTTGTATTCAGTTTAACTAATCTAAACATAGTTGAGCTATTTGTATCTAGTTTAACTTATTAATACAATTAGTGAGAGTGGTGTGAATTAATTATTAATTAATTCACTAATTATAAACTCATTAATCAACTAAAGAATGCATCAGTTAACTTCAGTGCATGGACAGTTTCAGTGGAGACCAGTGCAGAAATAGGTGAAAGAGCAAGTTAACTATCAATTGTGACTATACAGTTGCTATTTGCAACACACGGTGATTAGAGAAGCCCATGAGGATTGCGCAATACAAGCCAGGTGATTCATGTTATTTAATGAGCCATCCCATAGCATTGATTACGCAATAGAGGCTGGCTATCAAGTGGCAAAAGATTGGAGCATGTGTTTTGCTAGATCTAGCTTGATAGTGTGTAGCAATTGGAGGTAGTGCTGAGAGCTTGTGAGGAGCTTTGTACTATGATTGTTACATTATCTCCATGACATATAATATACATATAGTTGGGGTTTTCAGCTTTAAGCTTTCCCATTAAATACTGTGTTCATATGTGTGATTGTTTGTGGTTTTAATGTGTGCATGCAATTGATTTTATTTTCGCATGTGATAATCAATGGTAGAAGAGATTATGTATTATGCATGAAGCTAAAATAGTGTGTGATCAGGAGAATCTTGGTGAATAATATATCAGTTATTCAAATTTTCTACAAGCTGTTGGTTAGTGGTTTGTTATCCATTGGTTTAAAGTTTAATGTTACAGTTGGCATATTCCATGTGAACAAGTCTTGGGGCCGCCAGCGGGTTGGGACCGTTGGCGGTCCCCTCCCCCAATTCATAAACATTAACTCAATATATGAATGTGGAAGCCCTATAGGGTTAATAATCACCCATAGACGGAATGGTTAGGTTGCCCGTGCCCATGCCTAAGGTCTCTGGTTCGATTCTTGTGGCCTCCAACCAATTTTATAACAAACTCCTGAGGACACATGGCAGACTCTGAATTTTCCATGTGTCGCTCATTCGACAGCTTATCATAGAATCATCCAACGGCTAGAAACACTCCTCTGTACCATAAGATCAACGGCCCACAACATGCCACGTGGCGCAATCCTGTTGGCTATGAGAAAAGGGAATATGCCCTAGAATATGCCTGCTGAATGTACCTACATTCTGACTAGGCATTCAGTCACAAAATTTTTATTGTTTGGGAAAGAAGACATAACGCGATATCTTCCTCATACGACATCGGTTTTTCGAACCGTTCATGACGCCGGAATGAAAACAACGAGACCTTTCCGATCGCTCAGGTTTGGACCTGTTTCGAACACTTTCAATTTTGAGCATAACTCATGATCTCCTGGTCACGCCTCCCCATTGGGAGGCTTTTGGACCCCAAAATACTTTAATCACATGTTCAGAAGATGAGGGTAGAACTCCCTCACCTTTTCCACTTCCATCCATCTTTCTTTACTTGGTTTTCTGCCCTTGAACCCAATTCGAAGATAATCGACACTTCCCTTTTTAGAAGTGTGTGTCCTCCTGTCAAAGATGGAATCCTCCTTGAGCTCGTCCAAAAATTTTGGCAAGAAATATTCTATTGATGGCAGATGACTATCACTCCCTTGATCATCAACCAAAGGAGGCTCATACAAATTTAAATTCTCCACATTGACAACAGAATACATTTGCATATATGTAGGCAAGTCAAGTTGAAATGAATTATTACCAACTTATTTAATAATCTTGAATGGACCATAATGAATAGGCTTGAGATTTTTACCTTATCCTTGCATCCTTTCTTTGCTTATGTGCAACCATACTTCATCTCCTTCTTGAAACTTGTGATCAACTCTATGTTTTGTTGGGTGTGGAGCCTGATTATCTTGTTTATTTTGTATCACAGTGTTGGACCCCTATACCTTAATGGGGGCAGCAACGCTGCCTGTAATTGTACGCTGCCTGGGGGGTCCAGGGGGCCAGCTACAATTTTATGGAGCCCCCTCCACCTGGTGGGGGATTTCGGGGGCAGCGCCCCCGAAGCTAAAAACAGATGTAAAATTGCCTTGTAAAAGTATAGTAATTTCTAGTCAATCTGGGTCGTTCATTAGGCGGATGATCTGACGTTAGAAATTGTGTTTAGTTTAGGGTTTTTTTCCCTAAAAGGCAACCCCTCGCTTGTATGAGGCTATTGTATTGTGGTTGTGTATTGTATGTGTATTCTCAGAATGAGAAACATATAGGGAGACTGTGAGAGAGAACAGAGGATATTACAGTGGATCTGTTGTAGGTTGTGTCTCTTCATTTTGCTGGATAATAGAAAGGAAGGACTGGTTGTTCGAGGTGGACGTAGCCCAAACTGGGTGAACCATGTATATCTTTGTCTCTCTAGTTTTATGTGTTTCTTGTGTTTGTGTTTCCACATATATTTTATTTGTTCCATTGCTCTATAATATATAATTTTCTAACATGTTTGTCATGCCTCTCTTTTTACTTGCTTTGACTTCTCTCAAGTTGTTCTTGAAATTGTTGATGAAAAATCTAGATTTTCTCAATGAAATTTCTAGCCTTATTAATATCACTATGCCCATCAATTGAAACATCCTTGTCAAAGATGAAGTATAATGGCGATTTCGACAAATACCCAAAGCAAGCTTCAAAAGGTGAAGTATTTGTAGAAGAGTGCTTGGCCCGGTTGTAAGCATGTTGAATGTAATGAAGTTGTTCATCCCACAATGTGGGATGTTTGCTGAAATATCCTCTCAATAGATGCACAACGGTTCTGTTCACCACCTGGGTTTGGCCATTAGTTTGCGGATGAAAATAAGTACTCTTTTTCAACTTTGTGTCCATTATCTTCCAAATATTAGACAAAAAAATTCCCAACGAACCTGGAATCCCTATCACTAACAATAGAAGTTGGCAAACCATAATGAACCCATACATGTTGAAAATAAAGTTCAACAGTTTTTTCAACAGTAATGGTTTTCTTACATGGCATAAGTATACACATTTTATTGAATCTATCCACAACTACATAAATATAATCATGTTGTTTTCTTGACATAGGTAGACATCCAACAAAGTCCATGGAGACACTCTCCCATGGCCTTGATGGTATCAGTAGTGGCGTGTACAATCCAAGCTTCCTATTGCTAGGCTTGATTGTTGCACACATAGAACATCCTCTTATAAAACGTGACACACTATCTATCATTCGAGGACAATAAAAATACCTCTGTAGATGTGCCACTGTTTTTCTTACCCTAAAGTGTCCAACAATAAGAGACGAATGAGCCTCTCTCATGACACTGAGTCTCTCTCCTTTTGGTATACATAGCTTGCCCAAATGAAACAACAAATTTTTATGCATGTGATAATCAGTTTCCTCAACTTGATTCCCTTCACTCAAACTAGCATAAACATATTTAAAATCAGCATGAGATGCATACTATTCTATGTAACTCTCATGTACAATAGAATCATTCTTAAGCAAAGTATAAGCACATATAATTGGCCTTGAAAGTATATTAGCAAATTTAATGAAAATACCTTTCTTTTACCTTATAACCAATTGAAACTGTTGAAGAAATCCCATCCACCTGAAATGTTGTGATTGCTACAATTTTGTTTGCAACTGCAAGTACTGTAATGGTTGATGATCGGTATGTATAATCCTCTCTGTACCCATCAAGTAGTGTTTCCACTTCTTAACGCTTTGTACCAATGAATACAACTCTTTGTCATATGTTGGATGATTAATTACAACACCATTGAATCTTTCAGAATGAAAAGCGATAGGCTTACCATGCTGCAAAAGTACTGCACCCATGGCATAATCACTAGCATCAGTTTGTATCTTGAATGGTTGTCTCAAATTTGGTAATGCAAGGACCGGAGTTGAACTGATCTTGTCTTTTAAAGCTTCAAAATATTGTTGTTTTTTGCCTCCCCATTGGAAGCCTTTCTTCACACTTTTCACTGCATGCATAGGAGTTTCTATGGCAGAAAATTTAGCAATAAACTTTCTCCAAAATTGAGCTGCGCCTAAGAAACTTCTTGCCTCGGTTACTGATTTGGGAGTGGGCCAATTCACAGTGGATTCCACTTTAGAAGGATCAATTCTCAATGCGCATCCTCCTACAATGCATCCCAAATAAACCAAAGAAGTCTTTCCAAATTCACACTTAGACATCTTAATAAATAATTGCTCTTTCTTGAAAACATCAAGTACCCTCTTTACATGCAAGACATGTTCTTCTCTTGTTTTGCTGAAAATGAGTATATCATCTAAATAAAAAATCACAAAGTCATCAATAAATGGACGCAAAACATTATCCATAACACGCATGAAAGTTGATGGTGCATTACACAAACCAAACAGCATAACCAACCACTCAAAGAGTCCTTGTTTGGTTTTGAATGCAGTCTTCCATATGTCACTTTTTGCAATTCTTACTTGATGATATCCACTTCGTAAATCTACCTTAATGAAAAAATTTGATTCTTTCAGCTGATCTAGCAAATCATCTATCCTTGGGAGTGGGTATCAATTCTATACCGTTATCTTGTTCAAAGCTCTGAAGTCGACACACATGCGCCAAGTCCCATCTTTCTTCGGAATTAGGGCTATAGGTGAACCGCATGGCAAAGTGCTTGGCTTTATGAGTCCCTTGTCCAACAAGTATTTGATTTGCCTCATTATTTCAGCATTATCCATTATCGACATGTGATACATGTTGATGTTTGGAAAAGGACAATCTTTTTGAAACTGAATCTCATGTTGAATCTCCCTTTTAGGAGGCAATCATGTTGGCTCCTAAAACATATCATGATGTGCATCAACCACATCATATAAATCTGATTTCAACTTAGGATCAAAATCTTCAAATGACTCATGATTAACATCAGCTTTAGGCTTAATCATTAGAAGAACAAAATTCTTACTTGAATTCATTAGCCTCTTTTCCTGTACAGCGTTTACCATTGCAATATTTGTCTTCTTGCGATGTGCTCTAACAATGTAATCCTTGCCATCTTTGAATAAATGGTATTTATTCTCATGGTGATGGAAGATCACTTTCCTGTCATACATGTAAAGACTTCCCAACACAACACCTGTAATATCAAGAGAAACCACATCTAATTCAACTGTGTCAACAAAATGTGCAGTTATTGCAAAGCGCAATATGCACTTCTTTGAAACCTGTAAATTTGCATCCTTACAAATCCACCCAAGTGGATATGGTTTTGGATGTGGAATGGTCTCAAGATTAAGTTTCTTAACCAAGTATTCAGAGAGTAAGTTCGCTTGTGACCCACTGTCAAACAGTGTATCAATCTTGGTATGTTTGGATATGACCGTCACATGAAACAGTTCAATTATCTCTTCGTCATTTGGAGCTTCTATGTGACAATTTGAAGTAATAGTAATGGGTTTTGTTTCAATTTATTTCCCCTTCATGTTCTTCAATCCCATTGCTATAATTTTGGTTTCATCACCTGAATCCTCTCCTAAGTCATGTTGAGTTGTAGTTGCAGTTTTCTGCATCCCTTTGTTATTGTTAAACTTGGGTCTCTTTTCAGGATGTAATTCCCAACAATTTTTCTCTTCATGGCCTTCTCTTGAACAATGTTTGCAAACCACTTTCTCTCTCTCTTTCTTGATAGATGCATTCTTTTTTCCTTTTCCTTTTGTTGTCTTCTCTTTGTTTTTCCCCTTAAAAGGTTTGTCTCTACCCTCTTCAAAACTATTTTTCCCTCTAACTTCTAGATGTGTGGCTTGAACACATACCTCATCTATACTTGTAGGATTAAGCATGAGGATAGTATGTCTAAGGTAGATATGTAAGCCCCCTATGTACTTGAGAAAAGTATCTTGACTCTGAAAATATACCCCTAATAAGAGAGCTCTTCTCCTAAATTCTTGGGTGTAGTTTTATACATTTTGTCCTTTCAATTGTCTAAAAATTTTCCAATTCATTATGGATTTTTGAATATGAGCTAATGGATAAAACTATTGTTTTATTACAGTAATGAAATCAATCCATGATAGAATAATCTTACCATGCTTTATGATCTCCTCCTTTGTCTTGGCTTCCCACCAAACAAGAGCTGCACCTTCCATCCTCAATGAATCTAGTTGGATTTTGGTATCATCATCATGAAGGTTCTGAATTCTCAAATAAACCTCCAATTGCCTAATCCAATTATCAATCTTTTCTGCATTGACTTCACCATTAAACATTGGCAATTCAAACTTAACATCAAGTTTTAGAAAAGGAATTTTACTAGTGTTTTTTGACTTGTGTGACTGGCGTATTGAAGATGAACTAGAGGATGATGATGATGAGGGTGAGGATGGTGACTTTCCACTGCCTCCATTTCCTCCATTACCCTTTTTTGATTTATCTTCATCATTGTGACCTCCTGATGATCCCTGACCTTCCTTGTGAAGTTTGGATCCTTCTCCTTCTAGTCTTTCATTCCTTTCTTGATAAAGGACTCTCACCATTTCATTCATGTCAAGGAATGCTTTCTTGAGCACTCTTTCTTCTTCCTTGGGATCCACCTCTTAATGGGTTTCTTCTTCTCCTGGAGGCATGATTATTGCTTCTTCTGCTTCTCTTGGAGGTGAACTAGGTGGTGGAGTATGTGGCAATCTTTCCCTCCTTTGTTGTGGCTCACTTTGAGAACCTCTTTCTTCCACCAATTTTCCTTCTCCTCTCTTAAGCTTGGGCCTAGTAAGCATGAAAACCCTTGCAAACAGTTAACAAATATTTGCACATAAAAACACCAAAGATTAAACTCTAGCTCTTATACCAACTTGATCTGAAAGGAGTGTATTAGTTCTATTTTGCTAAGTTTCCTTTCAGTAATATAAACATGTACAATTTGTCTCCATAAGTTTGCTTAAGGAATGAGTGTTTTAACCATGAAACATAGATGAATTAGTGAACTTTAAGCATGAAAATAAGCCTTAAAAACATTGAACAACAGTGTATAACATAGAAATACAATCACACATAAGTTTTACATAGTAGGCATGATGAAGCAGTTCACCCCTCCTAGGCTACATCTGTTGGTCCAGCTCACAATGGCATGTCCCTCTTTGTCATTATGCTCAAAATTGAAAATTACATGTGTTTACAGGCCTCTAATAGCTATTTTCTCTGAATGCTCAAATTAGTCTAGGTAGACTCTTGTTTCACCAAAATTGGTCAAAAATTGACCTTCCAATGCATTTTTCCCAATGACGGCTAGAAAATATCCACTAAAAGTGGAGACAAGCACTTAACTGGAGTTAAATTAAAATAAAACCCTAAAAAATTAGGGGTGTGCTACTATTCCCACCATATAAACCGTTTGAGTCGGCATAAAACGTTTGGAGGCAGGGTGGTCACATACTGACCCCCGTCATTAACTCCGTGGTTACCATTTGAAACTCCACATTAAGGTGGGTGGAACCCGGAGCCTACGCCATGTTCCATAACCATGGCATTTAAAATCATAAATGCGCATGTGACAGCACTCATCCACCGCCTGCAATTACAATTCTGAAAATTGTCGCACTAAATGTCATATAGCCGCACAACTAACCACATTTGAAGCCATCAGTTAGTGGTTTTTTATCCGTCGATTTAAAAGTTTAATGTTACAGTTGGCATATGCCATGTGAACAAGGCTTGGGGCCGCCAACGGGTTGGGACTGTTGGCGGTCCCCTCCCCCAACGCATAAACATTAATTCAATATATGAATATGAAAGCCCTATAGGGTTAAGAATCACCCGTAGGCAAACTAGTTAAATTTCCCGCGCCTGCGCCGAAGGTCTTCGGTTCGATTCTTGTTGCCTCCAACCAATTTTATAAAAAACTCCTGAGGACATGTGGTGGCCTCTGGGCTTTCCATGTGTCGCTCATCCAACGGCTTATCACAAAACCATCCAACAGCCAGAAACACTCCTCCATACCATAAGATCAACGGCCCACAACATGCCACATGGCGCAATCCTGTTGGCTATGAGAAAATGGAATATTCCCTATAATATGCCTGCTGACTAGGCATCTAGTAACAAATTTTTTTTTGTTTGGGAAAATGGACAGAACGCGATATCTTCCTCATACGACATCGGTTTTTTGAACCGTTCGCAGCACTGGAATCGCAACAATGAGACCTTTCCGATCACTCAAGTTCGATCTTGTTTCAAGCACTTTCAATTTTGAGCATAACACATGATCTCCTGATCAAAATGTGGAGTCACCAAATGATCACATAGGCCACTAGATAAATAGATCTAGACATAGGGTCTGGGTGCACAAAGGTGACACTCTAGGACCCCATAGACTACATCGGAGCTGGATGTTGAAGGATTTGGCAGCGTTCTCATGTCTTCAATGAAAAAAAATTCATCGGTATATGTTCAGTGGGATAGATATATCAGAGTACTTTCTTAATTATATGGCTCAGTTATTTTCTTCTCTAGTTTTGCTTCTCTCTGGTGTAAGCTTGATGGATATATCTTAAGTTACACAAGGGCGGATTGCAGCTTGCATAATAGTGTCTCTTGACAAGCATGTGATCCTGCTAGGAGATTTTCATCTGCCTTTATTTTTTGTTGGTCCTTTTATGTTTCTTGGCTTGGGCCCCAGAGAATTCCTAGAATCCTTTTTTTTCCTTTTGTTTGGCCTTCCCAACCTCATTCCTCTTATTTTGGTGTTGTTGTGTGATAGATTTCTTACTTGGTTAATATTATTTTGGTACAATATGCCTCGATAGCAAATGTTTATCCATTGGGGAGTTTGGGCTAGAAGCCCCTAGGGTAGCTCGTGTGCCCAAGCCCATGCCCAAGATGCTGCAACAATATTAGACTCTACCAACACCCCACCCGCTACCCCCCCCCCAAATGAAATTTGTGAAGAAATTTTCTAACTTGAAGCCCTCACCACTGATGATCGTCAAGCTTATTATGATTTTGAAATCCTAGAGGAGGTGTCCAATGGGGTTCTTGACCCTAGACATATCAAGGGAAGATGGAGCCAATACCTGAACTCCACTGTCCATTGGTAGATGAAAATTATTTTGGATAGGTTCTTAAAGGAGAAGCATGAAGACCACAATGATATCATCTCTTCCTTAAATGAAATCAAATGGGTGTAGCAATATCAACGCTCATGTCTAGCTAGTTTGGATGCCTGACTAACTCACCTTGGAATTAATCTTCATTGTGAGCTAAACCCTCGTGCTCTTATTGGGACAAGCACTCAATACTAGCTCTAGTCACCACTTTAGACTCTTGATATCATGATATGCCTTCTATTTGTTGTTTTTATTCTTTATGTAGTTTAGTACATGGTAGTTTTAGTATTTTTCAGTATTAGTGGTTTTTACTTTGTTATACTTGAATTTCAACCAACAATCAATAGATATGGTTGCCCTTGAAGCAAATTGAGACCAAATACTATGATACTTTTAATGATGTACGTTGAATTTTGAGATAATAAAAACTTAATTCACAAAAATAATAATAGTAACAATAAATTTAAAAATAAGAAAATTATATTTAAAAAAAAACAAAAAAACAAAATTATGAAATTAATTAAAAAATTTAAAAACCAAAAAGGAACAGGAAGGGTGATGCCCACCATTGCCTCTCCACCCACGTAATTAAGTTGCAGTTGTTGCAGAACATGAGCACAGGTTGGGCGGTGACAGTACGCCAGCCATGTGGACGGAGGGGCGATGTCAAGCATCAACGTCCCATGTCGTTTTAGTTTTTTTTTTTTTTTAATTATTAAATTTTATTTAAATATTTTTTAATTTTTTAAAATTTAAATTATAGTTTTATTTTTGGAAATTTATAAAATATATTAATAATTTGTTTAGTTTGTTTTTTTTTATTTCATTTTGTTTATATTATGTATTTTTTTTAGTGTTTGATTGGTTTTTAGTTTTTTATTTTTTTTTTTATTTTTGTTATTATTTTTAATTTTGAAAGGTTTCCTTTTGGTATGTTTTGGATTTTTAAAGGTAAATTTTTTATTTTTTTTCATTTTAACGCTCTTTATTTTATTTTATTTTTAATTTCCATATTTAAAAATATGAAGAAAAAAAAAACAGTTTTCCTCTTTTTTTTAAGAATAAAAAGGTGGGTTCTTTTATTTTAATTTTTTCAACACAATCATTTTTTCTCTATTTTTTAATGTAAATTATTAAAAATTTAATTAATAATTAAATAAAAATTATGTAATGTCATTTTTATATTATAGTCGACTTCATGGTTTTCATTTTTAATAATATTAATTATCAATGTCAATATATCAATTAATTGGTAATTTTAACCTTAAAAATAAAATAAAATTTAGACAAATTTGAAAAACACTAAAAAAATAGGTATTTAACAAAAAAAGGGTAGACAAACTTTAGGTGTTGATTTATAGGGTTTTTTTATAGTCACGATATTTGTTCTTTAATGACATGCTTGAAAAATGTTTGAATTGTAACCCTGAAAACATGTTGTGATGTTGCATCACCACTTTTGCATTTCAGCATGTTTTTTCATGCCTTTTGTAGTCATGATATTTGGTATTTAATGCCATGATGGAAAAATGATTGAATTTAACCGTAAAAAAATAATTGATATTGCATCACCACTTTTTCATTTTAGCACGGTTTTTCATGTCTTTCGTAATCATGATATTTGTTTTTTAATGCCATGGTTGAAAAATTTGGAAATTTTAATCCTTGGATTTAAAAAAATAAAAATAAAAAGGTGTTATTACATCACCACTCTTCAAAACCACCATGAAAATCATGATTTGATGCAACCTTTAAAAAAAACTTGATAAATTTATCGTTAAGTTGGTAACTTTGTTCCTAGTATCTTTTAATTTCCATGCCCAAAATAGAATATGCACCACCATTATCTTTCATTTTCAATTTAGAGGGCAACCATAATTTGACATCATTGATCATTTATTTGTTGTTTCCATTCAACAACATATCATCCACATACAAGACCACATAAATAAAATGATCACTAACTAATTTGAAATATACACAATGATCAATGTTGCTAATTGCGAAACCAAGTCCTAATATATAAGTATCGAACTTTTGATACCACATCCGTAGAGATTGTTTTAACCCATACAAGGGATTTTTAAGCTTGAAAACTAGCTCTTTCTTTCCTCTCACTACAAAACCTTTAGGTTGTTTCAAGAAATTTCTTCTTCAATATCCACATGTAGGAAGTTGTTTTTACATCCATCCACTCTACTTCAGGATCAAAAATAGTGGCAACAAACAAAATAAATTTAATAGAAGTTAATTTATCAACAGGAGAAACAATCTCACTAAAATCAATTCCCTCTACCTTGGAATATCCCTTTGCTACTATTTTATCTTTATACTTATCATCTTTACTTTTTACATTCAAATTCTTTTTAAACACTCATTTTCCACCAACGTCATTGCTTTGAGTATAGTTGGAAACTCCACTAGATCCAAAGCCTCATTTCTTCAACCACTGTTTCATTCTAGATTTTACATACTCTTAATCCAATATCTCCCTAACCCTTTTGGGATCATCATTAGTAATAGATAAAGAAAAAAAGAACAAAAATTAGGTGGAGTATATATCGGTAGTTTCATTATTTTCCAAATCGAACTTCTCAATGTCGGAGTATGGGATTCTTCTTCTTCTTCATGTTCTTCTACTAATTCAAAGTTTTCATCCTCCAACTCAAACTTATTGTCTTTGGTTCTTTCTCCTCTTGTATTTTTGACAAGGATAAATGACGCAATAACAGTCACAAGGGTTCTCTCTAGTATGAGGTCCCACTTAGACTTCATGTCATTTGAGATAAGAGACTCATTTGAATTTTGGCCTAGTAGCCATGCTTGATTTTTTATATTGTGATATATTGAAGGATCATCACAACAACAAATGTGAAACTTAACTACAACTACCTATTTGTAGAAAAAAATTTACTATAAACTAACTAAATATTGAAACATAGATAAGGAGTGGAAGGGATGCTAAACATGATGATAGGTTAATGAAGAAAGCAGCCAATTTATTTTTTGGCAATGGAATGTTTTACTTACTAGAGAAAATAAAGAATAGTCAGTTTATGTTCTAATAAGTACTCATTCAAGAAAGCGACAGTAAAGAAATAGTAACAATGTGAGAAATAACTTTCTAGTTCACAAAAAAGTATGTTATCCAATAGTAATAAATCTCACGGAACGGACACATAAATGAAACTACCTGAGATTATTCTGAAACAAAATCACATTTTATGCTAAGTCACAATTTTTGTGGTGGTCTTATCAAGCTTCTTAATAATATTTATCAATATGTACAAAATGCACCAGCTTCCTAGATCTTATCTTTTAAAATCTACAAAAGTCACTATCACTAGGAGTTTTACAACATTTATAGGCCACATCAATAACTTCCTCTATGGTTTGATATGATTCCTTTGAGAAGTTACAATCACTTCATATTCTCATCGCTTTTAAATATAATTAAGGAAAATAAATTGTAAACTTCTAGAAACTAAAATTGACAGCTACTACAATGTGATTGGATCTTCCACTTAGACCCCTAGTCTCCATGAAGATAGGCTACCCAGATCTTGCAATAGGAAAAAACCATCTTAATCCTACTGAGAAAACACCCTTACATGATGGCATGGTATTATGGTGTGTGTTTGGAGATTATTTGTACATCCTTCTTCAGTTAGACCATGAATGAATTTGGAACCATTTGTTGCTTGGAGGGTTCCAAAATGTGTTACCTAAGATTGTCTTTTTTGAGTTTGTTGATGAAGACACTAAAATAAAATTCTCTAGCATTCAATATATCTTCCAGTTCTTTTTCCACCTCTTCATCTAGACTAGACTCACCCTATACTCCAATATTTGGCAACATATTAATATTGATTAAACTTTTAGATAATGAATAATTCTATTGGTTTTGAGCTACATACATGGAAATGTCATTTTCCATGTTTCCTGGTATCTTCAAGGCCCTATTGACATAAATGAGTTCATATGTTAGTTCTTCTTCATTGATCCTAGGGACTTGCGCTAGAGTCTGTGGATATTCCTTGGGCCATTTCTCTAATCAGTTCATAGAATTTTGTACCCCTTGGATTTATATCTTTCCTTAGCCAAATCCCAAAGTGGCAAAAAATTAGTGGATATCTTGTGGAGTTATTAGAGACATGGGTAAACTTCTTTGACCATGGCCTTGTAAGAATCATGCATTTTGAAATAAAAGTGTGTGTATTCCTCTATGTTAGTTCCATCCTACTTTAGTGTTCTATTGTAAATATTTAGTAACTTAACCTATTGGTACAGTTTTTCTATGTGGTCATATTTTTTCTTCAGTTATTCGAGTATGTCCTCCACATTTCTCTCGATGGATTGAGAAAATGTTGTTCCTACTTAGGCCACAACATGTGGATATTTTATGGTGTCTATCCTAAGTGGATCTTTTTTGGTGATTAACACTAGAGGAAAATGACAAGTTGATAGGGTATTTTTCTTGCGCTCCATTATATTATTCAAAGTTTGATCATATCTAGATCTACCTAGGTTAACCACTTTCTTCTTCTTGGTTCATGTGATGCCCATATCTATAACTAGTAGGTGACTTCCTATAATAATAGGGATTTCTGGTGGAACTATGTCAATTCCCATTGAATCTATGCTCTATTTGACATATTTTCTTGTGATTTTCTCTATGCCTTGAGAGCTTCTTCTTTAGCTATGGCATTAGCTTCCTATTGATATCTCTTCACTTCTTCTTCTTGTTTTATTATTTCTTCCTCTATGTTTCTCTTTCTTTCTCTCTCCTCTTCATTTCCTCTTCCTTCTCCTTGATCTAAATCTCCTAAGGTAGTCTAGTTGCGTCTTGCTCCTATTTTAGCTTTTCCTCCTATGCAACTTTAGATTCTTCCCACTAGGAAGCTTTCTTATTGGCAAAGGTTTCTATCTCAACTTGAGCTTTCTCCTTCTTTTCTTGAGAAGAATTATAGAATATCCTAAAAAGGACCTCTAATAAATTTAAGGCATTTTTTAGTGTCTCTTCATCAACTAGTGTCTCTAATGAGTAGTCTCACTTATACTTTCATGCCTTACAATGGATTTTCACCACGTAGTTGGGATCATATTTTTGGAATTTCATATCCCAAAAATGGAATAGTGTTAAGGCATCATATTCTACTTTGGATTCTTTAATGTCTTTCAACTGATATGATCCTAGGTGTAATGGCATGTGTGTCCAGAGGACATTTTTGTCTCATGATAGTGCTCCATCTACTCCTGTGCATACCTACTATGTTATTTCCCAAAATATCACTCAATTGGTTACAAAGTTGGGAAATAAGCAAGGAGTCTTGGTCACTAAAAATATCCGTATATGTGTGTCATTATGATCGACAAACCAATCACCAATTGTCAACACGACTTGCCTAGCTCTTTTAGACATGCACAAAGTAGGTAAACTCAACAAGATTTTGTTGAAAATGCAGCAAGATGATGGAGCTTAGTGAAATGAAGTCGCCTTCACTAAGTGGGCTCGTAGGTGATTTTGGCGCAAAGTCTATTTTTAGACATATGGAGCATGGTCCAGGGGTTGCAGTATGTTATTCTTGGAGTATTGGTCATGTTGGTAAAAATAGATGGACCTATATTTTTAGACATATAGGTCGAAGTCTATTTTTAGACTGCCTATCCTAAAAATAGAAAAGTCAAATATTATTTACCCTTAATAATATTCTGACTCTAAACTTCAGTTTACTCTCTTGGAGCACTTCAGTTCGAGCTACAGAAGTGGTTCATGCATTTGACAGAGGAATTACGCTATTCATAGGGGTTTGGTGAGCTCATGCATGGTTGAATTTAGTTAGGACTTCAGTGGCAGAAGTTTGGTGGAGTTGATGTTGGTTGAGTTGTGTTCGGTTTAACTTAGTTGAACTAGTTGAGATTAGTTTAACTAGCTAATCAACTAGTAATGAGTGGAGTGAATTAAATATTATTTAATTAACTAATTATTAACTCATTATTCAACTCAAGAACACATCAGTTCACTACAGTGCATGGACAGTTCAGTGGAGACCAGTGAAGGAGGTAGATGAAAGGGTTGAGATAGCTATCAGTTGTGACATCAGTTGTGCATGAGATTTGCACCACACTTGGAGGAATTTCCCATGATGATTGCGCTGTCAAGCCAAGGAGATTCGAACCTTGGATCTCTCATTAGACCAGCCTTGATTGCGCAATAGAGGTAGGCAATTAGTGGATGAGTTTTGAACCTGTGACTTGTTCAAAACCAAGCTAGTTTGTGTGTAACTTTATCAGATAGTACTGAGTACTTGTGAGGAGTATTGTGCTATGTACTGTTACATTTTTTCTCCATTATAATATACAGAATAGCTGAGGGGTTTTAAGCTATAATCTTTCCCCATACATACTGTGTAATGTGTGTGATGTTTTGATGATCTTTTGATCGCATACTGCTTGTTTTATTTCCGCATGTGTGATGATCTGAGTGGAAGAGATTATGTGTTGCATATGAATTCGAATTGATATGTGATCAGGATAATCTTGGTGGATAAATATCATTATTCAACAAATTTCTACAGATTTCATAAAGTGGGATCAAGAAGTCCTAGCATATTTTGGTGTATGACTAGATGTAGTGAGAATCCCATAGGACTTTATAGTAGATCTAAATTAGTTCCTCCTAATATTTCCATTTCTATCCCATTTCTAAGAATGCATGTTTTACACATATTATATCCAAGAGGCAGGAGGCCATGAAGAACTGAGTTTGTTGGCCTTCCTTTGTATTATTAGCTTTCTTGATATTGTCTTTCAAGAAGAAAAAGAGGATATCAACCCAATTTAAAATACTTCCTCCAACAACTAAAAATTGCATCAATGGAACCCATCCTTCATAGAAGGTATCTGCATTGGACCGACCATATAACTTTCATAATATAGCATCCACCAGTTGAAAGGGATTTTTTGGCATATTTGTAGGATACTCCTTATTTTGTTGGGACCTGAATGTTCCTTTTTTGGTCCACCATGTATTTAGTAGCTCTCTCAAAAGGATCTTGAAATCTGATATCCAATCCTCATCTAAGGTCATTTATTCCTTGGGGAGCTTGTAATACATATCAATGGCACTAAATGAGGCAATAGGTTTTTTGCGAGTGTCCCTAATCATGTCTTCCTTAGGATTAACTTGTTTTACAATCCACTCAACTTCCTATGCATATGGAAATAAAAGGGGAGACGTAACCACCCTATGCATCCAACACCTTCGAACAACCCTATATGCCCTATATACTTATGACTTTAGGTCATTTAGAGGAAATATTTATATGTATAACAATTGATACACCTTTTTCCATGAATATGTTGTATATCTATCAATGAAGCATAAAGTTTCCATGAAAATATAATCGAGTGAACTAGTTGGAGGATATTCATCTGTCTCAAAGTTGGGTGCTTTACAAGCCCTTTTCCTTGACATGTACATAGTTTCCCTATATAAACCATTAAAACATCTACACCCATTATGAAAATTAGCTCCCAAATATCAAATCCAGGGAATTATGAGGTCTAGGCTTGAAGATTCTTTTATTTATCTACTGGCTTATTCTTCTACTTTTCTAACTAAGACATAGGTTATAAGTATGGGGGCTTCATTGGGGGATAAATACCATACCATGTGCATTCACATTGGGGGATATATATTTAGGAAAAAATGAAATATTATATTGAGCATATAATAGAGGGTAAATGGTTTTTATATGTTGTGTATAAAAAATGGAACTCAAAGTTAATGAAAAATACAAAGGGGTATAAAAAATGTTAATGAAAAAATGGATACCTAAAATATCTAGTGAATGTAGGGGTTTTCTAAATTGGGAAGGTGTATTGCGCTCATATTGGTAGGGGGTTAAATAAAGTTATTTTTAGAGGCATTTTCCAATTTGTAGTCAAATTAATGGTATTGTTTAGTATGCCATGAATGCACATGCTATGTCAAAGGTTCATTGATTGAATCCCCCATGGCTATAATTCATTGTGGTGAAGGGAAAAACAAGACTAGTAAGACTGACCAACGGTAGGATTCTGAATGACAATATAGCTCATGCAATCTCAATCTTAACCAATATGTCTCCATATCACGCCATAGAGATGTTTCTTTGCGTTAAAAAGGGTGAGGATAGAGTTTTTTGAAGAGAAATCCATGTGATGTCATCCTAAAGAGAAGTGATCATCGCTAGTGATTAAAACTAAGACCAAATTTTAAAATAAAAACATGTACCAAGGCACAAATATGGTACCTAGGACTGAAATCCCTAGGTGATTGGGTGAACTTGTATAGAGAAGATGAAATGTTGAAGGGAACAGTGATAGAAAGCATGGGTTCTAAGATATTTCAAGGTATTAATGGCATAAAAAATTGACCAAGGGACTAAGAATAAACTCGTGGATACTAGGTAAAAACCCTAAGGATCAATCGAGGAAAAATTGGATGAGATTAGTAAGTTGGAGACTGTGAAGATCTTTTCCTTGAGAGGATTAGGGCTCAATGGAATATGGGATGGTGTTTCCATTTTTTGAGAAATAAGTGTTATAATTTCCTATTTGATTAAGAAAAAGGAATGAGAGAGAATTTTATAGTAAGAGAGATAAAAAGCTATGAAAATTTCATTCATAAAATAATCAAATAAGACAAAATTTGAAGTTGAGTGTGAATAATTTGACCCATACCTGAGCTAATTTGGTTGATACATGGTGATAACAAGGAGTGAAGAAGTGCATTTATTATTAGATGCTCTTAATTCTAAGAAAAGCGAGAGATAATTAAGCAATGTGAAGAATGAGGGCAATATACGGAATTTTATAAAGTTTTTGTTGAGTTTGGGGATAAAAAGATAATTAATAAATTCCTTTTAATGCTAATTTAGTTGTCACTTAAGCCATAAATACACCTTTTCAAGTTGATATCCAATGTGATATGTGATTGAGAGATTCAGAGGAGGGATTTTAGTGCTAGAATATTCATGATTGGAGCGATAAATCACTGAGGCAACCACTTACAGAGTGATATACCACTAGCTAAAGGAGGTTTTCACTAAGTAATCTGGCCAAGTTAAGTCACTTTTTTAAGTGATACAATACTAATTTGACCACTTATATAGTGATATACCACTGGATCAAGGAGGCTTTCAAATCAATTTGGCTAAGTTAAGTCACTTTTTCTTATTGTGACACTAGGATAATGAACATTAGTGTGATACAATGTTGAAATAAGCCTCCACAAGGAAATATAGCACTAAGATAGTCATCATCAGGATGATATAGCACTAATATGGTCATCATTTGGGTGATACAACATTGGAAGAAGGAAGTTTAAGGAGTCAAAAATTCAATTTAAGCCACTTTGAATGGTTATATCACTAGACAGAGGAAGATGATGGCACTATGTCATTAGTTATCTCATGATTGGAGCAATACAATGTTGGAGAAGAAAAGTTTGAGAGAGAGAAAGTTGAATTAACTCACTTTTTGAGATTTGTGTCATTAGGACGAGGGATAGTACAATGTTGTATCATTGGTCTAGTCATCATCAGGGTGATATGGGGCATGAAAAACGAAGTATTCAAGATCAAAACCTAAGTTAAACACATTTTCAATAAGTGTCATCTCACTAGGTTAAGCAACTGCTTGGGTAGTGTATCATTAGGACGACCAAGTTCTCAATTATTTATCTCTATATTGATCATCATCGTAGCCCTATATCATTGTGTTGAGAAACATCTAACCTTTATATCTGTTACTGGATGAAGTACCCTAGGGTCTGGGTTGAGAACACCAACAGAGCAAGAAAAATATAGCAACAAGAAGCAAACAAATTTACAATCCTAATGCTTAAACTAGTAAAATGGGAAGAAGAGATCATACCCGTAGGTCCTACGTTTGAAGGCAATCCCGCAGGGTTCAAACCCTTTTCTTCTCCTAGTGCTCCAAAACCTGCAACTCACTCAAGAAAAGCACATATACTAGTAATAACTAAAAGCATGTTCAAGATGTTAGCGTTAGATCATATAATCTTATAATAAAAATAGCATGAAATCATTCATAATAGTATCATAAAATGTATAAATCATTAAGATCATGAACATCAAGAATGACAGAGCTTCTTTATTGATGAATGTAAATATGTGTGTAGGAATACCACCTGATTCAGCCATGGCTCCAAGCGAAATCGTCCTCCGGATCCGTCTAGCCCAAACCTCAACAATCTCCTTCCACAATCATACACATGTATGTCATATAATAGGAATGAACATATCCATAAGGGAAATAAGGGTTTCCACAATTTGGGAATTGTTGGAGGCACAGGGATAAATTAGACTTTATCAAGGAATTAATGGCTATAATATCAATACCTGTATCTCTCCTCTTAAGGCCTTCCCATGAGGTGTATTTATACCACCCCAAAAAAAAAATTTCATTTGGGTTATTATTAGGCCACGGGATTCTGTAGGTAGCCTTCTGGTATAACCCGTAAACCCCACCCAGAAAATATGGATTTATATTTTTTTTCCTATTTAAAATTATATACGCAGGTTGGGTATAACTGGACCCGCATGTGCACGTGATTTTGAGAGGGCAGAGTCGCGTATGGAATTAAAAATAATGTTTTTAAGTAAAGGACCAAGTATGAATGGAAAGGGTTGCGCAAGGCCATGACTCAAAGCATCAAATATACAGAGGTGTAAAATGATGCTATAACATATGCCCCCTAATATATGATGTCAGAAGGGGTACATGATGGCCAAAATGTATTAAGTGTATAAGAAGAATCGTGCAAGGATTTCACCATATTTCAGCCTACCAAAAACCAATGGAAGAGATCAGAAAGAAAGCTCATGTCTGAGGCAAGCATACCCATGCTCATTGAAAGTAAAGCATTTCCACCTATCAAGATTGGAGCGGATCCAATATGTATACAAGTATAAAAGAAACTGCAAAGTACATAGTGGATCATCTTATCACAACCTCAAAAAAGTACATATCAATTTCATGTCATAGTATCACATAAAGAAGAACTAATCAATGATGATGAGAAATATATTTGATCATTGAAGTCACAGAACCAAATCTCCAATTACTGAATCATAAATATTGGAATAATGGTACTGCACGCAACTCGGGTGCCAACATATAAGATGCTACTATGATGAACTACAACATATAAGGTGGATGGTGTCACTAGCATAAAACTGAAGTAGCTGTCAAATGAACCAAAACATGTTGATGCAAACCCGAGGTCTTCACCGATCGCCGTGGTACATTTCTACACTATGGGAATAAATGAGTTGAATTTGACCATGTGATAAATCATTTGATTACCGGTCATTGATGCATATCATTAACAAACGCGAGACAAATCACCGATAATGAAGATGAGAGTTAAGGTACCCTAGTACTATCCAACAAGTTCAAATGAATGAGTTGAAGTCGAACACTTGAGAGAATCTTCCAATAAATATATATTGATGTATTCTCATTGTCGATAGCGAAGGATTCTTCCATTGATGACCGAAAACCCTAAGGTACTGAAAAATGACTCTAGACCTTGTTCTGAGAGCAACAAGTCAGAGTCGATGGGAAAAGATCTATTGGAAGGAAGGCATTAAGATATCCCACATCAATCCAGTGCAAGTGTAGCCCGTAGGCCAATAATTTGGAAGGAATCGGATGAAGAAAGATGAAGTAACCAACCCGAAGCACGTTTTCCAGCGTACGCAAAATGTAGCTAGTGCATGACAGAAACCATTTGAACCAACCAATAATTAAAGCTGACATGGAGGTAAGGAATCCACCAATAGGGTCAAATGGAAACCAAGGTATTGAACGAATCCCAATGTGTGATAATGAAAGCTGACGTCAAACACAAGGGAAACCACTCAGTCAAAGACCCATGATGTTGATCAATGTTGAGCACAAGGTCACCTATCAATGATGGAAATAGGGCGAGGGTGCCGCTCTAGGCCTACTCTCAGAGAAATTTGTTGAAGGAGATAAGAGAAAACCTGCTAGCAAGAATTCAATGGAGACCTTATTAACTAACACGAGAAAAGTACCAAATAGCTGATGTGATAGAACATAACTCTGATAGACCAAGTATGGCTGACTGAAAAATGAGTCAAGAGACACCGCAGAAAGGCCAACTCAAGTTTACTTCCCTTGAAAAAAATCACAACTCAAATGTGACTGTATGGCAGCATATGATAACATTTTATAAGTTTGTCATGTAGGAGGTATGAACAAACCCTCCATATGATTGGAAGAGATAACCAACTGGGAGAGTATTGACTCAATAACAAGGTTATGGCTCTCCTAAGTCAAACTAAAGGCCATCCGAATGGAGAAAAGACTTTTCTTTTTGTTTTTTGTTCAAGGGTGACACAACTAACTCTAGCTGCCATCAATCATGTAAGTAATGTCCCATTCTGGCTCTTTTTTGAAATTTTTAAGTTTTTTTTCTTTTTCATATTAAAAACCTAAAAAAAAAATTCCTATAGTACAATGGAAAGAACGAGTGTCGAGATACATATGCACTAGTTCCTAGGGTTGGAACAATCCTATGCTCAATACAAGATACCGAAACTAGTAAATGAAACTCAAAGGAATATTCTCTCCACAGGAAAAGGGTGTCAAGTTGCAGATGCTAAGTGATTACAAGGCCAGTTTTGCAGAAAGACATGGTTAAAAAGCGGCTTTTACACAATTCCAACTAAAGTCGGCTTAAGGCCAAAAGATACAAATAGTCAACATGCAATGCAATATAACAACTCAACAAGAGGGAGCCTCTAGTGTATAAATCCAGAAATATAGCGAAGAAGAAGGACAATGAAGCTTCATCACAAAGTTCATGGCAGTACTAAAGAGGACTCCTGAGCCTATGCAATTTTTGCAACATGGGTAACATATGCTAGCAAGGATCTAACTGGGAAGCCCATGTAAAGGATGCTCTACCATCATATCATGATTTTATAAATTGGAGAGTGAAAAATTGTTTTAATAATCATAACCTGATGCAGTCGACCCTATGGCAAGATATCATAGTATGGATGCTAGAATGCATAATGCAATGGAAAAATGGGTTTACATAACCTATATGCTAGTGTTGAAAATGATACCTGCCATGATGGTTCAGTGGTCATGGAATAGAAGCGGTAAAAAATGTCTCAAAATCTTCAATTGGTCCTGAAAAAAACCTATCCAAGCACTTGAAAGCCAAGAAGGTCATAAACTTTAATGAATTCTAAAAATAGACACAAACTTTATAAATGTGGGTTTTTGAAAAAATTCGAAATTTTAGTATAAACGCACCTTTTTTACTTACATTTTTCATTTGTGCATTGGGAATTTGGAGAAAAAAGCTCTGGGGAAAAAAACCAACAACTTCAATCCACCCAATTTCTCAGTCGGATCACTACGAATCTTCTAGGTAATCCCCTCAATCATATCCTTAGTGAATTTCCTAATCATTTCAAGTAAATTTCAAATGATTTGACCATAGGAATTCCATTTTTAGATTTACCTTTGCGTATACGTAGGTTGAGCATATTGAAGTCGCATGTAGACACGACTATGTATGAAAGTAACCCCTATATGCGCAGCATAATATTTTGAATCAAGGGTTTAATGAAATGAAAATCTTGAATGGTGTAGGATGTCTATCAGTTGGAGAGAAAGGGAACACCGTGCCATTAACAATGAAGTGATAGAATATCATTTGGCATTGGATGCCCTTAGAGGATTTGTTTTACTAAAATTCTTCAAAATTCCAAACATGAAGACAAATACAAGATTGCTCGAAATGATTGTAAATTACTGGGATCCAGAAGAGGATGCCTTTATAATTGATTAAATCCTTCTATGTATTGAGGTAGAGGATATATACTTCCTCACTATACTATCCCAAAGAGGAGATCCAATAAACTTGCAGGGGAAGGCCCCAGGAGGTCTCAATGTTGATGACTACATTCATCTCTACTATTCAGCAGATACCCAGAAGGTTGGGACTCATATCCCAATCAGAGATGTAGAGGGACTACACATGAGAATCCTTATTTTCACAATTGTCTGAGTAGCTAGATCAACATATTTGCATCAAGCCTCATGAGCTACAATGAGTTTGGTGACAAATTTCCTAACCACATTATATGACTAGTGCACAGCTCTACTAACCAACTTGGAAAATAAATTGACTTCTATTCGAAAGAACAAGACCAAGCACTTTGGATATGGCACAATCCTTTGCACTTTCATTTTTGAGAGATTACCTGGGCTTCGACCCAAGGTGTTTTCAAAAATTAGCAGCACAAGAGATCCATGCATAACAAGGTGGCTTGACTTGATGAAAATACTAGCGGGTGATGAGGTCCCTAGGACTACCTTTGATGACGAGTTCTTCCTTTGGTGGGGAGAACAAGTCATCGCCATTGAGGAATACCCCTACGCAGGTATGGATTTCAGAGCAGACCCATATATTCCACTTCCACCTGGTGCTGCATGGGGAGAAATTGGTGAGGTTGTTTTTATGATTTTTTATATCATTTTATTTTTTTTTGGATTTTCAAAAATATGAAATGAAATTATTTTTTATAGGACAAAATTCTTACAAAATTATTAATCATGACACAGAAATGGGACTAATAAGACCTGAAGGTTTTTCGAGGCACACGCATCATGGAATAGATGTGGAAAATACCACAATTGACACTGAGAAATTCCTTCACGCCATACAGAGGAACCTAGAGGGTTTCACCCGCTAAGTGCCTATGGTTGCAGTGAAGGATCTGCCAGAGGATATGCAGAGGCACGTGGTTGGTGTACCATGGGATTGGGTGCAACTCTTCCAACATGTGGAAACTACCATAGTCTTCTTCTGGGATGCTCATCTAGAGTAGGGCCCTCATCCATAGATTTAGGATGACTTGATCTTTTTTGTGATAGACATGATCGAGCATAAGCCCTAATTTTGTAGGACAATTTTGTCCCAATTTTGTATAACATTTTGAACATATGACTCTTATCTTTATACATGAAGTTTCGTGATGTGACTCTCATATATACAAATGATGATTGATTACTTTTTATGATTTTAATGTGATGAATGAATTATATGCCAATATAATGCTTGATTAGCTAATGAATCAGCAAATGTGTTTTCTGATCGTGGGATATGGATAAATGTAATGAATTTAAATGATCTATTTAATAAACATACTCTCAGAAATTGGTGATATAAATAAGGATCCCTTACATGATAGATGTTATTCAATTGAGACACTAGCAGTTATGAATCTAAGTATACTACAAACGAACCAACACCAAGAGATATTGCTTCAAACAGTAGATTGACAACAGTAGTATATTCTGCAACATTATTCGAAGTGGGACCGATACATATTCCCCTTGAGACTAACAACTGAACTGATGGATATTAACTTACCCAAGTCGCGGAAGCCAAATTCCAGGTATATCGACTAGCACCATCGACAAATCCTAAATAGATCATATCATCCATCGATACCTGCCAAGGTAGATCAAAAACATAGATGTCACAACGAAATTGATAGAAAAATATGCACAAAAAATACAATATGTACAAAACCAAAGAAAATGCTAGGGATAATACTTCTTAATATAGAGCCCAATTTTGGGCTCCGCCAGCTCGTTTCCATTAAAATCAACCAATTCATAAGATCCATTTTTCAAGACTCTTTTAATGATGTAAGGATCGTACCACATGGATTTAAACATGCCTGCCCCCAATACATCCTTGTCTTGATCATAAACCAGGAAAAGGTCCCCTTTAGAGAAAACCCTAGGTCGCAAGTCTTATCATAATGAACCTTCGCCCTCTTATTATGAGCTTCGTTAATCATGGTTGCACCTCAACGTTTCTCATCAAGATGTTCCAAATAAACGAGGCATTCTTCAAGAGTATTAGTGTCTGGAAGAATTTCAACAGCTAGCTTAAGAGAAGGAATTCCACATTCCACAAGGAAGATTGATTCCAACCCATAAACCAGTTGAAAAGTAGTGAAACCAGTTGCAGTCTTAACTGACATCCGGTATGCCCAAAGTGCAAGATACAACATAATGTGCCAATTGGAACGAGCTTTGTTTATCGTCATTTGTAGGATAACCTTCAAGGATTTATTCATGGATTCCACTTTCCCATTGGCTTGAGGAAAATAAGGAGATGAATTCTCTTGTCGGAAACCTAACTTGAGAGCCAATTCAGCCATCATGGAGTTCTAAAAATGACTTCCATGGTCAGTGACAATATCTTTAGGAATACTAAAATGATAAATTACTTAGTTAAAAAGAAATAGGGTTTTTGTTCACCATCATTCGCAAAAGTAGGCATAGCCTCAACCCACTTGGTGAAGTAGTCCACTGCTACATTGATATACTTATGACCCTTTGCCAAAGGCGGGTTAAAAGTTGTAAGATCTATTCCCCACTTTGTGAACGGACTGACGGTAATAACAGGAAAGAGTGGAGCTAGATGAGCACACATTTTTTGAGTGTAGACTTAACAAGGGTGATATTTCTTGACCGCTTCAACACAATCTTTGAAGGTCAAACGCAAAAAATATCTAGAACGCAAAACTTTTTGGGTTGTAGCAAGTCCTGATAAATGACCACCACAAGCTCCACTATGGCAATCATTCATCACTAACTCAACTTCTTCTAGGGTTAAGCAACGTTTAAGGATTGAACCAACCCGGCGACGATATAAAGTGTCACCAATAATAACATAGATTTTAGCAAAGTGATGCAATTTTCTATGCTCATCCTTCGAAAAAGTGAGAGGAAACTTCGAAGTTTGAAGATATATAATAATATCCCAATACCAAGACTCTTGTGAATAAATAAAGAAAATATGTTCATCAGGGAATGATTCCTCATAAACTATTTCTTCTCCACAAGGAAACTCAGAGATTAATTGTGTGAATATCAATGTTTTCTTGGATTTAGCAGACAAGAACTCGAGATCGAATTCTTGTAGAATAACAATCCATCTATTATATTTTCCCCCAATCACGCGCCTACTGAGAAAAACTGAAATGGATTTACGGTTGCCAAAACAATTTTTTTGTGAAGAAGAATGTAATGTCTAAATCGTTAGACAGCATGGACAGCTGCCAAAGCCAACTTCTCAACGGGGGAATATCGTAATTCAGGACCTATCAAGCCTCGTCTTAGATAATAAATCACATGCTCACAAATAGCATCATCTTCCCGAACCAGAACCATATCTATGGTTGATTTTGCCATAGCGAGATAGAAGACGAAATCACTGCTATAATTAGGTGGACTCAGTAAAGGAGTAGAGGTTAATTCATTTTTCAAAGCATCGAATGAGCGTTGAGCGAAGTCTTCCCACAGGAATGGAACTCATTTTTTCAAGAATCTCATAAATCCCTTCGTAATCTCAGCATAATTGACGATAAATCTCCTTAAGAAATTGAATTTTCCTTGGAGACTCTGAAGTTGATGAATGGTAGAAGGGAGAGGCAATTGAAGTATTTCCTCAACCTTGAAAGTATGTACACGAATCCCTTCAGTAGACATTATGACCCCAATAACCGACCGGATTTGACTGCGAAAATGTACTTATTTGGATTCAAACAGATTTTATAATAACGACATCTCTCAAAAATCAACCAAAGATTATGAGGATGATCAAATCTATTTCAAGGACGAGCAGATAATTCATCCAAATAAGCTTCGATGATATGCTTGATATCATGGAAAGAATAGTACATGGCTCTCTAGAAACTTTCTCATGCATTTTTAAGACCAAAAGGCATCTTTTTATATGCAAAGGTACCCCAGGGACAAATAAAATTTGTCTTATGTTGATCTTCAAGACAGATAGTAATTTTATTATAACCCGAGAAACCGTCCATGAAGGATAAAATATCATTCCCCACACATTCATCAATTATCTGATCAATAAAGGGTGTGAGTAATTATCTTTAGGAGAAGCCTCATTTAAATCTCTGAAGTCTATGCATACATAGATCGTTCCCTGTTTCTTATTGATCGAGACTGGATTTGAAACCCACTCAGTCAAAGGAACAGGGTATATAAAACCCACCTTAAGCAACTTCTCAGCCTTGGCTTTGATAGTTGCAACTTTCCTAGGGTTTACCGGTTGAAGCTTTTGTCTTATAGCCTTATCATTCTCATAAGTCTTGATCTCATGCATTTCCTCACAAGACCAAGCAAACACATCGCAGAATTATTTAAAAATATCAATGTATATTTGAATTTATTCAGCGTAATACTCAAATATGATGAAAACATTCTCTATTACATTAGGATCCCTAGAAATTTTCACCAGAATTGCTTCTGAAATGATAGACATATTACCTTCGGCAAAAAAATTTGATGGAGCCAAAGGGTTTAGAATTGTGTGAACATGACCAGTTGATCGAGGGCTAGACAAAATTGACTCTAATTCACGCAAATATGGGAGAAAATATAACTGATGATGTAAATCATCCCACGGTCTTTCCACACCCGTCATTGCTTCTAGGATTGCCTCCTCATATGGTAAAACAGTATCAAGGAAGTCTAAAGAAGAAGTTGAGTTAAGGGTCCAATCTAGAGCCACATCTCCATCCAAATCCTTCGGTGAAATAGGAACCGGATAAGAATCTATAGTGCTAATAATAGATTGATAAGAAATTTCGACTACAGACATAGGATATGCCATTCCACCCACTTTCCCTTATTCTAATGTAGTCGTAGAAGAGGGTAAGGGCGAAGGATCTGAAAAATTATGAGTTCGTAAGATCTATCTTCAGGAAGGAACCTTAGAAGAAGAAATATCATTTATATGAACAATCGGAGATGGAATATCAAAGTTACCCATCAACAAGAAATGCATACTAACTCCTAGATTCTCAACAGGTTGTTTGGCATTCTTCACCAAGGGAATGGTAGAATCAGAGGATGTATTAGAATATATCAGAGAATAATCCATCTGATCAAGAGTAATGATTCTCCCTTCAAGGAGAAAACATAGGATGTGGAATAACGATGATACAATGGAATCCATCTCATAAATCCAATTTCGACCCAATAGAAGGTTAAAGTCCAAATTAGCATCGACTATTTCTACTTTGATATTGACTACCTTGCCCCCAACACAGATGGGCAACGAAGGAACAATGCCATGTGGCCTGTGAGAATGGACATCAAATGCAGTCAAGAGAGTAGGTGAAGGAATGGCTTGAGGATATACAATAGCTTTCCAACATGAAATGGACATGACGCATGTGGAAGCTCCTTCATCAACTACAATTCAAAAAATATTGATCTTTTGATACATAGATTTAATTTGAAAATCCATATGATGAGGAAGTGTCTTCTTAATATTTGAATTGTCAAATGTAATCATAAGAGATTTTTTGGATCTATTGCCCTGATCATAGTGATCAGAGTACCTCCAACGGAGACATAGCACAAGGACTCTAAGCCAGATCTTCTACAATGGTGCAGTTATGAGCTGTCTTGGCATTAGGGTTAATCATCAAATGTTTATCAGAGCCTTTCAGCATCCGAGGTATAAGCTCAACTGCGGGCCTCTTAATATGGAATTCCTCAGAAACATCAGGATCAACCTTAGCCTTAGAAGATTCGGATTCACCATAATCACGTGACATCGTTTCAACTTCAACATGGGCACTCATCATGTATACATTTGATGGATTTTTGCCCTTCTGGTTTCCCCCTGTGGGAGTTCCAGTATTCCCATTCAAGCCAGCAAGCATCTGTTGCCCTTAGGGAAAAGGGTTAGTCAGAATAGCCTATGAACTATAAGAACCTTGTTGAGCCAACAAGCATTGAGAATCCTTAATCTTATGGAAAAGATGAATGAGATGGTCTTCATTGCACAATTTGCAAGGAAACTTAACTTTATTTTTCAACTCTCTCTTACCCTCCCCATCATTATTGTTGGGTTTGTTTGCATTATCCTTCCCATCCTTATTCTTTTTCTTATTAAGTCCTTTCTTCTTCCCATCAGATTGTTGATTTCCTTTGGGGTTAGAGGATTGGACAGATATAATCATTAATGGTTAGGAAGGCATATAAACTGACGGTGATTCATGAATAGAATACGCAGCTTGTAAAGACAATTGATACAATTAATTTAAGAGGTTAGCCATGTAGAAATTTTACCAGTGGATTCAATATTATCATGCAATGTACTAAAATAAGATACTTAATCCTTCTAATATATTTGTGGAATATAAAACACGATCGCTCAATCACATGCAAGTAAGAGAAAGAAGTAAATCAATTTCACAACACAAGATTTTTTTGGGGAAAGAAACTGCTCAAAACCTCTCTATCTCTATTGTATAATAAGCCAAGGAATCATGAAACAATACATTGCATTCTTTCTCACATGAATCTGTTGCACTCTACCAATCGTCTCACACTGATATAGGCAAAATTGGACACACACATAGCCAATTCCTTGCCTTCCTCCAGCCTTCATTTCTTATGCAATTACTAGGAAAATAAATCCCTATTAAATAGGAATTCCAACCTTCCTTGATTGTGCAATCCATCATGGGCTTCTTGTGGATTTATAACCACACCCGGGAAATTTACTAATAATATAACTGATAGTTATCTTCCCTTTAACCTCTGTATCAACTAGGTCATCATCATAATTGGAATGCATGAAAATATTAATAGTGAATCATCAATTATCTGATTCATCACTACTTGTGAATAAATCTAATTTAATTCATTGTACCTCTCACTAGCTCGTCACTCAGTTAGAACTAGTTAAATTGATTGTAACTCAATAATTTGAGTTAATTGATTACACTCACACCACACTATTGCATTAATTGAAACTAAACCCATAGAATCACTCTACATGCCTCACCTTTGACCCTCAACTAGAAATTATTGAGCTAACATAGTCTTTCTAACTTAGTTAACTAGTAAAAGTTGTTATGAGATAATATTACAATTTATTGTCCAATTTATTTAAGGGAAAAATAAATTAGACATGCATTTTCTTGTTGATTTCAACACTCCATCACAACAAGAAAGGGAATATCAGAAACCTCGATCCTTCCTCTATGTTATTCAATTTTTTTCTTTTCCAGCACCTTCGTCAAGATGTTTGCATCCTGGTCCTCTGTGGGAATGTAATGCAAAAACATAATGCACCTCTAAACACAATCTTTGAGATGGTGGTAGCGGATATCAATATGCTTGGACCTGTCATGGAATGCCAGATTAACCAAGAGTTGTATGCAAATCTAGTTAGCACAATGTATCACTGTCAGATCCATCTAATGACCAAACAAACCAACAAGTATCTTCCACATCCATATGGCCTCGCATGCAGCTTGACTAGCTATCATTTACTCTACCTCGGCTGAACTGAGTGCAACTAGTCTCTTCTTCATGTTGTACCAAGAAACTGTTGTTGATCCTATGCTGAAGATGCCCCTTGATGTGCTCTTCCTGTCTGATGGACTGCATGCCCAATCTACATCGGTGAAGCCTTGAAGCTTCACTCCCTATGTCTGTATGTACCATAATCCATACTTTGTAGTACCCCTGAGATATCTCAAAACATGCTTCCACGCCTTCCAAAAGAGCTTGGTAGGCTTGACCATAGCTTGACTAATTTGGTTAACTGTGTAGCATATGTTTGGTTGTGTGTTCACCAAATAAACAAGTGAACCCACAAGTTTCATGTAAATAGTAGCATCCACTACCTCACCTGAAGTAGCATCCTCCTTCCTCTAGTTTCCTGCAAGAGGAGTCTCCATGGGTTTGTTGCCTTCCATGTGGAACTTCCCCATAATCTCCTTGGCATACTTGCATTGAGATACAAATATCTCCCCATCTATTTGCTATATTTCCAAGCCAAGGAAATAGTGCAAGAGCCCCATGTCCTTCATCTAAAACTCTCTTGTAAGATCCTCCTTGTAAGAAGTTATGAGTTTCTCATAACCTGTTAGTATCAGATCATCAACATAAAGTAAAATAATAAAAATATTACCATCAACCACAATATGATATAGGTTCACATTCGCTTCACCCTTTGCGAAGCCCAACCTGGTGAAATAGTTTTCGATCCTGGTGTACCAAGCACAAGGTGCTTGCTTCAGCCCTTACAGTGTTCTCTTGAGTCTACACACATGCGACTCCCTGTCAAAGGTCTCAAAACTTTCTAGCTGCTTAATGTACACTTCTTCCTCAATAACTCCATTGAGAAATGTTGTCTTTACATCCATCTGATGTATCTTCCATCCCATTTGCATTGAGAGTGAAAGGATGGATCTAATCGATGATTACCTTGCAACTGGTGCAAAATTCTCCTCGTAGTCAATCCCCTCTACCTGTGAGAATCCTCTGGCCATAAATCTAGCCTTGTATTTCTCCACACTCACATATGTTTCTTGCTTCACCTTATAGATCCACCTGGATCTAACCATTTACTTCCCCACTAGTCTTGGGACCACTTCCCATGTGTTGTTTCTGATCATGGATTCATACTCCTTAACCATGGCATCAACCCATACCTGCTAATACATTGCTTCCTCAAAAGAGGATGCTTCTGTCACAATACGTTCCCTCATTAGAGCCATGTATCCAATATATCTATTTGGGGACCTTCTCTTCCTGCGTTGTGATTTAGGTGAACCTACATTCTCTGTCGCATCTAGCATCAATCTGTCAGCCTCTCTAGTGCGCTTCCTACCATTTCTGGTGGGGGGATCTACATGAGTGGTTTCTGCCACTCTTTGTTCCTATGCATGTGGTTGATTTACATTTTAAGGTTCATCCTTTGGAAATAAGAGTTCCTCTTCTACATGCAAGTCAAGCTCCCTCTCAAGGGACAATCGGATTGCTTTCTCCTCATCAAATTTAACATCTCTCCTGACAATTTTCATCATGTTTGCCGATAAATACACCCGATAGTTGTGGGGAGTATCAGTGTACCCCAAAAATATCCCAACCTCTAAAGTTGGTTCCAGCTTCTTCTTAGCATATTTGGTCACATGGAAATAGACAGATGAACCAAAAAATTTAAAATATGAAACATTTGGTTTCTTACCTAAAAACGCCTCCTCTAGTGTACTCATGCCAAGTATCTGATGAGGACTACGGTTCTACACAAATATTGTTGTGTTTCAATCCTCTGCCCAGAGATGCGCCCTGATCATGTAACATATCTCATGCCACTCCCACAAGTGTTATTTTATTTGTTTCTGCAACCCCATTAAATTATGGGTTACTAGGTGCAATCAATTCTCTATGAATTCCTTCTTTGGCACAGAAGTTCTTGAATTCATTAGAGCTATACTTACCACCATTGTCGCTCCTTAGAACCTTCACCTTCTTCCTTGTATCTTTATCTATCAGTGCTTTGAAGTTACAAAACTTGGATAACATCTTATCTCTATCCTGCATGAAGCAAACCCAACACTTTCTAGAGAAATCATCAACAAAAATCACATAATACTTGTGCTTTGTTGTGGAAGCTGTTGAGAATGGTCCACACACGTCTGAGTGAACTCTCTCAAGGATTTCCGTTGATCAGATCTCCTTCTCATGAAAGGTGGACTTTGTATACTTCCCCATATTATAAACCTTGCATGTGTATCTCTACACAAGTGTACCCTTTGGAAGACCTGTAGAAATATGTTGCATGATCCTCAAAGCACTGTGGTATAGATGACCCAACCTCCTGTGCCATAACTCACCGGTATCCTGGATCGCCACCTCATTTTCTTTACTGCTCAATGTTACGCAAACATCTACATCAATTTTGTAGAGGTTCTTCACATGAACCCCAATATTATTTACCTTTCATGTGGCTTTGTGATGAAGGAACGCCTTTCCTTCACTGAAAACCACATCATATCCAAGTTCCTCCAACATAGCAACTGAAACTAAATTCTTTTTCATACTTGGTACATGCATGACATCTTTTAATATGAAATTTTTACCTGACTCTCTCTGGAAATTAACTATACCAATCTTGGTAGTGCTATACCTCCCATCATCACCCATCTCGATTTGCATCTAAAGATCCTTCTCCTCCAAGCTACTAAAGATTTCTTTGTTTCCAGTCATGTGGAAGGATGCTCCACTATCCAAGTACCCCATAGATCCCATCACTGTTGACACCATGCATGCGATGAGAGAGAATTCCAACTCAAACTATGAGGCCAAAGCCTCACCTGCTGTAACTCCCAGAGCCTTCTTGTTTTTCTTCTTCTTTTGTGGAAAATTTGTGGCATATTGTCCATGATCATGATAGTTGATACATTTCACCTTTGACATGTCTTTCTACTTTCCTTCTTTCTGGGTCTCGAATTTGGAATACGACTTCTTCCCTTTCCCCTTCTTTTCCTTACCATGTAAGGCACATTTTTCCTCATCATCAGTATTGGATGAGGATCCATCCCTGGTATTCTATCGAAACTCTTCTTGTACCAAATCAAACCATATTCGCTCCCACTTTGGTAACTGCTCCCTCCCATTCACAGAGTCCTAGTAACTATGTCAGCTCTTGAGAAGGCCTAGAAGTGCTAGGCTCACCAAGTCATCATCAGATATTGTAATCCCAACACTTCAAAGGTCATCTTGACATAGAGTGAACTTGGTTAATTATTTCTCAATTGTGTTGCCCTTCTCCAATTTTATTTTCCTGGGATTGTCCTTGAGTGCCAATTTCCTATGGTCACTGTTGCTTTTAAATAGATATGTCAAGGCCTTCCACATAGAATATGGATTTTCCTTTCCATGGAGACTCAAGAAAATATGAACTCAAAATCCCTCTAATAAGATCCTCCTCGCCTTTGCAACATTATTCCCCCATGCTTCATGATGCGCAGCATCTGCCTAATTGGGTTCAAGAATATCAATTTGAATGAACTCCTTCAGCCCGTTATCCCCCAATAATGCCTCCGTCTTGTCCTTCCATGCAATATAGTTTGAATTTCCCTCAAGTGCATATTCGAGTCTCAAGCCAGTGAAAGACATCCTGGTTAGCCGCTACCTCGAAAGAATGAATCTACAAATTTGAATATTGTTCAACACAAACTCAATTTCTTCTCTTCTATTGTGATTCATAGTGCTCTGATACCATATAGAAATTATACCAATGGATTCAATTTGATCATCTAATGTACTAAAACAAGATATTGAATCCTTCTACTATATTTGTGGAATATAAAACATGATCGCTCAGTCACATGCAAGTAAGAGAAAGAAGTAAATCAATCAAACAACACAATATTTTCCTCGGGAAAGCAACTGCTCAAAACCCCTCTTTCTCTATTGTATAATAAGCCAAGGAATCATGAAACAATACAAGGCATTCTTACTCACAAGAATCTGTTGCACTCTACCAATCATCTCACACTGATCTAGGAAAAATTGGACAAACACATAGCTAATTCCTTGCCTTCCTCCAAACTACCTTGCTCACACAATTCCTAGGAAAATAAATCCCTATTAAATAGGAATTCCAACCTTCCTTGATTTTGCAATTCATCATGGGATTCATGTGGCTTTATAACTGCACCTGAGAAATTTGCTAATAATACAACTGATAGTTATCTTCCCTTTAACCTTTGTCTCAACTGGGTCTTCATCAAAATTGACATGCATTCAGCTATTAATAGAGAATCATCAGTTATATGATTGATCACTACTTGTGAATAAATCTAATTTAATTCACTAGACCTCTCACTAGCTCATCACTCATTTAGAACTAGCTAAGTTGATTTTAACTCAATTAATTTGAGTTAACTAATTACACTCACACCACAATATTGCATTAACTGCAACTCGACCCTCAAAATAATAGAATCACTCTACATGCCTCACCTTTGACCCTCAACTCGAAATTCTTTAGCTAACTTAGTATTTCTGAATTAGTTAAATAATACAAGTTGTTATGACATAAGATTACAATTTATTTAAGGTAAAAATAAATTAGACACACATTTTCTTGTTGATTTTCAACAATTTGTATTGTTATCGATCGAACTTACTAGCTCGTCATCATGGGGACCTGGCTTCAGCTTGGCTAAATATATCTTGGATCGAGGAGCATCCAGAAAAAATATTATTAAGAATCCCAGACTAAGAATATATAAGTTCTAATTGTTGGGCTCTAAATATAGCATGCTCTTCGGTAAATACCCGAGAAAGTGATACATCCTTTGAGATTTTTGGCTATAAATATTTCAAGAACCACTCCAGAAGTAATTCATTGAGAATATAGGCTTTAATGATCCTCTACATTTTTCCCCATTCCTGAATATGGTCAGAAATTTGAGTTGCCTTATCTTGCTAGAAGTTGGCCAATAGCTCAGTTCTAGCATCATACTGAACGAGCAACTGAAAATTATTCAAGAAAATAGTAGCCAATTCGCCAAATGAAGAAAAGGTGTTCCCACTAAGTTCTATGTACCATTTGGAAGCATTTACGGTCAAGGTGCGTTGAAAAAATCTCAACCTAATTGAATCACCAATAAGGGAGTTAGATGAGCTCCATAAGTGGAAAGTTGTTACATGGTCAGCTGGATCCTCCCTAGTATTCCCTTCAAATTTTTGAATTTTCGATGGAAGCTTATTAGGAACCGAAGGCCAAGCCGAGCTATATCGAATTGGATCGTTAGTCAATTTTGAAAGACCTAGAAATTTTAGGGTTGTTAGGAATAGTAAACGTCGAGGACCTTGAGAATTCCATCCACCATGAGAGAGATTCCCAAAATTTTGAAAATAATAACCTGTATTTGATGAGGCACCAAGCTTCCAAGGATTGTTCGTAGAAGAAACTAAACCATAAGGAAAACCTTGTGGTCTAGAGAAATTCAGAGTAGGACATCCTCCTACCGAAGGGTTACCATAAATAAGAATATTTTCTCCAATTGAAGTATTAAAAGGAGATGAGAGCCCTTGGTAAGGGTTCCATGCATTATTGAAGGGAGAAAAACCCTGAGAGCTTCCTACGGAGGAGAAAGGCACGTTCCCCTGTTGACCAAACATAAACTGATTCCTAGTTTCTAAATCGCCAAAAGTAGGGTTCCAACCTTGAAAAGGATTGAAACTGTGACCTCCTTGAAAAGGATTGAAACCTTGACCTTGCACGGAGAAAGGAAAATAACCTAAGGAAGGGTTAGAATGAGGGATATGACCACTTCCAAAGGGAAAACAAAATATGTTGAACCACTATCCATAGAAGACATGTGTAGAGACAGAAAATGAAGTGGTGAAAGGAACTGAGGGAATTGCACTAGAAGGAATCTCAAATGAAAATGAGATAGTTTGGGAAGCAAAATCTTGGGTTTCCCCACTCAAAGATGGAATGGAGGTAGAGCCAAATATTGCAGTAGTAGGAGTGATAGTTGATATAGAAATTATACCTCCTCCTTCTACTGAAAGATGAGTATGCACACTAGAAGTACTCATAGTCAAAAATGTGTTCCCGACAATGGTAATCGAAATAAAATAAGGAGAAACAAGAGGGATTTTTGGCCTGTGAGTCAGCGTCCCAACATATGATATAACATTGGAAAAATCAGAAGGAAGAGGTGAAGAAGGAGTAATTCGAGGTTCATAAATCTCTTAAACCTCAACTTCTTCCGGCGGAAAAATAACCATAGAAAGGAGTGGAGTACTCCTCTCTAAATCACGACTAACATTAGGATCACCTTGTGAAATTATAGCCCCAATTGGAGTATCACTCTATGATGCATTCGTTGCTACTGATTGAAAATCACCAGTATAATTTCTCTTACGCCTTCTAGGATAAGGCTTGGAACTCGCAAGAGAAAGCCCAGGAAGCCTTCTGGATCGACAAACTGATCGATCAACCACTTTTAATTGTTAAGAGAACTTATACAGACTCAAAAAATTATAAAGCTATGGTAGTCTAGGAGCAAAGAGCACTCTCTAAAAATGTCCCTAAATATCCAACCAATCAAGCAGATCTCAAGTATTTCCGCTCCAGGTGATTAGGACCGGACACCAAAATACAAGAAAGCGAATATATAAGGACCTTCTTAAAATAATCTAGGGTAATTACGCCCCAGGCCTAGTATCAAAGGTAACAGAAGCAATTACACTGACCTCCAAACAAAAGCCTTTGCTGGTGCAAGTACCCGAGCTTCGCAAGGGCACCCTCCATAATTACTAATGAACGTGATTTAACATCTGCATTGGATACCACAAGTATTCCCCCCTGTAGTCACCTATCTGATACCTAGGAATGGAAACTAAGGTCACCAATTCATATCGGTAGATGGGTGGAACGATATTTGGTCGAGATCCGACAAGTAGGAGAGGGGGTATCTCTCTTCCCTGCTTTCACTCGCCCTCGTGATTGACTCCCTTTTTAGGATAGCTTTCTCGGAAAACTTAACGACACGGGGTTTCACTCTTTTAATCAACTTCTAAGTTTAAATTTAGAGTGTGCTTGGAGAGTTAGCTCTCCACGCACCTATTCCAAGACCCTAATGACCTAGACTAGTTGATGTATTTAATGACAAATCAAAAAGATTCTAGTTCATTTTATATTTTATCGCTTTATTTTAAAGGCTATTCTTTTAAGTCAGGGGTGAGATGGAGGTGCAACTTATGGTGTTATGGACACAAGAAGAAATCAATATAAACCTGCCTACATGCAAAATGAAACTTTTTCTTCGATGAAAATAGACTTCTACAAAGGGAACTATGAACAAACTAATGAAAACAAAAAAAAATCTTTTCTTTTTCAAAATACACGCTCACACAATAAAAATATACAAAAAACTAAAAATGTGTACATTGCAGCTACTCTAATGAAAACTACAAATGCTTAATGCAATATTCTAGGATTACTCTAAAGAACAAGCAAATTTATTTCCCAATAAAGAGGTTCAAAACTTGACACAAAGAAAGAACAAATTCAAACAAGAACTTCTTCCAACAAAGATGCCAAAACTTGAAACAAAAAGGGAAAATTCAACCAAGAAAATCCCCCAAAACCAAGCAAATTTGACCAAATGACAAACATTACACTTGCTCAAAAATGAAAAATAAGCCTTAAAACAAAAACAAAAGAAAAATAAAAGGAAATCAAAGATTTTTTTGTGTCTTTTTCTTTTTAAAGAAGCAATAAATTCTTTAAGAAGCAAAAATTACCCAAAAACTCAAGATCACTAAATTGAGAAAAAAGGCCTCAAATTCCTTAAGCCACAAACATCATTTTCATGACAAGACTTAATAAGTACAAATATTTTACACACTCAAACAAATGACCTATCAGCAGCACATAACTCCAACAAACAAGAAAAGTCCAAGAAACTAAAGAAGACTCTTCAATATTTCCATAAGTACTTTTCTCAAAAAACAAAGAAAGCCAACAAAAGAAAATAAAAAGTGATGCAATAAGAAGGCTGAGCATGAGAAAATCAACACTAACTCACTGTCTCAAATACTCAACAGCCAATAACTTCAGCAAGAATCCCTGGTGCCAAATGTAAAACTGAAACTTCACAAAAATGGAAAACCCTAGGTTGACTAATTTTTTCACCAAGAAAGAGAGGAAATTGATAAATTGCAGAAAGCAACACTTTCCAAGAAAGTCAATGATTAAACAAAAGCAACCAAAAATAGGCAAAAGGCTTTACTAGACTCAAAATATAAAAATTTCATTTAAAACTAGCAATACGCGGCTTGACAGTGATCAACTTGTCTGTATACGCAATTGTGTACAAGGAAACACGTGTATACACATGTTTCTTTGGACCAAAATGCATGTATATGCGACTATGTAAATTGGAAAGCACATATAAAAAGGGCAGTAAAGAAAAAAATAAAAATCAAAGCCTAATCAAGAAGATCATAACTTTTTCCTCGATTGATAATGAACCAAAGAAGCTAGAAAAGTGATCAAACTAAACAGAAAACCCAGATCCAGAGAGAAACAGCCCACACTAGGAATTACACGAATGTAATCCCCAGTGGAGTCACCAATTATGTTACGGGATGAAGTACCCTAGGGTCTGGGTTGAGAACCCCAACAGAGCAAGAGTCATACAGCAACAAGAATCAAAAAAATTTACAGTCCTAATACTTAAACTAGTAAATTGGAAGAAGAGGTCATACCCATAGGTCCTATGTTTGAAGGCAATCTCATAGGGTTCAAACCCTCTACTTCTCCTAGTGCTCCAAAACCTGCAACTCACTCAAGAAAAACACATACACTAGTAATAACTGAAAGAATGTTCAAGATGTTAGTGTTAGATCATATAAGCTTATAAGAAAAATAACATGAAATCATTCATAATAGGATCATAACATGTATAAAGCATTAAGATCATGAACATCAAGAATGGGACAAAGCTTCTATATTGATGAATGTAAAATATGTGTGGAGGAATACAACTTGATTCAGCCACGGCTCCAAGCGAAACCGTCCTCCGGATTTGTCCATCCCAAGCCTCAATAATCTCCTTCAAAAATCATACACATGTATGCCATATGAGAGGAATGAACCTCTCCATGAGGGAAACAAGGGTTTCCACAATCTGGGAAGTGCAAGAGGCACAGGGATAAATCATACTTGATCAGGGACTAAATGGATATAATATAAATACCTATCTCTCTCCTCTTAATGCCTTCCCATGAGGTGTATTTATACCACTCGAAAATATTTGTTTCAGTTGGGATACAATTATGCCACAGGCTTCTATAGGTAGGCTTATGGTGTAACACATAAACCCCTCCTAGAAAATATGGAATTATATATTTTTTCATATTTCAAATTATATATGCGGGTTGGGTATAACTGGACCCGCATGTGCACACGCTTTTGAGAGGGCAGAGTCACGTATGGAATTCAAAATAATGTTTTTTAGGTAAAGGACCAAATCTGAAGGGAAAGGGTTTCCCAAGGCCGTGACTCAGAGCATAAAATATACATAGGTGGAAAATGATGCTATAACAATATCATTTTGGTGAGTAACTTCTCAAAATATTTCTCAAACTTTATCTTAAGGCTGTCAAGGCCAACAAAAGGGTAATTTCAATTGAGGAAAGGTCAATCAAGCATATAAAGGGTATGGTGGGTCTCTTGATTAGTTGGGACCCTCACTTTTCTCTAGATGGTGGTGACAATTAGATAAAATAAAGGGGGGTTGTTGTTGAGAAATCAAGATGCTTGTAGATTAGGTTATATTTCTCTTACTTGATAATTACTTGTGAATATTTGTTGGATTTCATATTAAATTTATATTATATTGACCAAGGAATTACCAAAAACATGAATATCACAAAGAGACAAAGAACAAAATAAGTAGGCTCCAAGCTAGGGCAAAACACCACAAGGGGGAAACCCAAATAAAATCCTCCTCGTATAAACTCAAATCAAAGTGAGATATCCAAGACCTAAGACCAAGACTAAGACTGCCACAAAGACCCAAGTAAACCCTCCTACAATCCACCTCAAATAAGTCAAGTCAACAAAAGTCAATTTTGGTCAAATCTCTGAAATCAAGTCATCTCCTAAAATTTTGGCCCTTCAATTTTTGAGCATGCAGTGGCATAGAATATGCATCGAGAAAACTCACACGGGTGAACAGAACTAGGGCAGAAAACTTGGGTTTATTTCTTCTTTGACTTGCGTTGAACTTATCCTTCTTCTTGCATAGAAATTGATGTGTTCGATGGATGATCAAATGAGATCATATTTCCTTGTATTTATGCATGTCCAGGAGGGTTCAATAGCCACCCCTAGGGCCGACTTGTCCAAGGAGGGTCGACTTGGTATTGTGGTGATATTTTTTACTCTTTTGACTCGAGATAAAATATTTTTGTTTTTGTCACAGCAATTCCAAATGGGACTTTGACTCATAATAAATTTTATTTTGACTCAATTGACCCTATAAGCATGAAGAAAATGCTTTGAATATAAATAAAATAATACTAATGAATATTGTAAATACATAAATAGTAAATTTGAGTTCATTATGAAGGCCGACATTAGTTACATTTCCAACAGTTGTTGTAGCAGTTGGGACTTCTTGATTAGGAACATCTTTAACCTCTCTAAAGACAACATCCCCATTATAGACACTCTTCTTAATTAATGAGTTCCAAAGTTTATAAAATATTATACCAAATTTATAACCAACAAATATATGTTTTTCGGCTTTTTCCTTTGGAACATGTACATAAGCATCATAACCAAAAAATATAAGATCTTTAACAAATATTTTTTTTCCAACCCATGCCTCATGGATATTTTTTTCAATCAAATTTGATGGGGTGATTGATTTACCAAGTTACATGCAATATCTAATTCCTCTACTTAAATTTCTTATCCTAACCTAACACCATTTAGAATTCTCCTTGTTTCTTCCATCAATTTCATATTCATCCTTTCTACAACCCCATAATGTTGAGGTATGTATGGAGTAGTCTTATACCTTGTTATAACATAATTCTCATAGAATTTCTCGAATTAATTCTCTTGGACTCCATCATTATCTATGGTCAACACCTTTGTTTTATTCTCTACAAGATACTTAAGCTATTTATTTTTTGTTACTAGTGGAATTGAAAACTAGAACAATCTCATACTCACATGACATGGGGTTGATTTTTTTTTCCACCACTATAACCACTAGGTGCACCATGCCTACCCCTAACATGGGCATGAGTTAATTGGGGGATCAAACTAAGCACCTCATAATATTTTACATAACCCAATTACATTTCTACCAATCGAGCTACCCCTTGGGGCTAATAACCTTAAACTCTTTCACTTTACCAATGACCTCAAATTTCTTTTAGAGGAAATAAACCCACATGTTTCTTAAGGAATCATATATAAATGAAAAATAATACACAAATTTACTTAATGATGGACCAAGCATGGGTCTAAACACATCATTGTGTACTAACTGATCCGGATTTATGCAGGAACGCAATAGAATACACATATAACCATAAATACAAAGATGCAGCGGAAATAACACTTCATTTCATTAATATCAAATAACTGAAATTTGCTTACAGACAGAATGGAAATAAACTAGCTAGGGTGTTGGTAATGTGAGAACTGGGGCAGAACAGAGGCGATTTTTCAATTCTATGAACTCCTTCTGTTGAGATTCCGACCAAAATAATTTTGCTTTCGCTCCTCCCTTGGTGACTTGACTCAAGGGCCAAGTGATATGAGAGAATCCCAACACGAACCTACGGTAGAAATTAGCAAGACCCAGAAAGCTGCGAAGCTCTGTTAGAGTGGTTGGGGCTTGCCAATCCTGAATGACTTGGATCTTGGCTGGATCCACATTCACCCCCCTTTCATCAATAATGTATCCCAAATATTGAACTTAGGTCATGCCAAAAGTGAACTTCTCCAAATTGGCACACAACTTGTGTTGCCATAGTGTTTGGTGGACTTCTCGGATGTGGTGGAGGTGCTCTTCCTAAGTTTGGCTAAATATCAGAATTTCATCCAAGTACACCACTACAAATGAGTTGGTGAATGGATGCAATATGTCATCCATCAACCTCATGAATGTTGCGGGAGCATTCGTCAACCCGGAAGGCATGACGAGCCATTTGAAAAGGCCCTCCTTGGCTTTGAAGGCAGTCTTCCACACATCAGAGGGTTAGATTGGTACCTGGTGATACCCAGACTTCAAGTCGATCTTGCTGAAATATTTTTCCCCTTTGATTTGGTCGAGAAGATCATCAATCCGTGGGATTGGGTACCTATTCCGGACAATGATCTTGTTCAACGCCTGATAGTCAATACAGAGTCTCCAAGTCCCATCCTTCTTCTGTACCAACACAATCGGGCTCCCACAGGGCGATGAACTTGGCCGGATGTGACCTTTTTGCAGCAGCTCCTGAATCTACCTCTTGATTTCATCATTCTCCAGAACAGAGTGCCTATAGATTGGTCCATTGGGTAGCAGTGCACCTGGGGTTAGGTCAATGGGGTGCTTGACCTGACAGTGTAGAGGCACCCCTATGGGTGAGGTGAAGATTTCCCTGTACTCCTCCACAACCTTGTTCATTTGTTTTTGTCGTGTAGAGGAGCCATGTCTGGAGGTCATGGCCACAATCTTCTTCTTTCCCTGGGGGTGGATAATCAGGAAAACAAATTTCCTGGTTTGGGAAATGAGCTTACTGCATTGTTTTGCAGTAACCAAAGAGATATTGGGAGGTGGTGGTACCTTTGGTATCCTGTACAACTTATTTCCCAAAGTAACAGTAACAGTGCGAGGTCGGGACACAAACACATCATGTCGCTTCCACAAGTATGGTTGGCCTAACAATACATCAAAAACATCAATAGGAGCAATGTCACACAATACCTCATCCGTGAAGGGCTTGATGCTATAGGGAAGGCGGCACTACTAGTTGACGCGGAGATCTCGTCCTTGGTGAAGCCATTCGATAGTGTATGGTTGTGGGTGCGCTGTGGTCGGAAAGCCCATCCGCTTCGCGAAATTTTTTGAAATGAGGTTCTTTTGGCTCCCATTGTCGACAATGAACTATAGTGAGGAACTCTTTACCCACATATATGAGTGGAAGAGATGCTCTGCCTCCTCTGGATCTTTTGGTTCCTCCTTCTGGATCTTCGTAGTGGTAATAGTGGCGTTGGGCTCCACATCAATAATATGCTTCCATTTTTCATTCCCCTTTTCAAGTTTTGATTCAGAGTTGGAGAATGCATCTAATTCAGAAGCCCTCGTCTCGGCCACCAACGACTGCTTGGCCCGACACTCATTTGTGTTGTGACTGGAGCTCTTATGGAAGTCACACCACTTTCCCATGTCCTTCTTTGGAGTTGTGGTGTTGTTCTTTTCTTGTGGCTTTGGCAGGTTGTCTTAGGCCGCCATGCCTTGGTGTTTTCCTTTGGTTTGCGGTTTGGGGGAACCTTTCCCTTGCTTTTGATTCGTAGATCCAAAGTCTCACTTCTTCTATTTGAATTTTCGCTCAATCTTGGCAGCATATCGGTATGTCATACCAAGTGAGGAGATGTCGAGGAAATCCATTTCCTCCTAAATGTATCTGTGTAGACAACCACGATACTTTAGCACCAAATTTTCTCTGAATCTTTCATACCAAACTTTGTGTGCAAGGTATGGAACAGATTCGTTAGCTCATGCACATCTTGATCCCTTTGTTGCCGCAGCATGGTCCATTGTATGTACTTGTCCTCATAACTCCCCACGGGATAGTATTGTTCCTTGATCGCATCTCAGAAATAATTCCAAGTGGGTACGGCTGAGAACAGAGAGGGTTTTGTCTCGTCCTTTTTCTCACAATAAGTTTCCCACCAGTCCTTGACATGGGGGGTAGCTTTGAGGAGTGAAAAGATAATCTTCTCCCAGTCGGAAAATTCATGAACCGAGAAATATCCTTCTAATAGATTCAACCATCTATCTACCACATCTGCATCTATTTTACCCTCAAATATGGGAATGTCAAAGTTTACTTGTACCTTAAAGGGAGTCGCACCTCCAGAGTGGCTGTTGGATGCAAATGTGTCGTCGGTGGGCAGTCGTTGAAGGATCTGGGCAAAGTTATCCATCATCGTGTTCCTTTGTTTTTCGAGGGCCTCCTCGAGCAATATTTTGATAGGATCTCCTGCTCCCTCATCTTTCTTTTCGTACCCCATGGGCGTCCGTCACGGTTTGTGAGGCTGATCTTGCAAAGGTTCCACCAAATTGAGCCCTAACTCCTTATACCCCGACCTTATTGGGGACATGCAAATAAGGATCGAGAAAAAGAAGACCACTCTGATACCACTAATCTGGATTTATGTAGGAACGCAACAGAATACACATATAACCACAAATACAAAGATGCAGCAGAAATAACACTTCATTTGATTAATATCAAAGAACTGAAATTTTCTTACAGACAGAATGGAAATAAACTAGCTAGGGTGCTAGTAGTGAATCTCTGAGAAGAGATGTGGCTGCTACAGACCGCTGAATTGTGTTACAATGAGGCTCAAGGGCCTATTTATTATGGAGAAACAATGGAGAACTCTAAACGTCCAAAAACATAGCCCTAGGAGATGAAGCGCCAAAACTATGGGCCCCGTTTGGGTAAATTGGTGTTTCAACTTCCCGGGGACGTAACTTCGACATACGATCTCCGTTTGACAAGTATGATACATCATTAGAAAAATCTATCTGAGGACTACAACTATAGACACAAATATCAATTTAGGAATGAAATCATATTAGCTGGAAAAACTATGCCCAAAAAACGTCGTTTAGGGCCTCAAAATGGCTCCGGAAGTTCAGGACCCAAAAAATTGCTAAAAATAGTAAGTTGTGCCGAAACTGAAAAACTAAAAGAGACAATGGTGGGGCCCCAAGTGGAAAAGGCAGGTGGCCACTAATATCCACCTGGATCACTAACTCTAATATTCCCTTTTCTTTTCTAGCACTAGATGAAAATATTACTCAATTATGTTTACCATATATGAAATGTCCATTGGAATCAAAATCTAGTATGCAATTAGACATACCTTTCACCATACCTTTACTATGTAATGCTCAAAATCCTGTGTCTCTAGTATGTTCTTATCTTTTATTCCATAGAATTGACATTTATCCTAAGACAATAGGGGTTATTCATTCTTCATTTCCACTCTTTGGAACAATAAAACTATTACACCCATCAATGGTAGTGCTTCCCAATAGCTTATATGAATTTCTAGTCCAAACTCCCCTCAATAACACCATTCCTCCTCATGTTTTTTGCAAGTTTCCCTTTCAAACATAGTATGCACACTTGCATCACTCATATTGCTTATGGATATCAAGTTTCTAACTAGCCTTCTAATGTGTTAAACTCCAAGAAGTGTTCTACTCCTTCCATATTTGAGCAACGACTTGAATTTTCCTTATCCTATGATTTTGGTTTTCAAGTGATCTCCTAGGAAAATGTCACCTCCTTTATATCTCCATAGTTACAAAACCACTCCCTATGGAAATTTATATGAAAATAAACACCTAAGTTGATCAACCACGCATCATGATATACATGTTTGCTTGAAGACACCAAGTACACATGCCCTTCGTCCTCCAAGGAGGCCTTCCTTTTTGTAAAAGGAACATCATAATATCCATTCCCTTTATCAACACTTTTGGATCTATAATCCCTCTTATAATGCCTAGCTTTACCACATTTCCAGCATTTCCTTAACGATTTTCTTGGAGAATTATATATACATCTATATTTATATATCCCACTCGAGGACTTCATTTTATTTCTATACAAAGAACTTCTTCTTATAGATAAGTCATTTATGCTCCAATTTTCCATGGTTTTCCTCATAATTTCTTCAAATAAAAAAGATTAAACCACATAATAAAACTTTAATGTGATTGCACTACTACCAATAGCTATAAATATATTTTAACATGAACTTAATAATGAACACATTCAACTAATGCACTTATCTTCATTTGAAATTTTAATATTCACATACAGTAATTGACTTACCATGTTATTGAATGCAATTAGATTCTTTCTCGCAAAGTATTTATTATTCATCCTTAGGTGTACAACTTCTTTCAAATGAAAATTTTGTTTACCATAGACTTAAACAAATAGAAATCCCCTCATTAATCTCATAATTATTCCTTGGTTGTAGCTTCTCTTGAAATAATCAAAACACTAAATTTGAAAGACACAACTAGATTTTTCTCTTTACCATCCTATCCAACTTTGTCCATTATTTTATTCACTTAACTTTAAATATATTACTAATATTCATAGAAACCCACTATAATTCATTGTCCACCAACTAGTCTTCCATCTTGATCTCCCATAGCTCAAAGATTTTCTCATTAGATTTCTTGATCTCAATTTTAGAACTACTCACCATTATCTTTCACCACAAGAATCACCACCATAGACCTCTCACAAAAATTAATTTTATAACATATCCAAGATAATCAAACCCTTAGTAGCAAAGGTGTCCCCAAGAAGCCAATAGTTGCTCTAATACAAAATGTAAGTTTTAAACTTTTACAGTAAAGTAATGCAAACATAGATTATTTATAAATAAACAATTAAATCATAGAAATCACATATAATACTCAAATATTTATGTTGGAAACCTTTAATGGAAAAAAAAAATTGTTCAGAGATGCACCTCTCACTCCTTTGAAAAATGGCTGCAAGAAAATCCTGATTTAATTTTCCGTTGAATTAAATTAGGAGAAAATCAAAATTCCACATCAAAAGACAACTTGAATGAATTAACTAAGCTAAATAAGTTGTTATCACTCTGATAGCTTATTTAATTTGAGTTGAGGGCTTAACTTGAGTTGTGTATAGTGATTCCTAAATTTTAGGAGCCTAAGTTGAGTTTAATTTCAGTTGTAACAATTTAATTCATTTAAATTGAGTTAAGGTTAGTTAAACTAGTTCCAGTTGTTGGAGGAACTAGTAGGAGGTCTATCAATGGTGTGTAGATTTAGTGTTCAACCAGTTAAATTATCAATTAGAAAATAATTAAGTCATGCATGCATGAAAATTGAGTTACCCAATTGAGATTGGAGTTAAAGGGCATTGTACTATCAATTGTATAATTATCCAAGTTGTACAAGTGGTGCATGGAGTCAGAGAAGGGCCTATATGGATTGCACAGTTATGGATGAGGAATTTTCCTAAATAAATAGTGGTTAATTCCCAAGGAAACAACGCAAGGAAATAGGATTTTGGCATGAAGGAAAATTGGCTAAGTATTGGTCAAAGTCGGTTTGTGAGGCAGTGAGATAATTATACTTGTGCAGAGGTTTATTGGGCTTGATAAAGCATTGTATTTCTTCTCTATTTTCTTATTAATGAAATACATATAGGAAGGGGTTTTGAGAGATTTTTTTCCCATATATATATATCCTTGTGTTTGTGTGTTGAATCATGATGTGTTCTTTTGATATTGCTTCTCAATTGTGAATTTATTTCCACATATGAGTAGAGTAGATTTGATTCTCATGTTTTAGAACATTACATGAGTAGTACTGAATATAAACTTAATTTCTACATGGTTTTATCACTAACTTGGTACAGATGGGTTGCTCCACCAGACAACCTAGAGTAACTCTTTCAAACCAACTTCTAGCTGAAAATTAGCCTTTTCAGCCTGAGAGGACTCTCTTTAAGATAAAAATGATTTTGTTCAAATGAAGTTCAATAAATGGCTAACTCTGAAAAAAAAAAATTAAGTATGTTTGTATGCAGGTGAAAGATGTATATAAATCAATACCATTGGGCTTATGGACTCAATGTTAATGATCTCAATGACATGGCTCTTCTTGTGGAAGCTGAGGCATAAAATGTTTTTATGAAAAGACAACATACACAGATACATAGCAGTATAATGCTTGAAGGAAGTTAGAGAATTATTTACATGAATTATAAGTAATCAAACATCAAAGTACTGAAGGAAAAATAGCAGGATACATAATACAAGTGCTCATGAAAACATCAATGAATCTCAGGTGAATAAATATCTAATATCCATTATATATTATTGATAATAAATGTGTAATTGATAATAAATGTGTACAATAGTAGTTATGTAGTCAACATCATTCAACCCTCTATTCTTCGATAATCGGCATATTAATAGGCTTAAGAATATTTACATTGGATCTTCCAACAAGGCTAGACCATCGAGTCTCTTTGATGACACCTAATCTAACCATAAGAAGATTATATGGAGATAAAACTGAAAGCTACTAATTTTAAGACTTAGAGACATAATAGGACTTTATAGCCTATTTATTACATCAACAAAATTAAAGACTGCATATTTACATCGAGAACAGTCATGTGCCTCGGTGGCACAGACCGTGACCAAAACATAATTTCCCCCACCAATTTAGGAGACTTGTCTTCCTAGTTTTTAGGAGGTGGTGTCATGATGAATGATGAGTGTCTTCACGATGAGTTGGTGATCTGAACAAATTTGTCGAAGACCATGCCTTCACTAAAACATTCCTCTGATTTCCTTTAATATTTCCATGTGCCTGCCTTATCCCCAATAGACCATCAAAACTCAAAAATGCTACAAAAACTTTGTCGCTACAGAAACAGGGGAGTTAAGGTAAGTTCGTAGCGAAAGTCTGTAGCACTTTGATTTTAGCCATATCTGCCAGTTGTTTTCCCCCTTTACTGATTTGAAACTATTTATTAAGTCAAAAGAGCTAAATATAAACTTTAACCAATATTTATTATGACAATACATGTGATTTATAACAAAAATACACCTACATCGAGTTCGTAACGAATTATGGGCTTAAAGCTTGAGACACACTATGAACTTGCCTAATAGACAACAGATTTTGAAATTTTCAATTTCCACCTCCAAAAGATGTCCATGGATATGTAAGATGATATAATGAAGAATGATAAGGCAAAATTGGTTCAAAATACCTCTTACTCTCCTCAATAAGCAGCATTTTCATCTTCAACAAGTCCATCTACCAATAAAAATGGAGTTGTTTTTTCTGAAAACTAGGGCCCTGAAATGAGCTCCTATCTTCGGATCCTTGATAATTGTTGCAAAATGGGAGGAGGTTTTTGTAAATCAGTTTGTGCTGAAGAAAAAAATCTCTTGGTTTTTTTAACACCATCTCCAGCTGTCCGGAATCTTCATTTGAAAAACATGTCTAAAATAGTCAAAAAACGCACTCTGAAAATAGAGCCCAAAGACATCTTTGAATCTCCCAATTTTTAGCACCTATGATAAAATTGAAAGAGGTCAATTTTATTTTCTCTTTTTTTGACAATAACCTCTCTCTTTTTTTTATAATTTATCTCCATTTTCCTAGAAAATTCTCTTGAATTTGATTGCTCAAATAGTCAAAAAATAAAAAAATCCTCTTGTAACTTCTGATAAAATCTCATGCAACCAGCTTTGATGAAGGCCTCTCCAACACTAGGGTCTTACATGACCAATTTTAGGTTCATACTTGACCACTGAACCTCCCTTGTTTGTGTTCTTATATGCTTCCATCTCCTTCAAAACAATGTTGCCTTCTTTGAAATTTGACACCTGCAAAAAGTGTATATGACAGCAAGTTGTTTGGTGACAGGTGGTGGAAACTAACCTACGACAGCAGCTAGAGATATACTCATACAAAAGGTAAAAGGTGGAAGAATTAGCTAATATGGATTGACAAGGTAAGTAATTAGGCTCGAATGCATGAAGGTTGCATAAGGAAAGGAAAGTGGGAGAGGAAAACAAAATGATGGTGATGTAATAATTGATAAGCATGTCATACACTGAATAATAACTCAAATAGGTAGGTACATGGTGACATACTAACTCCTAACCATTAAAAAATGACTACTCATTGATCCCCATACCGCTTGCAAAAAACATGAGTTCGTAGCGAATTCAGTTATAAAGTTGGTAGGTTCACTACGAACTTATCAATTGAGTTCGTAGCGAAAATCACCTATTTTGCATAGAATTCGTTGTGGACTTAGGAAAAAATAGGCAAGTGGATAAAAACAAATTTTAAACCAATGTATGGAGATTTTTTATGGATTTCTATGGATTTTACCATGATGGTATGACATGTGGGACTCTTCAAACTTAATATTATGACCAATTCACAAATTTTTATCAATTTCATGAATTAATTTACTAAGACAATCAAACCTATGCCTAATGAATTTCCTAATCAAAAAATGGAAATTTATTGGTGACAACACATGGTATCAGAGCTATATTTACATTATAGAAGAGAAATTTTTTCTTTGCAGGAGCTTCGAATTTCAAGATCAATGTTGCAGGCTTTCTCCAAGACTGAGAAGATGACTTCTACAGGACTTAGGCTCGAGTATTCTTTGGAAGGAACCACAAATTTTGGGGCATGGAAGATATCCATGGAGGAATTATTGGATCAAAATATCCTACTATATTACATAAAGATAGATGTAGTAAATCCCCCAGCATCTGATCCCCAGGATCTCAGTTAGTGGAAAAAGGATCTGGCTAAAGCGAGGAGGATCATATTGGAGGGAGTTCAAGATCATATTGTCTCGAATCTCCGCGGGAAAGAAACTTTGTTCGTGATGTGGAAAACACTGAAAAAAAACTTTGAGAACAATAGTGATCGCAAGAAGCATGCACTCAAGGACAAGCTTCAGAGTATTAACATGCAAAATAATGACACAATTACGCAGTACCTGAGCAAGTTTACACGGTGTCGTGATGAGCTTGGCAAGGTCGGTGTTATTGTTCAAGAAGAAGAATTTTTAGCTCTATATTTATTGGGTCTTCCCAATATTTGGCACAGTTATCAATATTTTTTTTAATGGTAGAGATAAACTACCAATTTGGGAGTGGTTATGGTATGATTTAGTGCAAGAAGAAATAAGGCGGGAAAAAAAATATAGGACCTCATCCAAAGAAAAGGAAGAGGACCTTGCATTATTCAGAAAAGGAAATAAATCCAAGGGAAATAATTCCCAAGGACAGGATGGAAATAAGAAATACTTGTCCAATATCATGTGCTTTCATTGTCATGAATTCGGGCACTATACCACGAAATGTCCATAGAGGAAGGCAAGCAAGAAGGAGCCTGCAGTAGTAGCAGCAGGTGAAGCTCTAGGTTCACAATTCGAGCTTGATTTTAGTCTCAGTGCATGCATGGAAATCACATTAATGGGAAGCATGTGCTATCTTGACAGCGATGCCTCGTTCCACATGAAGGGGAACAAATATTTCTTCACTGACCTAGAGGAAAAATACCTCAAGCAGAACATAGATTTTGGAGACGACAAAAGGTATAGCTTGATTGTTATCGGCACAATCACCTTTCAAAGGGATTTGGGCTCCCCTCTCAAGCTCAAGGATGTGATGTTTGTACCTGGTCTAAAGAAGAACCTAGTTTCCGCCGCGGTGGTCGAATACCATGGCTACGATGTGTTTTATTTTCCGTGGAAAAATCAGCAACTTTATATTAATAAAAATGAAAATTTACATTGTGTAGATGCACAAAGTGCATTCAATAATCTTCCCCACAAGACCATAGAATGTGAATTAATCACTCATAGTAGAAAAGCTACCAAAAAAAATAAAAATTACAATTTTATAGAAGAAGTGGAATTCTCTTTTTTTCCTTTTTACTTTTGGATGTTTTCAACCCCCAAGTGATGGAGTAGTTGTAACAACTTCCAACTTATTATTTGTTGGAAGGTTTAGGACTTCTTTATCTGAATCTAAGCTCTCATAAACATGAGATCTCATAATTCCTCCTGGTCCTTGATTATTTCTTTTTTCCTCGTGTTGGTTCTTAATGGTCGAAAACATTATTGTTTCATCGGGAATCTCTACCTGGAAATTATAATCCTTATGGTTCTCTTCTCCCTCATTTTGATACTATTACTGATTTTGTGTCTCTGGATGTTGTTGGGTTTCATCCATTTCTTCATCCTCCTCATATAAATATGGAGGTTATGGCAATTCCCATCCTTTTTGCTCTGGCAGCCTTTTCTTTGTCCTTTTATTTTCTTGTTTGCATGTGCTCTGCAACTGCCCTATTTGATGGTAGATCTAGCATCTAAAATCAGTTTTTTTAAAATATAACCACTATGTCCACTTGAAATCCTAATGTGTTAGATGAATACGATCGGGAATTCCTTTTCTTAAATCCATCTCCACACAAATGTGTTTTGATAAGCTCCATCATTATATAATTGGAGGGATTAATTGTCACCTTTTTAGCCTTATTAGTCTCTCTTTCAAACATTTAATTATATTATGGTCATATGTTGCTAGTGTAGATGGTGATTAAGGCTTGTCATACTTTGAGTTCCTAATATGGTTTAAATGCAGGTTAATCACGAAGATATTCCACTTTTGTTGAAGATTTTTCAATTAAAGCTCAGAGTAGACAATGAGGAGAGATTCTAGGAGGGTTTTCCACCTCCTTAAGTCCCAAATGCAGCCAGGGGATCCTCGAGATTCCCTCCAACACCTTGAAATCAAAGGCAACCAAGCAAGTGGGAGATCAAGTGCACCAAATCTCCACTTCTCTTGCAGTCAAAGGGGACACATCACCTACTTTTTAGGGATTTATTGGTAGCTACCCTTTAGGTTAAATAGGGCAGAGTAAGAGCTCATTAGGATTCTAACTTTGAAGGAAGCTAGTATACTCTTAGCTCTTGTAATAGGTTTTTGACACTTTTATAACTATTTAATGAGAATATTTTCTGCAATAAGATGAGTATTCAGATTCTCCTTCACTGATTTAGTTTTAGAGGACTAGGCTTGTGGGTTAGGTCCCTATCCATTGGCCTTAGTCTCTCTCTTGTGTATTCATATTTATCTTTCTGCCATTATAGATATTTTTCTTTATGAGTTTTAGCTAGTCTATTTACATTTCAATTTACTTATTTTATTTTGATTCATTTTATCCTTGTTGTAGTTAGGCTTGCATAGATCTTGGTACAATAACATATAAACTCAGAAAGTTGTGTGTCAAAGCCTCCCTCTCTCATCTCTTCCATTGGAGCTTGAGAAGGGTATATCTTCACCAGAGGCCCAAATTCTCTCTTTAGTTTATGGTTTATTGGAAATAATAGATAGGTTTCTATAGTGTCATGAACATGTTGAGAATATTGAGTTAGATTTCTGTTTGAATTCTTAAGTAGGTTTGCTTGTAAAATTCAACTCATATTTTACATCTTCTTCATCGTAGATTTGCCAATGTTTATTTCATTAACAAGTAGTTTTCTTGTAGGTTCAAGTATAACAGCAGAGGAGGACTTCACCAGCACCCCTAGCTTCGTTTCTCACCTTTCATTGGCCTTATTTCAACCAAACCGCCTTCAACCCTGTTTTTGAGATTTTCACCTTCACACCATGAGCAAACCTAGAAGTGTAAGATGGGATTTATAAGAGGTTTTGAGCTTAGCCAATGGGTTGGCCACCTTCCAACCATCCAAGTACACCTTCATTCCACCTCCCCTGACTTTTCTCCATCATTTTTGGCCTCAGATTACCCTCGACTTGTTTCCTGAAGCACTGCAGGAAACTTGTAGCAGACCCTGTAATAGCACCATTTAGCCTCACCTTCAGCCCAGAAACCATCATCAACATCATATGGACCAGCCATAACCATCAAGACACCTTCAGCTCTGCATCCATGAGTTCGAGACCTTCCTAAGCAACCTTAGCGCCTTCTCCTCCTTGCTGCAAAACAGTGCATTTATAAGCATAATTAGGTCATGATTAGATTCATCATTAAAAGCATGATAGTTAAAGAATGAAGTAATTAGAGTGTGTTTGGCCATTTGGCCAAGAAATTTTTTATTATATTAGTCTCCTTTCTGCAATTTCAATTCATCACTTTACTTCATGAATATTCCCTAGTTTGCTTCTATTTCTTGCCATATCCTACATTGTAGATTTATTTCTTTGTAGAATAGATAGATGTATCTTCTTGATTTATAATAGTCCTTTGACTGTTGATAGAGTAATGGTTTTGAGTCTCTTGTAGTTCTAGGTCTAATTCTGAAGTGTGATAGACTTCACTCATAAACCCTGGAAATATCACCCTTTCATAGGACTCATAAGAGGATGACATGAGTATAATGCATCTGTTGTGTATATAGCATTGTCACCTCCAAATTTGTACGAACCCCAGGTTGATAAAGTAAAGTAGAGTAGCCTCCGGGAGTTGCAGCACTCTTGGTGCAATACCAGGGCTCACCAGCGTGCAAATGTGAAGATACCTTTTTCCATTCTTTCGCGATCCATATGTAGGAACCTTCCCAAAGAGTTCCCTATATATTTTAGGACCTGATAGTTCCAATAGGGAAGCAGAAGGTTATGTATCCTTACCTATATCGGAAATTCGTAACCACCATTGTGTTAGCATCAAAACCTAGAAACCATGGGGTTACAAAGAGATTTTCCCTTCCCCAAAACCATGGTCTTTGATTTATGGCATAATAAAAATATTTTTTTTTATCAAACTGAACCACAAAAAAACATTTTGCACACAAATATATGTCACATTCTTTGGTCCAATTAAGGTAGATCCACTCATTTAGATCCTCTGATTTTGGCCATAACCATTAAATCGACATATGATAGCTATTTCTTGCAAAATAGTGAAAACACCACTTACTTCTAGTATTTCTATTGACAGATCTGGGTATTTCTCTATCTTATCTATGATGTATAGCCCTGGTATTGTTAGATTTTGGTTTTTTTTGTCATGTGTGGCAGCATTCCCTCTTAGGGAATCCTTTAACATGGTCGGACCATTTCTAGCCAAAGATGATCTAGGTGAAAAGCTCACTCCTAGGGTACCACCTTGCAGTCTTAATTTCATGATAATTGTGGAATTTCTATGAATACCATAGTCTTCCAAATGCACCCAATGCTACAACACTTTTCCTGCACAAATCAAACTTCGTAAAAAAATAGGAATACCCTAAAATTTTAGAAATTCTGCTTCAGATTTGTCACTAGATATGTTCCCCTGACCATTAGCACATTTGGTTTCCCATAAATGGTTTTAATAAAAAATAGAACCAACTGCTTTGGATCTTCATCCTAAGATCTCCCTTCTACTTGTCTTTTGTTTGAACCTAAACTTAATTGTTGGATCTATGTTTTTTTATGAGAAGAGGGGACTCTCTGCCATGCAATCTGATTGATGCATGTAGAATTTAAGCAAGAAAACACAATATAAAAAGGAAGCACCTTCAAGGTGGAGGCGCGGTAGCCTTCTCTATCCAAAAACATGGCCCAGTAATAGACTCGATCGTCTCTGTGAACGGTTGGGGAAAAACTGAAATCGATCGAGGGATTTTGACTCGCCCTAGGAGAATCTCCGCCACAGACAATCCCAACGGCATGAAACCTCCTCTGCGCTCTGCACACTTGTGTCTTATCCCTGAGGTCTACACAAAAAAACACCACGTGAATCGATTGCATTGCCTGGCCCAAAGTTCCATTCTCCTCGGCCTCTTCCAATACGATTTTAGGGGCCAAAACAACTCTTCTTGCAGTCCTCATATCATAGTGGTTGAGATTCACCACCCACTGACGATCTACGTAAACCGAAACACCTATAACCACACAAAAGGTGCAGACCCTTTCCTCAGAGAGTCCTTTTTTTAATCCTCCGATGTCGTTCTCCTCTCCTCCCTCGGACTAAAACCCCCCTATAAATCCCTCATACCTCATCCAACCTTGTGTTCATTACACATATCAATATCCACATGGCCCCCTGATGCCATGGAAACCTGCAAATAATTTTTGCATGATGGCAGCGCCATTCTTTGTGAGAACGACTTTCATAAACCTAGCACCTGAGAGTGCCATTCTCCCCTCGTCACATGGATACGATGTGATAATCAGTAAAGGAAAGGAATTCCTGAGACACATCTCCACAGGAAAAGTGAAGAAAACAATGTGTGAGTCAAGAACCTGTATGCACTTGAGGTCAAAGACGCATGAAAATCCTTGAGGATCAAGGAAAAGGTTAGATACTTGGTGGTTGAGAGGGAGCATGATTTACCTCTCAAAATGGAGCCTTAGAAGCAGCATCAACGAGTTGTGGAGCAGCCACAATTAGAGAAGAAGTGAGTAGACAGAGTGGAAATGTCCACTAAAGCAAATACCTCTAGTAGGGAGATATATCGAGCCAAGTGGGAAGCGGGATCACATGCATCCATACCTCCAAGTGTGAGGTGCAAAGATGTGAAGCAATAGTCCCTAGAGTTGCAGAAATTTAGGTAGGATCCATTTAGGTGTTTTTGGTCTCATGGATCTTTACCTTGCTACAGGGGCCCACATATTCAGTAGCAAGAGGATAAATGTCAATCAGACACTAGGGAGTGTAGAGCAGTGTTGAAAGAAGAGTAGGAGGCTCAGTAGCAGAGTCAACAATAGCATATTTTTCCCAATAGACAGTTGCAGATTGATTAAGTGATTTCTTTATGCTTTTCAATTGCAGATGTTGAAGTAGCAACAACAACAGTGAGAAGTGTTTCATGCAGTACATTCCAAAGGTGTTGGATCGGGATAGATGTGAATCCTTTTCGTTTTGAGATGGAGTGTTGAAAAATGGCAGCGATAAAATCATAATTTAATTTTCCCTTGAATTAAATTAGGAGAAAATCAGAATTCCACATCACAATACAACTTGAATGAGTTAACTGAGTTGTTATCACCCAGTTAGCCTAGTTATTTCGAGTTGAGGGCTTAACTTGATTTTTGTACAATGATTCCTAAATTTTAGGAGCTTGGGTTGAGTTTAATTTCAATTGTAACAATTTAATTTAGTTAAATTGAGTTAATTTCAGTTAAACTAGTTCCAGCTATTGGAGGAATTAGTAGGAGGTCTAGTAGTGGGGTGCAGCTTCAGAGTTCAACCAATTAATTGATCAATCAGCTAATAATTAACTCATGCATGCATGAAATTCAAGTTGCCCAGTTGAGATTAGAGTTCAAGGGTAGTCTATTATCAATTGTATAATTATCCAAGTTGTACAGGTGGTGCATGCAGTCACAGAAGGGACAATAGGGATTACACAGTTATGGATGATGAATTTTCCTAAATAATAGGGACTAATTCCCAATTAAACATCACAAGGAATAGGAGCTTGGAAGGTAGGAAAATTAGATAAGTATTGGTCAAAGCCATTATGTGAGGTAGTGAGATATATTATACTTGTGCTGAGGTTTCTCAGGTTGAGCAAGCATTTTATTTCTTCTCTATTTTATGATTAACGAAATATATATAGGAAGGGGTTTTGAGAAGTTGATTTCCCATAGATATATCATTTTGTATGTGTTGAATCATGATGCATGCTTTTGATATTGCTTCTCAATCATGAATTTCTTTCCACATATGAGTAGAGTAGATTTGAGTCTTATGTTTTAGAACATTAAATGAGCATTATTGAATCTAAAATTAATTTATACTAACTCTTATTGCATTAACTTCATCATTTGCAATATTACATATAGCATTCGAAACATCCAAAACCACAACCCATTGACGTGAATTAGATTACAAGCTTAAACCCTTAACTAGGCTTAGAAAATCATGGGTCAAAAAATTATGTTGAAAACTATCAAAAAAAATCAAGGGTAGTGTAAGGGGGGCTATCAACCATCCTGACGCATATATACAAAACATGGGGCTAATTGAGTAAATAATATAACATCTATCCAACAAGCAGTGCCAAACTGGTAGCAAGGAACAAAATGAAAACAAGATTATACCCTTTGGAAAAGTTTTAAATCGACATCAAATGAACAACTTCAGGATCCTTGTTGGAGCCTTTAGGCATTTTAGTGCTCAAATTTACACTCTTCACATTCTAGCCCCAACTACCTCATAAAACACTATGGTGATCTTTTTATCCAAGGATAAAGCATGAATTATTTTTTTCTAATTGACCTTGACTCCATCATGGTAAATGGCTATTGACAAGCAATAATAAGTTCATGGCCATCAATTGTACTACATGGAGAGAGGATTGAATGGATGGGTTCATAGTCCCTGGATCTATTGGAAAATAAATATGTTTGAGTTTCAATCCCAAGCCTGAGCCCATTAAAGCTCACCATTTTGGACCATAATGGTTGCATGTCATAGGAGAAGATTAAAGTGGGAAAGATAATGATAACACATGCATGGAGCAATAATACTCATTATGGTTTGCCATGATGTCAAAGTAGGCAAAGAATACATTATTTCTTGGATTAAAAAATCACGTGGTGATGAAATTTCTAGTGGAATGTTTGGATAATTTTGGTAGGGACACCCCCAAAAATGTAGTTGGAGATTTGAGATGGTTTACATGAACCACAAGGTCAATGCACCCAAAACTAGGTGGGAGCATATGAAATCTCAGTTTCAACTAAAGGCAAGGAATTTCGGAACAAAATTCAATTCCATAAAAAGGAAACATAAGCCAAGCATTCCTTATAGGAATGAACCTAAGCTAGTATGCATGTACTGCATATGGTCAATCAATTTTCAAATATGTCAACGTTCATCATAATATTATCAAGGAAGGTATCTCTCAATGACCAATTTTAAATTAGTCATCATGGACATAATTTATTTCATATAATAAAGTAGATAAGTGGGAACTAAAATTTTCAAAGGACTAGTTGAATATATGGATAGTGGTTTACAACAACTGTGAATTATTTCAGATTCCCAACCAAAGTTTATGAGGAAATCCCTCTACTTGTTAGTGAAATAATCCCATGACACAAAAACTAATATTTAATTATCAAAGTGAAAATGAGGATAAATGTTACAAGTGAAAAGGCAGGTGACACTATATTGTTTTCCACATAAGAATGAATTCATAGATGATCATCATTAAATATCCCCACACTTTCTCCATTCGCCTATAAAATTGGAGTGATTGATTTAGGTTGAAAGGGGAATCACCAATTGTCCTAGCCTCCTCAAGACATGTAGTAAGTAAATGGGGATGCCTTGTTTCAAAATAATTTGATGGATGAACATTGGTACAAACAGTTATTTTCACCAATGAATAGAGAACTCCATGGCCTATAAAACTAATGAAGGAAAAGTTTAATATCATTGGTACTAATAAGCTTGGTTATCAACTCTAGTGTTGGGATTCGTATTAAAGTGTCTTCATTCCCTTATCTCTATTTCCATATATTATACATGCTCAAAGATTGCAATCATAAATTTTGGAGATCAACCTTTTTGTTGCATGTTGTTCATAGATTGTATCCCTATAAGGTGCAACAGGAGGGGAAATTGATTAATTGTTTCTTATGCCAAACCCTTGGTGTTTCTTTATAATTTTGAGATATTAATGACAATTATTCTAACCATGTTTAATTTAAGAAACTTTGTTTAGTGAACTCATTAATTGATCCTATTACTTTATTTTATATTATCTTAATATTGTTGATGAGTTGTCATTTAGCATTTGAATTTCTTCATTTGGAATAATATTATGAGAAAACTGATTAAACACATTTCCCTATTGAATTTGTCCATTTTCACTTCAAACCCAAATTATGATATTCTAATCCCATAGCCCAATGGTTCAATGCATTAATATTTTTTTAGCTAATCTCTCCAGAGGCTTCCTTTGGTGTTCATTATTCCACCCTCCACTCACTAACTTGAATCACATATTGTAATATCTAAAGTATAAGAGATATAATGATAAATACGAAAATGTTTAGGGATATCACCCTTATGTTGAAAAAGCACTAGTCTTGAAGCAAGAGAAGCATTGTCGAGGTGACAGTGGGAATCACTTCTATTATTTCCCTTTGGGTTCACCTCTTAAGACTCTAACATCCATGATTTATAAACCTAAGAAATGAATCCAACAAACAACAAGAAATTTCAAATCGTGCATCCTTAAAAAATATTCTCAATGTGTTCCAGTTTGAATTTCCTTCCATGCAAGGAACATACAAGGGAAAGGGTGGACCGTGCATGTCAATGGTTTCATTTTTTTCACTCAAAACAAAGCAACCTATCAAATGGGAATTGTACTGATTTATCACTTTTTTAGAGTTGCAAAAAATCATCCGATTTTGAAAGGTTTGATTCAAAACACTTTTTTTAGCATATTTTTTATGCTTTAAATTTTCTTATGTATTAAGTATGCACATTTTTTTAAAATGTTAGCGATTTTCATGCCAATTTGAAAAGTGTTGATGTAGCATCAACCCTTTTTTGGGGGCTTATTTTTGACACTTTAAATTTTTTGATATTTTAAGCATGGATAAAAATTTTAAAATGTTGGTGATTTTCATGTGGACTTTGAAAAGCATCAACCTTTTTTTTAGGCATACTTTTTACATTTTAAATTTTCGTATATCCTAAGTATGCACAATTATTTTTCAATGTTGATTATTTAACCATTTTTCAAGTTGTCTTATTATTCTTCATGATTTTTCTCCTAAAATGTTTGTTTTTTAAGGGTTTTCCAAACTTGTTTTTTGTGTTTTTCTTTGCAATGTTTTTTTTATAATGAAATTTTTAATTTTTTTGCGAAGTTTAAAAATAATAATAAAATTAATACTTTTAGGTTAGGATTTTTTATATATTTATATATCGTTAATTAATACTTCAATACACACAAAATAATTGTCACTAAAAATAATAATTTTAAACATCATTGCTAAAACAAATGTTGAAAATTTACCCCAAAAAAAGACGTTATTCCAACATTAACACTTATCATTTTTAGGGTGTTTTTTGCACCAAAAAAAATGGTTTTCACTGTCATTTTTCAAAAAATGTTGAAAATTTACATTAAAAACACTAAAAAGTAAAAATAAAAAATGTTGATGCAACATCAACACTTTTCATTTTCACGGTAATTTTTCATGTTTTTTTAGGGTTTTTTAGGATAGAGTTTTTGTTTTGAGGTTACCGTTCACGTTTGATACGTTACTTTGTTTCCAATGAAAATGATGCTTAAACTAGATCTTTAAGGTTATTGAGAGTCTCTTCCAGCATTTCCTTAGCTACTAGGATGGATAGATGTACACATTGTTCCTAAATCATATATAAGAAGAAAAAGATCAAATTTGTCAAAAACAAAATACCAATTTGGAAATGAAACGAGGGATTCATCCATTAAAGGGTTCCTACCATGGCTAAGGAAGTCTTATTATGGAGAATGTGATAGAACAAAGATAACAATGTGTTTAATATATATATTTAAATTAGTGCACTCCATTTCTTATAAATAAACACTACAAGTTGTAGTATATACAAGAAATAGAAATGGCTAACAACAATCACACCTTGAACACAAAATATGGTGGGAACATTTCTTTATTAGTTGACAAATAAGAATAATTACCTTAGAGTGTATGAAAACATAGCTTTTCCATGTGCTTATAAACCAAAAAAAAAAAGAGGGAAAGAAAGAAGAAGAAGCAAGAGCACATCTTGACACTAAAGCAATACTCATACAATAAGCATGTTTTGATTCCAAAAGGATGTATGCTTTGATTCCAAAAGGATGTGCAAGAGTTTAAAATTTTACTCAAACATGAAAGACTAAGTTAAAAGGTGACACGACAACTAAAGAGGTGCAACTGCTATATCATACAAGGCAAGTTGGATATAGTCGGAGATGGGCACCATGAAGATCCCATAATTATGCTTGCTTTTTATGCTATCATTGGTCATGTTCAATGTATGAGGAGATTGGGGTTAAATTCTTATACAATTCACCTTGCCTACCATTTTCTATCATGATGCCAAGTAATTAATGAACATTACGTTTTGATTCTTATTGATGAAATGTGTGCTATTGACAATTTTTTTCATTTTTTCCAATATCACAATTATCAACTTTCAACTTATCTAATCAAATATGTGAGTCATCAATCAAATATGTAAGTCATCATAATATCTTTAAGAATTCAAGAACTTTTTTTTTATTAGTGAACTTCAAAATATATATCGTTCTTATGTTTTAGAATGTCTCAAAAGTTAACAACATAATATAGTGCATTCCACCACTAATGGGGCATTTTCACTTTAGTCTCGATCTCACAAAATTGGGATGTCTTCTATATGATATTAATTTATAGATAACCTTGTAATATTTTCACATTCCGAAACCAAGGCCTTCCAATTGGCTCTAGGTAATTTTTCATCAAAAAAAACGTGAGAGAAGGCTTGTATTTCTACTTCATGGACTAAGCATTAAAAAAAATGCAAGTTAACCTTAAAATTGTGGAACGCAAGCAATGTTGTTTCCATGGTTTGAGAGTTTTATACAACAATGATTCAACAAGATTTTATGTTGGTTTTCTCTTTAGACAATGATGATTTATTATCATATTTTACTTAGCATTTATGTTTACTAGATGTCAAATTAAATATTTGTATTACATTTTATGGTTCAAGTTAATATTGAGCATTCAACCATTATAAAACTTGAGTTTTTTTTGTGTGGCTTGAAAGGGATGACATGTATGAAATAAATATTTTACATTTATTATCAATATTAATCTATGGTATCCAATGATATGAATGGTTTCAATAAAAATTTTGACAAAAATCAATTTAAATAGATAAAGTTTGAACTTAAAATCTCTTAAGGGAGTGAAACAATTTGTCAACTAATATGTTATGGCTTACTCATTTTCTTGGTTGGCTTTATGGCTGTGTTGGAATCTGATACTTGGCTAGTTCGAATCCCCCTTCGTTATTCTCATCTAATCAATCCATCTCATCTAATAAACACCTCCTTCCTTGTTTTTTCCTTATGAACTTCCTTACGAATAATCATATTAAATATATAGACAATAAATATGACAAGCGCATAAATGCTCCGTAAGAAAGAGAAAAAGTTGTAATAATAAATATACAATGTGTATCAAAGGGAATATATATATATATATATATATACTAGTGATTTCTATTAAAAAAGAGAAGTATTACAATGATATCATTTCCATCCAGTGACTTTCTACTGAGAAGACGAAACCCTCATAGTAACTTCACATAAAAATTCAAAATTACATCTGGATTTTAGGGCATCCCCTTATCCTGATCAGATACACTATTACGTTGTTTTAAAATTTTAGTTACCATCAACATAAATGAGTTGCATGACCAGTGACTGTGAATATAAAAGAAAACAAGTAGGACAACCTTAAAACAAGTAGTGAAACCCCAATGGAATTAGAACGAAGAAGTGGTTGCGGCGACTGTAAAACAAAAATCGAAGGCCTTTGAAGACCTGAAGAAAAATCCAAGGGTGCAGGAGAGACCAATGAGAGCATACTGTTATAGGTGAATTTTGGCATCATTCCCCATGACCTAGTCAAACTAGACATCATCCCCAGGACCAATGAAATAGGGTCTATCATCCCCTATCATTTCAGTTGCTACATGCCCTAAGACAAGAACAAATCATTCATGAATTATATTACAAGGTTTCCAAGGTTTGAAGTATATGTTATATCACTTATGAGCTCACCAACGCTGCCTCTCAAGGGACTAATTGTGTTGAATATGCATCTCCCTCCATTCAAGGGTGCACTGCAATGCACTTCCCGACATTCAAGAGTGCGTTGGTCAAATGAGAGCGAAATTCTCATTGTTCCAGAATCTCCACATGGTCAGTGCCTTCTAGAAGAGTCCATATGTGTCAAAATTTGAATCCATGTGTCCATCTAACACCTCTGATCTTGGGAACATGTCTTTCCTATTATTAGAAATTCATTGATTGAGAAACTACCATCAGTTGCCCTATAAATTGAGCATAGATCCTAGTGCTAGGGAAGGAAGAAATTTGGTAATGAAATGTTGTTGGATTCTCAATTGAGAGAGTGATAGAAGTTATATGTTGCTGGTGAGATGTTGATTGTGATGAGTTTGGGATGATGCTGGAGCTGGTGACATCAAATCGATCGCTGGTTGTAACCTCCCCCTTCTACTCATTAAAAAAGATTGTTGCTCATTTTCCCGTATATGTATCTGTTTATGTTTCTATTTCTCATATGATGGATTCTTAACTGATATATATGTTTCATGTTCAATAGATTCAACTGATTAAGATAAATAGGCATATGTATATTGCAATATCTTTTTTGTTTAGTGTTTATACTTGCAAGAACTAGTCTGTCGATCTAAGTTGGATTGGAAGCTACAGAAAAAGCGACAGAAGGATAATAGGAAGCACTTGGATCACAAGTAAGTTCCTCTATCTTTCTGTGTGTCTATTTATTCTTAGATAAAGTGTCTAAAAAGTATTTGATCTGTTGTTATAAATGCATAGCACCACATTTAGGGAATTTGTTTTATCCGTAATTCATAATTCCGCATAACAAATTGGTGACTCCGTTGGGGAATTTCCTTTCATTCCTAGTATTTTTTCCTCTGCTTATCCACCCAGTAGCATCTACTATCAATTATTATACTTTTGAATCAAATAATCTCATTAGAAGTGTGTTCTATAGCTTGAATTTTGAATCTCTGTTGTGCCCAACGCACTGTTGGTCAAGACACAGTGCATTGCAGTGCATTGTCTCCCACTCAGGGGTGCATTGCAACGCATTGTCTCCCCTTAGATACTGCGTTGCCCCCTTAGCCAAAAAAATTCCCTTTGAATTTGTCATTTCCATCATACTCGGCCTTTTTTTTGCTGTGTTTTCAATTTTTTGATACCTCTTAGAGACTAGTGAATTTGTCCGATTCTTCCTCCTTTGAAAATTAAGTTTGTTCAATGTCTCTTTAAGTGTTTTTTTTTTATCATTAACAAATCAAATTCAAAGTATTTTATTTCTATATTAAATCCATTTGTGTTCATAAAGGAAATTGTCGTTAAATTCTTTGTTCCTGTAGGAAAAATTCTAGTTCCATTCTTCGTTTTTCCTAAAAGAGAAATTGTTGTTAAATTCATCGTTTCTCAAAGAAGAAAGCATTTGTTTTTTTTTTATTTGATGCATATAGTTTCCTTTTTGCATTCACATTAAGGGGACTGAAAATAAAAACATGCATTTTCATATAGTGAATTGTGTGTTTTTCATAGGAACAAGTTAGGAAAGTTGCATATTAGTTTGTGCTCTTTGTTGTTTTCTCTCAAAACTGATTGATCTTTCTCCTTAGTAGCTAGGATTTTCATTGAAAAGGCTAAAATTGAAAATTTTTCTTATCATTTTAGTTTGAATTTTAGGAATTTCCATCACATTATCACGGTGAACTTTTAAAGGCAAATTTATAAACAATATCAACTTAAAATTTACATAAATTTACCTAAAAAAAGCATTGGAACCATAATGATAACATTTAGAAGGTCTAGGCTAGAGATGTGTTATGGCTTCATTAAACATAGCAGTTATCGTTAATTGTCCGTGATACATTCCAAGTGTGACACCTCACTCCACGTACGTAAGTATATCGAAGCTCATCCACGTACCTTCGGGTATATAGGGCGGTGTTCTAGTATGATAAGTATAAAGGGGTGCTCTCACTGTGTGGTTTTGCATTAGATAGCACTAATACGGACTTGGGCCTCCACGTACCTTTGAATATATTTGGAAGGACTACTTTAGGTTGTTATCCATCCATAGTGAACTGAGTCGGTCACCTTGTAAATAGTCATACATCGAATTCATCATTTGGGGAGATTGCCTGCCCATACTTCTTGGTTCACCAGTAGGTATTCTACAGTTCATAGTTTCTTGGTAAACTTTTTGCCTAGAATTACCCTTTTATTTTGTTTATTTGTTTTTGGTCAAAAATAAATCAATAATCGTGGAAGAAGAACATCCCTTTCCCCATCGTTCACGTAGAATAGCATTGAAACCACCTTTACCACCAGAAGTCACTTCTGGCCGGCGAAGGTGACATCGCTCTACTAAAACTAGTACTATCAGTACCTCTGGTGCGACATCATCCTCACACATACCAGAGTTGGCACAAGTTGTTTCTACAAATCTTGTTTCATCTACTGTTGTCGAGACGAAGTCCTCACAGCTACCTGTGGTCACAATCCATCCAATCAATGTGACCATACCTTTCGAACCCGATGTTGTTCAACTGGAATTTGATCCATATCCTGTCACTTTTTTTCCAAAACATCTACATCCCGAAGTCGAACAACCAGAATTTGTTCTTGTATCAGTCACCCCACAATCTATTGTAGCTATTGGGTATCCCATATCGCACAGTCAACCTCTTGAAATATACTTTTTGCCTGACGGCGAAATCCTTCCACCTAGTTTAATTTCGATTGAAGAAATACCAAAAGACGAAACACCTTTAACTCCAACTCATTTTGGGGCGGAGCTTTACCTGTACGAGTCTTTTTCTCAATCACTTGCCTCTGCTTTTGTTGATCCTATGTCTATTAGAGTTCCAGTATGGTATACATTTGGTATAATAACCATACCTAAGCCAACATCTTCAGCTAGACCATCTGTTCCAATTTTGGCAGCACCTACTCTCGCTACCCCGTCGATGTTCACAACTTCACCAAAGTCACATTTATATGATGGCCCTTCCATCCCACCTAGTTACCAATATTTATCTGGAACCTTCTCTGGTACATCCTCAAACCCATGGACTTCACCAATGTCATCGTCTAGTATTATAACTGGTAAATCTATAGTGAGTATTGAATGGCTTGATCCTATATATCCATCATCAATGCAATATCAAGTCAATCCATCTGAGTATATTCCATCCAGTAAAATTTCAACTGGACTCCCTGCATTTGGAGAACAATATTATCCATCTTATTATACTGCTCATGCTGGGGGAAAACCTATGGTCACCCACTTTGACAATACTTTGTCATTATTTGGTCATCCTAATGTTGGAATGAACATTCGTCAATGGCAGCCCACTCTGCCTATCCAACCACAAATGGTTGTACACTCATATCAATTGTTCAACCTGTTGCACCCACATCAACTCCACTTGTTAATACATATTTACCCCTGTTACATACTCAAACTGTTATACCACAACCATCTCAGGTGGGTCCTTCAACTCAATACCCTCAAGTATTGGGCCCTCGGACTCCCACTCCTTCGACTGGTTCACAACAACCACCTGTATCCGGAATCATTTATTCACAAGTTGGATTACAATATTATGGGATGTCGCAACCACAACCAGGTTATAGCTATCCTCAACTGAATCCAAACTATTCTAATCTTGGTTATAATATTGGTGGACATACCCCTTGGCAGCCATAGGCGCAAATACCGCAACCTTCATTTCAACAAGTATCGTACCTAGGTTTTGATCAACAGAATCCTCAAGCGTTTGCTTATCAAAACAACCCCTATCTGGGTTACTAGCAACAGATTCCTTGTGATGGTGCTCAAATGCATGTTTCCCAAGCAATTCCATCATACCCTGGCTATGCTCAACCCGACCTCAATCGACAGTTGCCCTTTGTTGCAACTTTAGAGTTATCAGATTTAAACTGACTCACTAATGATCCAATTAACTATGCTCCTTGGTTATCAATGATACCTAATAAATTTCCCTCGGATATTCCTAAGTTCAATGGAAACCCTGGGGAAGACCCATCGACTCATGTTATGACTTATCATTTGTGGTGTTCATATAACTCCCTAAATGATGACTCTATTCGACTGCGTCTTTTCCAGCGTACGCTCACTGGTCCAACCGCAAAATGGTACATTGAGTTACCAAGAGCTTCTTTTGATAATTTCACTACCCTAGCTATTGTTTTTTTGACCCACTTGCAGTTACCCATACGATATGAAACTGGAACGGAACTCTTGGCTAATTTTAAACAGACTAATGTTACTCACATTTCTGATCATATTCATGAGTGATGTCATCGTCATAGAATGGTTAATACATTTATTTTTTATCAGCTCCTTGCTGAGTGGTTCATTAAGTCCATGTTACCATCTATAAATGAGGATGTGGCTAAGGGGGGCGTCTTCACTGAAGAGTAGGTCATTGATCGTGCCCAATATTTAGATTTTATTTATACTCAGTTTGGCACGCTCTATGAGAAAATTCCTAACGCTCTGAGATCTAATTTTATTGTTCCTCTTTCATCAACGGACTCTCATGCCGGAGACGGTATGATCATTACTACAAGCACACATCACACTTTTTCATCTGATCCTGTGCCTTCTTTCGAAATCCATGACGTTTCATCTAACAAGGGAAAAAGTGACAAGAAACCCGGAAGTAAGAAAAAATGGAAATCAAAGAAAAAGAAAACTTATACCCTGCAGAAAATATCATCTGATCAATCAACTGGAAATTGGAAACCTCCTTACCCTTGCATAATCTATAATGAGGAACACTTTCTTCAGGACTTTCCTCACTACGCTAAAGTCTCAAAAATGGTTAAGACCTCACATGCGTCAGCTCTGTTGACAAACCCATTTCTGAATCCGGACAAAAATTTGGTTGCTACGGATCCATATTCTAGTTCACAAGTACTTATGTTGTCCATCACAAAGCCATCGACTGATGTTTTGGTGTCAACATGTAATAAATATTATCGTAGTCAGGCCACTAATCAACCTACTACCTCGACCATGAATCCGTCCATGGAATCAATACCACCACCTGCTATTCCTGAATTGACAATCAAGCCACCAAAGGGAGTCATTCATAAATCAACATTTAATCCTCGAACCAGAGCTGCTCAAAATTATAATATAGTTGAATATTTGGCTCAATTCCCTTCAGCTATGTCAGTGCTTGAGGTGCTACAAAATTTTCCCTCCTATAAATAGGCTTTATTGTTGGTAATTGGTGGGATTGATCCAACATATTCTAATCTCGTAGTCTTTACTCATATGGGCTATATGTCGCAATTACCAGCATAATTGGCATTCTCCATCCAAGTAAATGCTCTCAATCACCTTGTTCATCGCACTATTACTGATGAGGGATCATCTACGTGCATTATTTCTCTAAATTGTTGGAAATCTCTTGGCTCAACGCGCCTATCTCAATCACCAAAAACGTTGAAAGATTTCGACAGAAGTACATATAATCCTTGTGGTATTATCAATAACCTGCATGTTGAACTAGGGGGGAAAAAGTGAATGTTGAAGTTGAGGTCATTGACGGACCCCTTGACTACAATATTTTACTCGGAAGGCCATGGGTATATGCTATGACTGCGATCGTTTCTACATATTTTAGAATGATCTTCTTTCTACATAAAGGTGTTATCATAGTCATCAATCAACTATCCTTCTTTGCCTCCAGTTCCCAAGTAACTGGAAGTGTTCCATTAGTTCACACACCCCAACTCGCACTTCAGAACATTAGTGTAGGACTCTTAAAGGATTGCGCTCTCATGGGAACCTTTTCATTACTGTCGCCTGCAATGTCAACAGAAATTTCAATTATAGAGACCTGCTACATGATCTCTTCCACTCCATTTGGCTTAAGAAAGAGTACGAGTGATCCTGAAGTTGTTACGTTGGATGAGTTTCTGCCACCCAACCCCATTAAGCTAGCATAGCAAACAATCTATCTATCTTGGGTGGCGAATCCGAAATCATCATCGTTGGTCATTTGGATAGATCGTTCATTAGATTATGCTACTCCATCTGATCCTTTTTCCTCAAATTTCTTGACTAATGAGAATATTCTGGAAATCATGATGTCAGAAGGAGAACCATGGGAAGATTATCATCATCGTTTTGATCTTCCTGATTATGAAGAATATAATCTTAGTGAACTATATCACCCATCGATCAAAACATTCTTTTCAAATTATTTTCCTATTAATGCAATTGATTCCGAGCAAAATTTATCAAATATTGAAGAAACCATTTCTATCGATATTTCGACCAAACCCGACGCTGTAGAAAACATTCATGTCAGCGTGTCTTGCTCTCCATCAGAACTTGAAACATATCACTCTCTCTTTAGTTAATTTTGTGATATATTTTCTTAGTCTTACGAGGAAATTCCAGACATAGATACTAGTATCGTTGAACACATGATTAATATGTACCCTGATGTCAAACTGGTACGTCAACGCCTTCACCATGTTCATCCGAAGAAGGTCGTGACCATTAAAGCAGAAGTTGAAAAAATTTTACGTGTTGGTTTCTAATTAACTGGGTTTCCAACATCGTTCCTGTTATGAAAAAACAAGGAACCATCTGAGTGTGCGTCAATTATCAAGATGTCAATCTTGCTTTTCCAAAAGATAACTATCATACTCCCTTTATCAACCAGATTATTGATGATTGTGCTAGATGCGAAATCTTTTCATTCATGGATGGATATTTTTGCTACAATAAAATCAATATCCGCCAAGAGGACCAATATAAGACAACATTCATCTGTCCCTAGGCACATTCGCTTACCAGAAACTATCGTTTGGTTTAAATAATGTTGGGGAAACTTTTCAAAGAGCAATGGATTATGCTTGCAATGATATAAGGCACATTGTTCAACCTATCTAGACGATTTACCCGCGCATTCACGAAATGAGACTGATCACCCGATGCATTTGAGGGCTATCTTTCTACGCTTCCAACACTACAAAATACGCCTCCATCCACATATATGTGTGTTTTTTGTTGGTTATGGATGTTTTCTAGGATTCGTTGTCTCAAAAGAAGGAATTTGAATAGACCAATTGAAGGTCCAGGCCATTCCTTATTTTCTTGTGCCATCAAATTTGCTTCAGTTATAGAAACTTCAAGGAAAGGCTAACTTCCTAAGGAGGTTCATACCCAACTACACCGAAATGGCTAAAATATTTACTCAGGTCTTGAAAAAGGGGATTCCCTTCCATTGGGACCAAGTTGCGCAAGATTCTTTTGATGCTATCAAGGATACTCTTATCCGGGCGTCATTAATATATCCCCCCAATTATCAGAGTGATTATTTCTTATATATCACTGTGGTTGTTACGACCATTGCTATGGTATTGGTCCAAGTAGAAAATGGGATAGAACATCAAATCTATTATTTGAGTTGTAATCTCAATGATACAAAAGTGAAGTATTCATATGTAGAAAAGCTTGCCTTGGCAGTTGTTCAAGCTGTCCAAATATTTCACCACTATATCCTATTCCGGAAGACCATTGTCATTTCAGATTGCAACCCCATGAATTATATCTTATCACGTCAATTGCTAGGGGGGGAATATTCAAAATGGATTGTCATTTTGCAAGAATTTGATTTGAAATTCATCAAATCCAAGTCAAATAAGTCTTTAGTTTTGGCTAAGCTTCTCTGTGACCTTCCGTCTGATAGTACTACCAATACGTCGAAACTATCTATTCCTAACGAGTCTCTATTTCTGATCAGATCAACTGATCCTTGGTATGGGGATTTTATTATTTATCTCCAGACCCATACTTTTCGGCCTGATACCTCTCACTCTTATCAGAGACGTATTCGATACCAAGCCAAAGATTATTTGATCATCGGTGATACACTTTATCGTCGTGGTTTCGATACAATTTTAAGAAGGTGCCTCACTCATTAGGAGACCGAAAGGGTTTTAAATGATTGTCATGTTTGGGATTGTGGTGGACACTTGTCTGGATACACTCCCCGCAGAAGATACTCCATGCTAGTTACTTTTTGCCTACCATATTTCGCGACTGCATCCTCGTAGTCAGAAGTTGTTATGTGTGCCAAATATTTTATCGTAAAATCCACAAACCGCCAGTGCCAATGCATCATCTTTCCTCTGTGGGACCATTCTCAAAATGGGGCAATGACTTCATGACCTGTAACCCTCGTTCGTCCGGGGAGCATGGTTATATTATTTTCATAGTAGACTACTTTACTAAATGGGTCGAAGCAATGCCTACATTCAACATCACAGGACAAAAAGTTGCATTGTTTTTCTTTAATCATGTCATTGCACGATTTGGGGTCCCATAGGCTATAGTCACAAATCATGGTTCGCATTTTTGAAACCATATGATGAATGAGTTGACTGCCAAATTAGGACTTTCACATGAGAGTTCTACTCCTTATTATCCATAATCAAATGGACAAGTTGAGGCTATTAACAAAATTCTTAAACGAATGCTTCAACGAATGATAGGAGTTCATAAACAAAATTGACATTTGATCCTATACTCGGCCTTGTGGGCGTACCGAATCTTTCCAATCCAATGTGAAATACCTTCATTAAAACTCGCAATTGACTTGTTTCCTGACACCTCAGATGAAGAAGTTTGTCTTTTTAACCTCATCTATCTTGATGAAACATGTTGTGAAGCCCAATTGGCCAACGAAGCATGTAAGAGACGTATGAAGGCACAATTCGACAAGCATGTTCAGCCTCACATTTTCTCAGAGGGTGACTTGGTCCTTATTTATGATCAGGAAGCCGATGTAATAGGTACAAGGAAATTTGAGCCATTATGGCATGGTCCCTACATTTTCAAAAGAGTTCTTGCTAAGGGTGCCTACGAGTTGGTAGATTACAATGGAATTCCATTGGCGCAGCCCCGAAATGGGTTCACTACAAGGAAAAGACCCTTTAGCGGAGGTTATAAAGGAGGTTTTTAGTGTTATAAAATTGGCCAAAATTGTCAAAAAAACATTTGCTACAACATATGTTTATGGTTACGGAGGTTTTGGTGCAGCTTTTAACGGAATTTCAACACAACTAAAAAAACTGGGCGGCCAGAGGTTATTATAGATGTTTTTTTCATTGGTGCACTACGAAGGTGTCAACGCACCGGTGCATGTCATCTAGAAGGTGGCCCGGGGCGGTCGAAGGTGTATGCACCAGGTCGTCAAGGTATAAAACCGCACCGGGGCGCAGTGTTGGTGATACAAAGAACGGGGCCATTCTAATTGGTCTTGGGATTTGTGTGGTGCCCATAGGTCGTATAAACACACCAATACGTCGAGTTATATAAACGTACCGGTGCGTAGTATCCGAAAAGCGCACCATTTTTTGTAATTCGTATTGGTATTTTTGCGGTGTCCATAGGTCGTACAAATGCCCCAGTGCATAGACTCACATAAACGCACCGGTGCGCAGTATCTCACAATTGCACTGAGATTAAAAATTGGTATTGGTATTTGTGTGGTGCCTATAAGTCATAGAAACACACCGGTGCGTTGTATCAAACAAACGCACTGGTGTTCATTTTGTATTTTTTAGAAACATCGACCTGTGAAAGTGCAATTATTGTGATTTTTTTTAAATTCATTATTCATCAAAAGTCGACACATCTTATAACAGTATTCATATTAATTAAATTTTTATTAATGCAGTTGAATGTGATGTTTGGATTAATTTGCTATATCATATCATAATTATTGTGATTTTTTTAAATTCATTATTCATCAAACAATGACACGTATCTTATAACAGTATTCATATGAATTAAATTTTTATTAGTGCATTTGAATGTGATGTTTGGATTAATTTGTTATATCATATCATCAAATTTCACATATCTTCATTATAATATTTAATCATCGATAAATTTAATCAGTGGTGTTACATTTCACAGCGACAATGGAGAACGCAATAGAATAAATTAAAACATGTTTTATTATTACATATATTTATGAATAAGACAGTCTTTTTCATACAAAATGGGACAATTATTAGTATCCCTTATGTCCATTACATTAAACAAAATGTCTGATTTCACTGATAAATATTTCATAAAATACAATGCCTTACTTTGATATCCAAACATAGTGATCATCATTCTTCGCTTGAACTGTTGTCACTGCTAGAGGTGCTTCCATTACTTGGGTTATTTTCATGAATGTTTTGTTCACGGTGTTGATTGTTTTCTTTATCTTATTCACCTTCCATCTACAAACATAAAAATAGATTGTAATGAGTGTATATACATTGGTGAGAATAATGAAAATTTCAATATTAAATAAATACATCAATGTAAATCGAAAAGAAATGACGTACCATAGCAACAATTGACTCATTAACTATACACATTCTTTAAAAACCATGTAGTATGCCATATTTAAAGATTTTATTTGTTGGCACAGTTCCATAATTTGTTTCCAGCAAGTTTTATACCCCATAACAAATCATATATTTAATATAAAATATTTTTTTGTTGTATTAATTATAGACGGAGCTAAGTAAAACAAGATCAATAGATGCTTACAAATTCCACAATTAATTTCTGATATGCCAACATATACTCACAACCCTTATTTCACCCAATGTTAATCAATTCGTATGATGGTTCTTCTTTGTATGTTAGCACCTGTTTGAAGACATTCAATGATGATTTTTGTAAAACTACTTAAAAAATACAAAAATGAAATCTAGTTAAGTTGTTATAAGGAAGTAACAATTACTCACAAACTTAGATATCAACCCTTTTCTTCCTTGTCATCTTATTTTATGTGCTGAATGGGTTCCATTTTATTTTCTTTTCTGCAAGAAGATACTTGAAAATTAATATTTAATGCTAAATTTTTTATTTATTGTACCTAATGATCAAAAAATTCAATGATTACATAATACATTTGAAGCACATTTTTGTTGAGATGCCTCCTCCTGCAATGCAATTTTGTCCATTTCTTTGACCATCTTCTTGTACACCTTTTTGGACATTCCTACTGGCATATTTATGATATCAGCTCGTTCATCTTTTGAAATTTTCATAATCTTCTTGAAAATGTAACATGACAATAAAATATTTAATTTTTATATTGATATATGAAAAATAAATATAACAAAGGTGATATTTATAAATAATTCTAGACAAACATTTAAAGGAATATTACTTTTTCATTCCTTCTTTTTTATTGTTGTATGTTTTTGCTATTAAAAGTCTGACATGTCTCATTGACCAATTATCTAGAAACTCTTCCTGTAGTTTAGATAAAATTTGGTTCTTGGAATCATTGGATTGATTTTTTTATTATAAGTGGAAAGAATGTCTATACATTCGTTCCACTAGATCCCTCAAACTTTTGTAAAAGTTTTTCCTCCTTTTGTTAACCTCCAGCACCACTCCAGATGAGCTAAGGAGCAATTCATTTTCATTTGCATGTTCTATTTTTTTCTTTTCTTAGAACAACATTCCTTTTCTGAGTTGTTGGTCCCTGTAGAACATTAAACAGATGTGAATTAATATATTGTCTGACACATGTTATCAAATAATTTTAAGTATATTATTAATGAAAAATTAAAAAAAGAAACTCATACTGGATAGATAGTATTTTTTCATTCACCTGATTCATCTTTTTGCAATTTTTCCATCAAGATTTTACACTCTTTTGGTCCTAGATCAAAAATAATCTTATCGAACTTTGTCATTTTGTGGCTTTGCATGATACACGGTAAACAATATATATTAATCAAACTTACATATAGTTGAAAAATAATTTTTTGTTGTAAATAATTTACAAAGAACTTGTCTTTTTTTCTTTTCTTGATGTGTTATTAGTATTTTTGTTACTTGATCTCTTATCAGCCATTTCTTTATCAATATGAAACCTATACCATATCATTCATTAATATATTTTATAAATAAATTGTCAACTTTTCAAGTAAAAAAAAAACTCAAGAAACCGGTGCGCCATTCATGGTGTATGCACCAACGTCGGTGCGTGGATGTCTTATAAACGCACCGCACAAACAGCATAATAGACCGTACTGTGCTCTATGTCAATGAGAAGCACCGGTGCGTTACATGTTCACCACCACACCAAATAACACAGAGAAAATAATAAAAATCATCAAGTGTTAGTTTTTGTAGCATAAACGCCTTGCGCAAATAAGGGACCACCATACGGTGCTCTCTATCAAGTAGGAGACCCGATACAGTGTGTTATATGTTACATGGTGCACCGATTAACACAATAAAACATTTTTTCTGAAACGACACGTTCACGGTGTGCCATAATGAAATAGCGCACCGGTGCCCTATTTTACATATGGCGCACTGATTAAAAAATATATATTTTTCAATTTTTTAGCACAATACTTTCGCAGTGCGCTTGGATATTAAAGCACACCGGTGCGCTAGGTTACGCAAGGCACACCGACAAAAACAAATCTTTTTTTCAAAAATTCACGCAAGGGCCGACATGGATTGGGACTCGACTATGCAAGTTTTTATGTGGGTTGGATGTCTTAGGCCTATATATAGCAATACAAAAATCCTATAAATCTAAGATGAAAACCCATAATTCTGAAATCAGAGAAATAGGGAGAATAAAGGGCAGAAACAAAAAGAATGTAGGGTTTAGGGTAAAAATGGATTTATTTTTTTATTTTGTTTCTGAAAATGAAAAAGATATTGAAATTTTTTTCTTACTGCGTAAAAAAAACTGTAGAAAAAAGTTAAAAAAACAATAAAATTTAATCACAAGATCGTTAGAAATTCTATGCTACAGGGTTTGAATCACCAAAGTTTTGGAATTTTGATTGTCTGAATACTTCAGTTCGAACGTATTTCGCTGCTCCATAGTGCTATCATGCTCTGTTGCTCCAGGTATGTCTCCTGCAAATCTCTGGCTAAATTTTTTTGCAAAAATAGTGAAATAATGAAAAGTGTTTACTATTTAAAGAATTGTTTTATGAAATTAGATTTTCGAAAATATTTTTTCGCCCATTTTTCAATTTATCGTTTTTTTCACTTAAAGAAAATAGAGTTGTGTTTTTTTTATTTGTGGTTATTCGTCGTCGGTGCGTCACTTAATATCACCGCACCGGTGTATCCATTTATATCACGGCACCGGTGCGCATTAACGGAAACACACCAATGCGGTGATCTGTATATTAGCACCGATAACAAGAAGTCCATTTTTAATTCACCGAAATTACTTTTAGGTGTGTGCACCAAAATTTATTGTTGATTTTGCTCAAATGCAGGGAGAAAGAATCATAATTATATCGAATGGAAAATTCTTCAAAATCCATCTCGTTCCATAATATTTCTCAAATTCCATCGCAGAGTTCTCCGTATCCATCTCGAGACGTAATATTTACTTCAGTTTTTATTTATATTTTGATTATCTTATTGAATTTATGTTTTTTATCCATGTCAATCATGCACAGCTTTATTAAATTTATAATTTATAAATATTTTTCAGGTTCATGCAGATTCAGAATCGAGTTCAAATGCACAAAATATTCAAACGTCAGAAGCTCTTATCAGGAGCAGCATACCGCAAGGCGCATTTGGTAGATGAAAATGGACAGTCGCTTCACCCTGCCAATTGTAACAATATTTCATCTTCTAGCCACAATCCTCAGAAATTAATGATGGTAATAATTATAATTGTTTGGTATATTGATTAATGTAATTATTTCAACGTCAAACCAATTAATCATGAAATATTTTTTCAATGTGGTTACTAATGGATATCATATATTTTGTACTAATCATGTTAAAATATATTTTTTTCAATTATTAAGATTCTAGTGATGATGAGCGACCTACCTACCATCTTTCGTTGCACCCCACGACAATGTCAACTCGAGAGAAGACTGAATTAAGAGAAAAAATTGGAGAGGAACGATACCAAGAATGGTTGAATCAACCACTGGTTCAATTCCCTCTACGTCCAGATTCACCAATTAGGAATGACTACAGCAATAATAGCTCTTCACAAGCAGGCAATGGAGGCAATAAAATAGAGGTTGGTATGGATGATTACTTAAGGCATACGAGTGCCATGGAGACAATGTTGTTAGATGCATTCCAAAACGATGATCAGCTAGGGGACGATGCTCATATCGCTGACACCTTTTTCGAAAGCCTTAAATTTTCTTCCACCACCCCTCTCTTTGGACCTGGTAGTCAGTCAAAGTCTACCCAGATGGGTAAAACGATGTTATTGTGCAACTTGAAAGAAAATTTTGGCTTGTCAAATGCATGTTTCTCGGAAATTTTGAGGTAAGTTACCATAAAATCGTCCCTTATATAAATTTGAGAAATATAGTCAGTATAGTACAATGAACATTAAAAATGGTAAATTTTATGAACGTTAGTTATATCGGCATTAATATACATTTATTAATATATTTTTCCATGATCACCAACTACAGGTTTTTCAAAGATAAGGTTATTACGAGTGATAATGTCTTGCCCGATAGCTGCGAAGGGGCAAAGAAATTGTTGAAAATGTTGGGTGTTGAGTACATATCATATCATGCATGTCCAAATGATTCTATTATATATAGAGGAGAATATGAAGACAAAGAGATATGCCTGAAATGTGGGCATGACAGGTATGATAAATCAAAAAGGAAGGGTAAATCACGTACTGGTCCTCCTTTTAAGATATTGAGGCACATACCTATAATCCCAAGGATTCAAAGGCTCTTTCGTTGCAAATAATTAGCTATGTTACAAGGATGTCATGCCTCACACAGAAGTGAGTTGGGATTTATGCGAATCCCAACTGATTCAATAGCCATGAAGCATATAGAGGATACATGGCCCGAAAAATTCAAGGATGAAGTATGAAGTCTACGACTAAGCATAGCCATGGATGGCGTCAACCCATATTCCCTCCAAAACACCAACTATTCTGTTTGGCCTGTAGTAGTGATCAATAGCAATATCCCCCCATGGTTGTCCGCGAAGAATGAACATCTTATGTTGGCTCTCATAGTCCCTGGTAGAATACAAGTGAAGAATATGGATGTCTACTTACAACCACTGGTAGATGAATTGAAGGAATTATGGGATGGGATAAATGTATACGATGTATCAAGACCCATGGCAGCAAAGAGGAGTTTTATGTTGTATGGCATATGTTCTTACATGACACATGATTATCCAGGCTTAGGATTTTGCTTTGATAAATTACATATTTAATTTATTGATTTGTTTATATACGTAACAATATTCTTTCACATATTAGTTATTTAATTCGTTGTAATTGTTTTGATCTTCATGATATTCTTTAACGTGCCATGCATATTAATTGTATATAATAATCTCGCAGGTCTTGTAACAAAAGGGTATTTTGGATGTAAATGTTGTGGACCTTCTTTTAAATCTAGATGGTCCAAGGACCTACGAAAGCTAGTGTATGATTTCTCCAGGTTATTCCTCCCAGAATAACACCCTTACAGAAGAGCAGCACCCGCTTTCAATGGTAAACGAGAGAGAACACAAAGACCTCCAATAACAACACCAGCTGAATAGCTTAGATCATATGAGAGAGAGAAGGAGAAGGAGTTCATAGACATGTTTGATTCAAATGGGGAGCCTATGTTCGATGATCCAGAATTCTTCGAAACCTATGTTGAGAAATTTCCCATTGGGATGAAAAGGAAATCTATCTCTTATAACCTCCCATATTGGGAGCATCTTAATATTAACCACTTATTAGATCCCATGCATATATTTAAAAATGTTTCATCTTCTTTATGGAGGCACATATCATCGAAACAAAGTGACACATTGGCTATTAGGAAATACCTTATTACTTCAAAAACTAAAAAGAAACATTGGCCAAGATGATTAGAAAGTATGGGATCCGAGTCAGGCGTTGGTCCCTCTAATTCACGGTTTTTCAAATAAGGTGATGTCCCATGGATTTTAAAAAAAGATGATATTTCTTTGGCAAAGGAATTTATAATGGGTGTGAGGGTGCCAACTTCATACGAGTTTTCACTACGGCGCTGCTTCACGTGGATGACCATTTGTCGGGGTTGAAATCGCATGACCATTTGAATCTTCTAAGAGTACGTATAATGTCAAAAGCATGATTTTATTATTTGTTATGTTAATAAATTTTATCCCATGCGGGGATCATAAAACATAACTAATTTTGTATATTATTGCACATGTTTATAACTTTACAGTGTCATTATCCTTTGTTCATGCGTGGGTGTGTGAAACATGAATTCCCTCAAGACCTAGGACGTGCCATATCTAAATTATCTGCATTTGTATGTTGGATCACGTCAAAGGAGATTCATGTGGCTATCATTCCACGGTGGCGTCAAGAAATGGTTGAGACTGTTTGTATGTTTGTGAAGGAACTGCCGACGAGTTTCACGGACTTACAGGTTCATCTTCTAATCCATCTAGTAGATGAGGTTGAATTAGTTGGGGTCGTTTATTGTCGTTGGATGTTCTTCTTAGAGAGGTAAATGAAGAAATTGAAAGGTTTTGTTCGACAAAGGGAAAAACACGAGGGGTCTATGGCATAGGGGTGCATATCGTAGAAGTCATTCTATTATGCCAGTGAGTACATCAAGTAGATCAACAACAGACCAGGTGCAGTGATTTGAGACGATGAAAGGGATGAAGACAAAAGAGAAGGGGAGTTGCTCCAAACGAGTGGAAAAAAGCGCTTGATAAAGAGTAAGCAACTTATAATTTTTCAAATTTACACAAAGTAAATATTCATGTTGAACTTCGATATAATGTATATTTTGATCTCTAAGTACTATATATTGTAGGTTTGATTTCATCAGTGAATGCAAAAATTGAAGTAATCAATAAATTCGTTCTTTAAAATTCTGAAGCGACACAACCGTGGGTCGCATTGTACGAAAAAAAGAGGATGAAATGGGATAGTGACAGGAAATAATTAAAATGGTTGAATGGTAGAAGTGTGCCTTATCCCGATCATTTAAAAGAAAATATGCCAAAAATATGCCCCAACAGTTGGGTTGCTGACCAAGTCAGAGAGAAATACGGTGCAATCGGTCGTTACCCGCGTGCTGAAGAGGATGCGCTAAACGTAGGGATTGGGTGCAGCAACTCGGAAATAATATATTTAATTTATATATAAATTTGAAACTTATAAGACATCTATATTTCATATTTTAACTATTGGGTTATTATAAGACACATGACACTATGATTTTTTTAATAGGTGAATTTGTTCCCATCTATGTGGGCATATGGACACCATTTTCACATAGAAAATGTCGATGCTGGAAAAATCACACAAGACTATGGAGTGGAAGTCAATTTCGATCAATCTAGTCGATCTAGCCACCGTGATCAAAACCTAGAACGAGGGACTTTAGGTTACATCGGAAAGATACAAGAGATCATTGAAGTGGATTTCTCTTCTTTCCAATGTGTTATTTTTAGGTGAAAGTGGTGGGACACCTTTGATCGAAATAATGTAAAGGAAGATCGCGATAGTAAGCTGATATGTATCAACTCTAGAAAGATGTGGGATGAAGCTAAGGAGCCCCATGTTTTCCATAAACACTGAAACCAGGTGTTTTTTTACCCAGATGTGTTGGATAGGGATTGGTGGTTCGTATTGAGAAATGACCCTAGATCAAAACATATTTTTGAGAACAATAGTGTTATCATGCCATGCGAGCTGGAAGATAATGAGGGTGATCATGAGAACCGAGAGTGATATGGTACATGTGTTATTTCAGCAATATTTATACTTTTTAAGATGGGTTTTTCGAAACATTATAATATGTATTTTGAATTAATTGGTAATTTGCATTGTGTTAATGTTAAAATCAATATTTCACTTGACAATTTGAAATTATGTTGATCTCAAAAACAATGGCATACTGTATAAAGTTCCTTTTTTTGTATGTAAGATCATAATAAAATAATGATAATTCTAAAGGACATAACTTTATTTGCATTATTTTATAAACTTTATTATGTTACAATAATTCATATTATTCTAGATTTATTATTTTACAATTATTTAAAATTTTACAAATTTACAAATTTACAAATTTTAGTAAAATCATTTCACATTAATACAATTAAAATTTTACAGATATTTTACATACAATTACAATTAAAATTACAAATAGAATTACAATTACAATTACAATTTTACAATTTCACATAAAATTACAATTAAATTTACAATTACAATTTTACATATATATAATTACAATTAAAATTACAATTACAATCATTTCACAATAAATTAAATGTTACAATTACAATTAAAATTTTACAAATATTTTACATACAATTACAATTAATACAAATACAAATACAATTTTAGAATTTTAAATACAATTAGAATTACAAATATTACAATTTTACAATATCATGATCATTTAATATTAAATTAATTAATAAACATCACGTTCATGCTAACCATCGTACAAACATCATATTTGACTAAAAAACACATTCAAATTCGCTAACATAATCGTGATCATGATCATCTAACAAAACACAATTAACTTGATATAACATCATCACAACAGAAACATTAAATATACATCCTTGCATGTGAAATAATTGCAATCACATACACATCTATCTGCAAGTTACATATTAAATGAACATATCTAACATGACCTAACAATATACACGTCATGATGATCACCAACATGTAAATTAAGTACAACTGCAACATGAACATAAAATACACGGACCATATATATAATGTCAAAAATATACAATTGTAATATAAATGTCATGGATCAGATGGTGTTACAACATCAATAGCAGTACTAGTCGAGGCCTGCTGAGTCAATGGTGCAGCCTCGACGGTTGATGGTTTAGCCTGCTCATGATCATGAGTATTGTTGGATGCTGCAGGTTGCTGACTAGATATGGCCGATGGTCCAGCCTGCTCTCCATGATGACTGATGATAGATGCTAGCGGAGGCTGCTCATCTGGCGCGACATGAGGTGAACGATCATCAGATGATGAGTCGCTACTCGCGGACTGTCGATCACGTGTTGCATCTCGACCACGCCTCTAACGTGCAACGATCCTCCTCAGCCGTGTAACTAAGGTCGTAGCTCCTATGACATGTGCATCAGGTTGTACATGTCACGTGGCATGCCTCTCCAATATGTAACAGCCTACCATCGACCTGTATGTCTCTCATATTAGCGGGCTTGATGCCCGCCTCAACAATAAATGCAGTGAGTTGGTCGCCCAACTCCATCTTATATCTGCTATCAAGTCGACCGCACCTAGAAAAATGTAGTACCGACGCACCAATAGGACCAGGTCTCTCTACACAGGCCTCTTGATGATCCTCGACATCTAGCATACCCTGATCATCATCAAAATCCACATCTAGATCATGTGGTGGTGCCGGCATGTCCTTGCCATCAAAAGACCCAATGTCTGCAAAATATATAAAAGTACACAACAATAATTAGAAAATTTCATTACGCAATTTAATAAAAACAAGTTAAAGAACATGTTAGAATAACTTTAAATAAAACAGTAATATTACCTCTGTCATCCGGCGGCTCATCATCTGTGAAGAGGATGTTGGCACACCCTCGCCAATCCAAACCAACATAAGGACAAGGACCATAATGAAGGGATGCTCGTCAACACTAGCTAGCAACTCCAGTGCATCTTGTGATATCCTCGTGGAAAACACAGTCTCACCCCTCTTGGGTATCATCTATCCCCACATGTGCATCCGTGCCTCGCACATCGACCTACGAGGATGTCGAAAAAAAGTAGGCCTCGTCTCTAGAAACCTCTCAAAAAATAAACAAAAAAGCCCTGAAGGAATATGGAAGTTGACCCTCCCTTGTGTATGAGCATGACATCTATCTAAGGTTGTACAGAACTGCCGCAAAAAAATGGCAGACCACCTAACAAGTCGTGGCTCCTATACTAAAGAATCAACATAATATAGAAGCGAGCAACTAATCTGTTGCCTGTCACTGGTGTTGTTTGAAATGGTCGAAATCAGAAGTGAGAGGAACCTCACCTCCTGACTACCAAATGCAGCAATACGTAACTAACCTCCGGAGACCTGAAAATCTGAAGGAGACAATATATTTGCACTAATGTATCTCTAGGAGAACACCAACTGACTCATTGCTACATAGCCAACTGGAACATCTAGGAATGAGGGAAAATCTACCCCTCTCCTCGATAGCCCTATAATGAAATATATGCCCTCCTAAGTGGGTGTGTACCACTGGTTAGGACCAACTCGGAAAGCCTGTCGGTGGGCGTTCCTGTAGAAATTTGAATTATAGATGAGTTATTCACCGAGATTATCCTGATTACACACTATTTGAGCTTCATGCATAATACATAATCTCTTCTACCATTGATCATCAATTTGCGGAATTAGAAGCAGTCGCATGCGCACATTAAAACATAATCAAGCACACATATAACACAGTATGTAATGGGGAAAGCTTACAACTGAAAACCCCCAAATATCTGTATATTATAATGATAGAGAACATGTAACAATCATAGTACAAACTCCTCACAAGCTCTCAGCACTATCTCCAATTGTTACACACTAACTAGCTCATATATGAACAAGTCACAAGTTCAAATCTCCTCCACCTGTTAGCCTGCCTCTACTGCGCAATCCAAGATGAATAATGATAAGATCCAAGTTCGAATCCCACTAGCTTGTACTGCGCAATCCTCATTGGCAATCTCAATCAATGTGTGTGCAAATCTCATGCACAGCTATTGTCACAACTGATAGTAGACTCACCCTTTCACCCACCTCTAACACTGGTCTCCACTGAACTGTCCATGCATTGCAGTTAACTGATGTATTCTTTAGTTGATTTATGAGTTAATAATTAGTGAATTAATTAATAATTAATTCACACCACTCATCACTAGTGTATTTATCAATTAGACTAAATACAATTAGTTCAACTAAGTTAAACCGAACACAACTCCATCAACTGTCTCATCAACTCCACCAAACTCTGCCACATGAGTTCTAACTGAAGTCAACCATGCAATAGCTCAACTAACCCTAGGAATAGCGTAATTCCTTCTGTCAGCTGCATGTGCCACATCCGTAGCTCGAACTGAAGTGCTCCAAGAGGATAAGATAATGTTTATAGTCCAAATATTATTAAGAGCTAATAATATTCGACTGATCTATTTTTAGACTGGCAGTCTAAAAATAGAGTCCGCCCAATGTCTAAAAATAGAGGTCCATCTATTTTACCAACTTGACCAATCATCCATAAATAGCATCCTGCAACTCATAGACCATGATCCATATGTCTAAAAATAGACTTTGCGCCAAAAATAGCCTGCGGGCCCACTTAGTGAAGGCGACTTCTTTTCACTAAGCTCCATCATCTTGTTGCATTCTCAACAATTCCACCTGCGGATAAGATGTCTCAAAAACACACCATGGCCCTTTAGGGAAGTATCCTCCTCATAAAACTTGAGGAGGCCTACCTGCCTTAGGAGCACCTGGGTAGCTGCTGTAATAGGGTGAGGTTACGCATCTCTCTCCCTCTATCGTGCCTCCCACAGGAAAACCATGTTATATTGGTCTGTCTGTTGTTGTTGTTGTTCCCCCTCTTCTATCATTTCGTGTCTCTGGATGATTGACATATTAAATAAAATGTTTTTATTAAATGAGACATGTATTTAGGAATATACATATATAATTTTTTTGGAAAAAATACAAAAAAATAGTCGGTGCACCACAAAAAACAGGCATGCACTGGTCCCAGTGTGTCTTTTGTTTGTTGCCCACTGGCGGCAGTGCACCAGATAATATTCAACACACCGGAGGCGGTGCACCTGAAAATATTAATCACACAGTTGACTATGTACGGTGTCAGGAGTGCGGTGCGCTGACTAAAATCTACGCCCCAGGGCATATAGTTCGGTCAGTGCACTGACCTCCTGACATCATTACATAGTCAATGGTGCGGTCTTTTACCAGGGCGCACCGTCGATCCTATCGAAATGCGGAATGCGATACGCTGATAAAAATACCCGCCTCGACGTTGATATTTAATTCAACACATCGAATTGCCGCTATTCCACATGGTCAATGGTGCAACCAAGTAAACGACCGCACCACACTTTTTATTAAATTTTAAAATAACATAGTGCGCCTTTCGGTACCGCCCTGAAAACGGTACAGATACCATTAGCACCGGTTGCGGTGCGGCCTGTAAATTTACAGGCAGCACCATGAACTGGTGCGAGCCAAATGGCTCGAGGGCACCGCGTGACCCAAAAAAAAAAACTTTTAAATGGTTAATTTTAAGGTTATTTGAAATTCTAATCCGCTAAAAGGCTTAATTATGGAAAAACAAGAAAAATATCTGTACATTTGGCTGTTGAGGAGGCATATTGGTTGTAGAATTTGCAATAGAAAATTTGCCCACCATTTTGTAAAATTCAAGCTAGAGATTGGTGGGAAATGCAAAACAGCAATGTGTGCAATGGGTGCAATGGGTGCAATGGGAGCACTGATGTCAAGGCGGCTCAGACAAGGATAAGTTGCACCGGTGCTTGAAATCTCTGGAGCACTGAGAAAAGTGAAAAATGTGGTTTTTTGGTTGTAATTTTTTTTTTATTTAACCTTGTTCTGGTGTGCGGGGTTTTATAGGTGCACCGGTGCAGTTTCTTAAGACCGCACTAGGCGGTTTCTGTTTTGGCGCAGTGTTTTATGACGTGCCAGTGCGAAAGAGTTGTAAAGCACCAGTGCGCTACAGTAATAAGATGCACCGGACGGGTGTGTACGGAGCGCACAGTGTCCGATGTGCCAATGTTTTGTACGCACCGGTGCGGTTTATGATAATAAGCGCACCGGACGAAAACATCCGTAAAAACCTCCGCCCGCCAACCTCCTCTAGTAACCTCCGCCAGAAACAAATGTCTGGGGTATTTTTATAAGGGGTTCCTCAAAAACATCCACTAGAGGTTCTTTTCGTTGTAGTGGTTGTATCTGAAACGTTACTATGCTTAAGCATGAGCGTAGTAATTTTTTATATTATATTGTATATATATGTTGTTGATTTGCATTCATTGTCTTAGTTTGTTTTTTAGATTTTTATTGATGTTAGTAATCCTTTTTACATTTCATCGCAGATGTCTGAATCTTTGGAACCATTTTTTGGGTATGTTGATGGTGCTAGTCGTAGTACACAGAATCTATCCTCTACAACATGAGCCATTTTCGCTCTGAACGACGAGTTAGTGAGTTTTCAAGGGATTTGTATCGGTCAATCTACAAACAATATCGTTGAGTATAGCGCGTTGATCAAACTTCTCTCTGATGCCATTTCATTTGGTATTATCGCATTATCATAAGGTTAGACTCACAATTTGCGGTATTACAACTTATTAGTGTTTATACTGTTATAAATCCAACATTGTATCGTATGTTACTAAGAGTTCGAATTTTGGAAAGACACTTTGATTTTATTCAATATCAACACATTTCTAGAAACTTGAACATATTGACTGATTCTTTAGCGAATTATGTTATAAACAGACATTTACAAAATGTGTAAAGATACATTCACATAATTGAATAGGATTGCGCAATAAAAATAGGAAAACACTGAAATCAAATAGATAGATAGTTATAGGTTTTTACAAAAAATTGTGCCCAAAACACATTGGTCATATTACCTCAAAATGTATGCAACATGTCAAAAGTAAACTAGTGATGCTCATGGTAACATGCTATCGATCTAGCTATCCTACATAGTAACTGCATCCAGCGGCTAGGAATGCCAATAGTGTGGCACTGCACTCGCATGGGTAACTCTTCGATCCGGAAATCTGGAATCTCGAAGGTCAACCCCTCTATGTGTTTCCGAAGCTCAGCAAGATTCTCAGCCACGTCTAAATCCTAAAGGATTGCTCTCCCGACAGCCCTATCTTTTGGCTCATCGGCTCCATGCTCTGGTTCTTCCACTGGTTGAACTCAACCCACATCTGCATTACATTAAAAAATTATTTTAGTCTTGGGAAAACATCAAAAATACAAAAACATGTATAAACCTTAGAAAAATCAAAAAACATGGTCAAACATTCTTACCGATTGCACCCCACTAAGCGCCTTCTAGTAAACCTAAGTCTGGATCTCCTCGAAAATCGACACCTGCATATGCATACTCATCGATGGCAATAATCTGTCGCCTGAACCATGCGAAGAATGCAATCGAGAACATGATGGACAATTGGCCTACATGTCTAGCCATCAGTTCTACCCATCTCTGCATCCTCGGATCTCTAGGGTTAGACACACCCAGCGTCACATGTTGAGGTTGCATCAATGGAATCCACTCTAAGGCAAAATAAATGAGGATTGAACCATAGTTGAAGTTTTTCTTCCTTCCTCCCTCTGCCTTGCTCAGTTTTTCTTTCATTTGAGAGAGTACAGCTTCAGCCCAGTTGAATACTGTTGGTTCCATACAATCTAGCACATACTGCGTATAAGATCTATTCGCTACATGTAGTGTAGTGGTGCCAACAAGCTTCGCGATCGTGAATAGGATGATTCTCAATGGAAAATCATGAACGTCATGGATGTTTATTTTCCCATCCTTTCTAGGCTCTACCCCTGGGTAGAAATACTGCAAAATATATTCTCTCGCCGTCTCTCCTCTGAGAGTAGACCCTGAGAGATAAATGGGTAAGCCTCTCCTCGACAAGCCTGTCAGAAAATATATGTCCTCTACTATAATTGGAAACACTTTTTTCCTAATGTGAAATGCCTCAATCGCCAGATCCCAAGCACGAACAAGGAACTCCAAAAGTTCCATTTCTTGCCTCATACCTAATAAGCGGAAGTACTTTCATAACCCACAATCTCTTAGGGCTCTTACAGTACCCAGATCATTAAGGGCAATCATGTTTTGTTCTTCATGCTCTCTTTTTCTCCAAGTAATTGTCATTCTAGCCCGATGAATCCCTGAAACATAACCATAAGACTCATTAGACTCCTTTTCATGCAAAAAATTAGGCAAAATTTGGGTACAATGCAAGAATCAAAAATGTGAATTGCGCCCAACGCGGTCTTGGTCAATAGACAGTGCATTGCATATGCACCTAAGCTTCATTTTGAGTGCATTCCAACGTAGTTTTCGATGCCCAAGGGTGCGTTGCCTTCTTTTGAAAAATAATTTACCCTAAGGGGCCCAAATCCCTAAAAAATTGCAATGAATTGAAATGAAATGACTACAGAAAGAAAGAGGGGGTTTATGGCACCAACCTGGATTAAACGGCGATGAAAACCGTCCACAAAATCGATCGCAATCAACAGCTAAAGTTCGGGGGAAAAAACAGGTTCAGAGCTCCAAAATGAAAATGGTAACTTTCAAATGGTAAAAATGAATAGTAACACTCTTTTAATCACTCATTTGATTATTTGCAAATTATATTTATTGTTGTGACTATGGTTTTATTCAATTTTTATCATGAAATAGGTACTTTTAATCCATTTGATGTTGTTCTAAATAGGTTTGCAACTGATGAGCAGATTAGTCGTGCACATTCATTTCAAGAATGATTTGACCACAAAGCATACTTTTATCCTTATTTTTCGAGCTTTGATAAAAACGAAAAATGACTTGAAGCGCACCTTTATCTCTTTTTTGAGCTTCGATAACAGCGAAAAAAGAACCCCTAGAATCTTCTTTTAGCTCTTTTCAGACTCTGATAATGTGAAAAGATTGTCGAGCACTTTTCTTTTCGAGCTCATAAAAGTAAATGAATTGATATCTACTCAGTATAAGTTTAACCCTTTTCCGGACTGAAATAGATTATTTAAGAAAAAGGAAAACCTTAGTCGAACATGGCTAGGAGGTTCTCTCAGATATCATTTTGCAATTTTTCGGATATGTGAGACAACTTTACGAAAAATTACCCAATGGAGTTTTCTTTTGTCCTCTTTTTCAAACTCTCTAAACATGAAAAAGGACCGAGATGTCACTGTCGTTAGGCTCGTTAAAACATAAAATAGTGATGAGCTTATCGATCATGGCAAGAATCGAATTTAATTCATCGCTAGACTCATTAAATTATTAAATAGCGATACATTATTCGCCCGAAGGGTTGAATTATAGATCAAACATATGTTATCCTCCTCAAGCTTGTTAAAAAACAAAGAGGTGATAGTCGACAAATGACTGGGGAAAATTTGGGAAAGTGAATAGAAATTTTACGGTAGCAGGTCGCCCTTGAACATGACACTTCACTCCATCATCTTGTTGTTTGGGTTGGGTAATCTTCTTGACGATTCATTCATACCTATGGTTCATCATACCTTCACTTTGGTTTTGGGTCAATGTTGCCAACTCATCTCAGTGTCTCTGAAATGTTCAAGAGAAGTCATCCAGTGAATACTCATCCTTCTGTAATACTCATAAACCTCCATTCTCATGACAGCCATCCCTGAACAATGCTATATCAAGTCACATTTTGTCTCTAAAATCAGTAACTCTCGTTTCACGATAAAGTGACTTTCTGTCAACATTAAATCATCATCTAGGAAGTTTACTTAGAAACATCATCTTCCAGTACCATGAGGCTTGTTACAGCATCGACAAGATCCTCGCTTTCGAACCTTTGGCCAAAAGATTTTTTTTGGCGTTCGACATCAAATCATATATTCACACCTTACGAAATGTATAGCAGTACCTTGAGAGCCATTAACATCAATGGTGTTTCTCTCGCATTTGTTAACATCTCACATCATTGGCTAGTAATGAAACGATGTCTTACCATGTTCGACTACAAATCATATATTTGCATGGCTAGACTTGTACCCAAACAATCAAGTGAACGAGATAAGAAGACCCCGGATCTAGTTTCAGCCATTTGGGCTGTAATTTCAGGATTGTTGTACACATCATCTGTTCGGTGACCTTACATACAGATCGTCATCCGAACATGGGCCTATATCTGTAGGCATGTCTTTATTGGGAAACATTCCAATGTAGACGACTTTCTGCACTATGTACATGGTATTAGATAGTTTATGTGCTGAGCATGGGAATGCCCCCCTCAGCAATTTGTAATCAAGATGAAAATATCATGATGTAATGTATTGTAACATTGATGCAAGTCACCACTCTGCTTCAGTTCTAGCCCATCACATCATAAAGCATCTCATTCAAAAAATATTGTTATTATTCTGACTTCATGCTTTAGGGGGCAGCTGTTATAGGTCAATTTGGGCATCATTCCCCATGACCTGGTCAAACTGGACATCATCCCCAGGACCAATTAAATAGGGTCTATCATCCCCTATCATTTCAGTTGCTACATGCCCTAAGACAAGAACTGATCATTCATGACTTCTATTGCAAGGTTTCCAAGGTTTGAAGTATATGTTATATCACTTATGAGCTCACCAACGCTGCCTCTCAAGGGACTAACTGTGTTGCATATGCATCTCCCTCCATTCAAGGGTGAACTATAATGCACTTCTCGACATTCAAGAGTGCGTTGGTTAAATGGGAGCGAAATTCTCTTTGTTCTGGAATCTCCACATGGCCAGTGCCTTCTAAAAGAGTCCATATGTGTCAAACTTCGAATCCATGTGTCCATCTAACACCTCTGAACTTAGGAATATGTCTTGCCCATTATTAGAAAGTCAGTGATTGAGAAACTACCAATAGTTTCCCTATAAATTGAACATAGATCCTACTGCTAGGGAAGGAAGAGATTTGGTAAAAAAATGTTGTTAGATTCTCAATTGAGAGAGTGATAGAAGTGATATGCTGCTGGTGAGATGTTGATTGTGATGAGGCTGGGATGATGCTAGCGCTGGTGACATCAAATCGATCGTTGGTTGTAACCTACCCCTTCTACTCATTAATAAAGCTTGTTGCTCATTTTCCCATATTTGTATATGTTTATGTTTCTATTTCTCATATGATGGATTCTTAACTGATATATATGTTTCATGTTCAATCGATTTCACTGATTAATATAAATAGGCATATTTATATTGCAATCTCTTTGTTGTTTAGTGTTTATACTTGCAGGAACTAGTCTGGCGATCTAAGTTGGATTGGAAGCTACAGCAAAAGCGACAGAAGGAGAATAGGAAGCGCTTGGATCACAAGTAAGTTCCTCTATCTTTTTGTGTGTCTATTTACTCTTAGAGAAAGTGTCTGCAAAGTCTTTGATATGTTGTTCTAAATGCATAGCACCACATTTAGGAAATTTGTTTTATCCATAATTCATAATTCCACATAACACATACCATCACAGTCATGTCACTTCAGGAGAAGCCCAGTCCCTTGACGACTAGTCAAAGATGATGACCGGTGACAGTGGCGACGCATTTCCTTGGGGAGAGGTATGTACCGGTGGAGCCACTGTTAATGGCAGAGCATTATTAACCACAGGGGCATCATGGTCCACAATAGAGTCAGTGTCTGATCCAAATACTACAACTTTCTCCACTCATGCAAGTTTGGTTTCAATGTCATCTAAGTTGAACCAAAGGTTGCAAAGAATCCTTTTGATATCTTCCTAGCCTGCAAAGAATTTGTAATTGTCAACTTCTTTGTCCCGAAGAACCATGCGAAGTAATGTCTCCAAAATTTGATGCAAAGTTATAGAATGGAGGAAATAAAGGCAACGTTTTTTGAATCACCCCAGATACGGAATGTACTAATATTAATCACATGTAGCCTCAAGGTCTAAAAAATAAGACCTTTCATGAAATTCCTTCGACTCCATGAAGAGATCTCTTTCCTTACTTCCATAAGGATAGACTCAAACTAATTCACCACAGATTCCCAGCCAAAGAGTCAACATCGAGAGGAAGAGGAACTTGAAATTCCTCCTTTGTGACTAAGCATGTGTTGTCGACAAGCCATTAAAACCAAAGTGCAAATAGAAAAGGGATGAAGGAAATTACCCAAGACTAGATACTAGCCAAGGTAGGGATTACCAGCATTGAGAGAAACAAAGACTGGAACCCCAAGAGCTAGGGAGTTAATCAGTAAGGGAAATATGACTAAGGGATTGATTAAGAACAGAGATATTAAAATCACCTCATAACGGTAGGGACCCTCAACACGCAACACCTTCGTAGACTGGGTGTGTAATCCAACTAAAATTTGATAGTTAGATGTCAAAAGCACTAAGGGAAAAATAGAATCCACTAGGATGAAGAGCCGACTCACCCTATTAAAGAGTCAAGTCACCCTGTCAAAACTAGATAGAGAATGAGCCAAGGTACCATACCCCACATGCCAAGGCTGGAAAGTGGAAGGATATACCAGCATGTCTGGGCCCTTGGAGCGACAACAAAGACAAGATTGCCACCAATTCAAAGGAGGGGTATGTTCCAATGTTATGAAGAAAAAGCACGAAGAACATTGACCCTCCCAAAGATATATGGAGCCAATAATTAGGGTCCAAGAGAGAGTAAACGTGACAGAAACAAAAACAAAAAACTCGAAACTCGTAGACTTAGCATAAATAATCCAGGTACAAAGTGAAATAGTGCAAGGGAGATGCATATATCAGAGGTCACAGGAGTTGGCGAGACCCTCTTCGTTACCCCAACAGACGTAAACACTTTTCCACCCAGAAGAGATCTTCATGCAGGTATAAGGGTCTGGAGATAATACAAATACCAACATCTAAGGGATGTGACTAGTGATTACGAGGTCAGCGAAGGGACATTTGGCATGCCTGGCACACCCTTCAAAATCTCCAAACCACCTAAACATCATGCACTCATCAATGAGCTTAGAGATTATGATGTCTGGGGTTCCGAGAAGGTTCGTCAATCAATCCAACATGATAATTGCAATTACAACTGTGTGGGCAACAGTGAGGAAAAATGTGCTATTGTACATCCCCATAACACCAACCATATGTATTCATTTATAGCAATGAGACTCGTTGGTGAGGTCGGGGAACTGGATTTCCAAGATGCGCCACGCGTTGGAGTTAAAAGGCCGAGTGGCAGGGCTAGACCTGCAACCTATAATTGCCAACCCTCGCACCAATCTCTGTTTAGGCATGGCAATTATGCTCGTTGTCAAAAAAAATCGAAGGAGGTTCACCCCTATCAGGGAATATATATATATATGAATAAAAATATAAATCATAGTAAAATAGCATCTAACAACATGGATATTGAATAATTATGAGTGCAATTATTAAAAAAAAAAAAAAAAAAATCAATTGTACAAAAATATAAGATAATATACTATGTACTAAACCTTCACTCATGTTCAAATATTCAAATTAGCATTGCACATCATACTATGTTGAATAAAAATATTGATAAACATTAGATTTTTAATTATTAGTAGATCGATTACGTATTGTTAAGCATCTCAATAAAATGGCTTATTTTTATTCTCTAGCATAGGTAGAGGGCTATATGAAGCTATTTTTGCATTACTTCAAAAATTTGGCATTTCAAAACTTTGACATTTTTTAAATTGGTTCTGGGAATTTGTGTTTTTGTTTATTTTGTTTAATTTGTCATTGGTTGAAATTTAACTTTTTTCTTAACCGTTTGTTTAAAAAATAGTAAATTAAAGAAAAATCAAAACTTGGGAATTTCTTAACTTTTTCATGCTAGCCATATCCAATGTAATTGTAGTGTACCTGAATGCATTTATCTTTGTGTCTTGTGGGTTCACCAACTATATTGGTTTTAAACTTCCTATAGGCCTCCTCAAATTGTAGCGAATATCATTGGTAAGCACTACTTACCATATCTATTCTACAATTTTCACGTTATTTACTTGCCACTTCTCACCATGCTTTTGATAACAAACTCGCCTTGTTTTAACATGTCTTAATGGCATGGCACATACTGATTCATGCTTATAATTTTTACAGTGGAGGTGACCACAAAAGAGGTTGACTTAGGATATGGGTTTAGATCTCAATTCAAGGAAAAAGGGTATGATAAAAGGACTTTATTTCTATTAAAGTATCAAATGGAATTTGTAGTTTGAGTAGCCAATACTTCCAAAAATCCAATTAAAAAAATTAGCATGTCTAGGGATGCCACTAATGTCGAATTTTCTAAGAAATTTCACTTAAATAAAGTGGAGTGTTTCCATCATATTCCAAACATTACCTTGGAATTTGGCATGAATATTAGTTAAAATTTGAAAGAACAAAAATCTACTTCTTGTGCAAGGACATCAAAATGTGTCTTAGAATGAGATCAAGGTTCATGTATCAGTTTGTATGCGGCACACAAGACAAACATGTGTACCTTACAAAAATTTAGGTGCATACTTGTTTTTGGTAATATCCTACATGAAACAAAAAATGATTAATAAAGAAGCAATAAACTCTGGTCATGTACAAAATTTTCTTTTAGTGTCCAAGATAGTGTTGCTCCTCGTTTTTGTCATAAATTGGAGAATTTGTGCTAAATCTATGGCATGGTCTCAACACAAAGGCCTCCCAACACTTAATTGTTATAAAGACCTTTTTTATTACTGAAAATAACAGTGATACACATTCATGAATAAGCAATGTGCCACCTAGATACCTTTATGTGTTTAATCCATAGTTATTATTCATGAGGAATGACCTAACCAAGTCTAGAGAGCACCAAACACTATGTACAAAGAGGTCAGAAACAAACTCAAAGGAAACGAATCGAAACTTCTTATAGATATTTTTCTTAACTAGTTATTTGTATGGTGTGTATAGCTTCTTATTTAGCATTTCATGCGTCCTTTTTTATTGATATATTTTAAGATGATTCAAAATTCATCATCTCAATGAGATCATGTGAGTGCTTTAGACATTTAAAATGATACAAGGCTTCTTCTCAACGCTAGATGCAATTAATCTCTAGAATTTTAGTCAATGAATCTTTGTGCAAGTACATACCTAAGTACATCCCTTTTCAATGATTGCTTATCATTGACTTATGTTGACATAAGGGGCTTGAAACAAATATGTGGTCAGGTTTGGTTGGGAATTTCAATGTTGTATGACAAAACGTCTTTAAAATGCATGAACAGTATCTTGCAAATGTTGTATTTAAAATTTAATGTCAATGTATTTGACATATTTAAATTTACTTGGTATTCTAACATGTAGAGCAAATTCTATAATGTAAATGTCCTTGAATAATTTTGTTCTTTTTGTATTTTAGGCTAGTGGTAGAAACATTGTCATAGTTCATACACTAATAAGAAGAATAACTTTGGTCAATACCCTTTTTTTAGTAATCTTTGGAGTAGATGTAACTGATTCACACCTTGGTGAGGATTCTATCAATAGCCACTATAAGTTCTGATGCAAATTTGAATTTTTGTATATAGCACAAATATAATAAGTATGTCTTTTGATTTGATGAATTTCTCCATTGTGACTTCTGAAGGCTGCCTTGAAGTCACTAAATATGCATGCTTATATTGTACTTAGGGACACAACATTACGAACCTATTCAAACGTATAAAATCTAACAAGGTCTTGTGTGAGCAATTGCAACTAGACATGTGCTGAAGTATGCATCTTGTCTACCCTCAAACTTAAAAGACCTATGCAAAGTGTTAAATATTCAACGTACTTCATTAAATTGAATTTATTTTTAAGCAAAGTAAATGCAATCCTTGGAGCATACAAAGGCATTTCAAATTGTATTATAATCAATTTCAATTTTTTATAGGCTTACTAATTCTTATAAGACATTGAGGTTTTCTAATTAACTTATAAATATTAGTAATCCGAAAAGTCCCATAATGATATTTTTATTGGATTTATATATATATAAGGAACATACATGTTTCAATTTTCAAGGGACCTTCAGACAACTTTCATACAAAAAAACTCAAAGCTATTACAAAGATATAATGAAGAGTTCAACATGTCATATGCCGAAATTAAATTCATGGAAGGAATAATCACATTTCTTCCAACCAACTAATCTGCATCCAATTAACACGTAAATTTGTAACATTATCTGTATGACCTCTAAAAATTTTGCATATTAAAAATGCATTTTTATTAAATCCATTTTTCGTAATGTATATTTTCTATTTTATTTTTATTAAATTCATTTTTCCGACACATTTTCTATTTTCTATTGAGTATATGTGAAGAAATTAACATACCTTCAAAATAAAAATATTCATTCAACCTCCAACCCTTCAAAATAAAATATTCATGTGTAACATTTAGGCATTTGCAATAAAAATATACTACCTCGTTTAAAAATATTCATTCAACCTCAAACCCTTCAAAATAAAATATTCATGTGTAACATTTAGGCATTTGCAATAAAAATATACCACCTCATTTAAAACTTTAAGTAGAATCACTTTTTAAGGCAGACATTTTCCACTTGATAAATGATATACTAGACATAAGGATACTTCACTTTCCCAACTTCTCAACTTTATATCATTGATATTTTATCAAAGTAAATTTAGTACAGTGTCATGTTTTCCAGAATCAATCCTCAAATATAATGTTTTACCGCATCAAAGCTTAAATATAATATTTTCCCACTTGTTATCGTTTAACCATTTCCTTCTTTTAGTATGGTAAAATTTTAATGTAGCGAGAGAAACGGCAAGCATCAAATCAAATTGCACTTTTTTTACCATGCGTAATGTCACTCTTCATTGACGAAAGCTTGGATTTTTTTTTTAAATATTGACACTGTAGAAATCCTCTAGGTATGTTGGAGGGAAGCCTTTCACAGCATTGATTATCCACTCAAAGCTTCTGGATAGCCCTGCACTAAAAATTGTTGAAAGGATTCTAGAAATCATTAATGGAGGGTTAACCAGAAGCTTTACTTTGGTACAATTCATTTTTTCAAACAATAGGAAGCACCAGAGGCATATATGCAAAGTACAATGGTCAAATGTTTGGCGTCCATCAAGATCAAAATGCATACAACATATTTCTATTAAGAGTACACTAGGAAGCCAGCAACGCCCCCAACATGAATGGCGCCGTCGCTAAGAAGGATCGATGAAAATGAACTTCAACAGCACAGCCAAATATCAATAATCAAAAAATAAATGTTAGCGGCTTACATTCTAACAATACGAACTAAAACAAACAATCAAGCAGTAGTGGTTGGACTGGTAGGGCAAATGGAGTCAAGTTCGACAAGAATGTGACCAAATAGGACTCAGAAATAATTGCAAACCTCAATAAAAACAAATTCCGACAGCCCAGCCTAGGAGTTAGCATAGCAAATCAATTGGTTCATGAAAGCAATCCAAAATCAGAATCAAGTTGAATTCACTTACGTAAGAACTGTGATAAAAGTGACAGGTGCCTAGCTAATCTAGCAACTCTAGGCAATTCATTAGATCAAGATAATCTCCATCTTAGATGAGATAAATAAAAGGGCATGGCAAAGCTATCTCACAAATGATTCACATCCATTGTCTTAAGATCATTATCTCCTCGTTCTGTTTTCTAATTCCACTACCTTGGATACCCCTAAGGGAACCCATCGTGATCATCAGTCAATCTAAGACGCAAAGGGTAGGGAAATCTGTATTCAAAATTTCCACCCCTTCACACCCCCATTCCCATATGCCTCCTCTCCTTACATAGCATTGAATTCCTTATACTGCCACCGTTATTAATGGGCCTCTCGTCATCATGGAGGCATGTTCATTATGGACATTCGCAAAATCTCACTCCAGAACAAGAACAAGTGTCTATGCCCTGGCAACGAAATTGAAACAAGAAACACGTGAAGCTTTAGCAAGACTTATGCTAAATTCATGCAGAAGAAGCAGAATTACCCCAGAAAAATATATTCAAATCAGAGAACTAGAAAACCTCATCGCCCTAGACAAAATATCAGTATGATCAGAGGGCTGAATTCAAATCTTCAAGGACAGAGCTGAATTCAACAAGGCAAAGATGAGATGGGCCTTAAACTTCGATCGTTTACTTGAAAACAAAATTCCACCAGCATATTACAGTGAACTTTGAAGAACTGGCTCAAGAAGATAACCAGAGATGTAAGTAAAAATCCAGTGGTCAAACTATCTTAGTGTTGTTTTTGTTTAAACTATTGTATGGTATAAAATAAACTATTACGATGCTTCTACCAAGTCCATCAAAGATCCAACAGCCCCGAACACAAAGATTTTGCAGGCATCTTGTTTTATAATGCATGCTAACATGGTTATCGGGCACCAGAACAACTGTTCTGTCTGTAAATCTGGACTCCATATAAAATTCCTACTAGTATTTAATAACTAATTTTTTTAAGAAAAAACAAAAATAAGACATCATTGACAAACGACACCTAGAATGGGATTCCTCCGATAAGTGGGAAATGATGCACCTTTGTTAAAGTTTGGTGGATACCATCACATCCTTCACAATCACCATATCATTGTTAAAAATTGATTAGTATATTGTGAATGGAGCACATTTGTTCAAGAGTAAATAAGCCATCAACAGTGGCTTGCATGAGGGTGGGGTGCTGATATTGCCCTCATCAGGGTTCAAGTCTGTCTAATGACAAACATGTATTCATGCTTTTTGCCATCGTGATCGTGTCCTGATTGAAAACCCTGTATAGTGAATAAGTAGCTGCATCTAGAAAGCAATATATAGTTTTGTACATTTATGTACTTCCAATGGAAAAACATGATTTGTGCCCCTGGTTTTTTAACAATGACTATCAGAAATGACTCAAGGGGAAGCTTATATGTGACTAGAATGAAATGATAAAGAATAAAGGTAACAATGACTATCAGAAATTACTCAAGGGGAAGCTTATATGTGACTAGAATGAAATGATAAAGAATAAAGGTAACAATGACTATCAGAAATGACTCAAGGGGAAGCTTATATGTGACTAGAATGAAATGATAAAGAATAAAGGAATGCACATAGACACAAATCCACTAGAAAATTTTGGGACAAACAAAAAGACACGTCCCAGTTGAGGCTCCATTATCAAATCTCGGATGCATCTCCAGAGAATAAACTACTACTTATCTCATCAAAATAAACTAAGCATTTGCTAAAATAAGGTTAAACCAAGTTATAACCACCTAACCGTACAATTATAGAATTGTAATAATATATCTCATTTGAAAGATAAGAAGAAAAGACAAGGTTTATAGTATATACCAATGACAGCATATAACATACAGAAAATTGGCCAGGCACCATAAAGGAATAACATTGGCCATTCTTTGTCAATTTTAAATGAATTAAAAAGCGCCGGATTGATTTTTGACACCCAGTAGTGTTTACCCTTCTCCAAGTGGTTGTGCATTTAAAATCATAATGAAACCAGATCCAAAGAATACACATTGTTTTGTCCATATATGACTGAGGCCATGGAAATAAATGCACTACAAAGTTATATATCAAGCTTGAATCCTACCCTGCAAATATAAACACAAGTTCCATCACCTATTCATGGAACATTATATACAAGAAGAATAGGGATAACGAAACCTGTGTTAGTCAAACTCTCGTGTAATTCTCCAGTATGAGGATTCAATCATAGTCCACATTCTAGGAACCAATCTCATAACCCTCCTTTCAGAGTAATGTGATTTTCTTTCAACCACAGTACCTGGCCTCAAAATTACATAATGACACATGTGCAAGCCTGGGAATCATCGTCCTCTTCATCATCCGAATCACTTGTATCACTGGACACATTTTTGCAAAACATTTTATATGTAAAAAAGTTTATCACATAACAAAGATACTCTGAATTGTATAAAAACTTCAAACAGCTCTGTTCAGATCTCCAAATATTTACAAGTAATCATGTAGGTAATCATCAAAAAACAGGAATAAATTCCTTTCATTCAATCAAAACAACAAGGGGTATTTTACTCCATAGTGAATATTGTACAGTTCTTAAAGAGAGAAGCCTTAATGTTCGAAAATATTACCACAAATTACAATGATGGACAGAGTGGCAGCCTAGATACAGAGAATCAAATCAACAGTAACACAATTAGTTCAAATTTACCTTTGACAATGATAAGCCAATCAGCTTTACCCTTCTACATTTATTAAACTTCACTGGAAATCAATCCAGATAGTAGCAAATGCATTATACAAGCAATCAAACAATCAAGGCATCACATAGAATTAATAATTGTTTCTATAATTATTACACTTGTGAAGATCAACGTATGATCATGAGATTGATGTAATCATCATCTTGCTCAAGGAAACCCCATAGGAGAGCTGACGCATTGTTTGACATATTTTGATGACATTGTAGCAATAGCTACATGTTGTAAATTTTCTCTATTATTGTAGAGGATATATTACTTTGTCTCTGTTTTGGTTGACTGTAAGATCTTATCTATAAATAGGTGCAGTCACAGGATAATGACCATCTTAAATCTTGTCTCTCATATTTCCAGTATTGTTGGCTTCAATGTTTTATTTGACAAGTAATTTAGGCAACAGTACATGTAATACATGTCCAATTTGCACATAAAGCCTTCAACAGATTATGTTCAAGGGCCTTGCAAACATCTACAAAAAATCTCACCAAAGTTTAACACCTTCAAAAAGACGTTTTCAGCAAGACTGGTTTCCTATGTCACCCAAAACACATTTGCAAGAAGATAAACAGTGTTGCATGGAACATTTCCTTCAGTGAGGGACTGACAAATTCTCTTCAAATATGCAGTGATGTTTTCTACAAGCTGTGGTTTTCCCAACAGGAATGATGAGCGCTTTTCCAATAAAGTCTGTCCTTGTAACTGAGAACATATTATTGTCTATTTTTTGCCAAATGTCTAATTTTCTCTGAATTTTTTTGGCACTAGATTAGCTATTCGCAATTTTTTCCTAGAACAATAGCCAAATTAATATGAAATATACACTATTTACTATATTCTCAAAATTTTACAAGACTAACAATATGTTATGTCTTTCCCTTACATAAAAAAAAGGTTGTCTTTCCTAGAATATTCGTATATAGCACTTAGATTTCATAGTGAATAATGGCAAGACCCACCAACTGTTGTATAAAATATTCCATTCCTTACAGTTGTCTACATTTCTCCATTGCTGGCAGTACAAGCAATAGTGCCCATAGCAGTGTACCGAGCAGCAGGTAGCAGGGGGAAGGGCGTTGGGCTGATGGGCAAAAAGTGCTCAGGATAAATTAGGGTTGGGGATTACCTCCAACAAAAGACAGAGGTACAGTATTTCATGTATTGTTGAAATGGCACCAAGAAATGGCACCCAAAGGGGGTTTCTGATTTAATTTCCCCTTAATTAAATTGGAAGAGAAATTGCAATTTCATATCATGACAACTTGAATTAGTTCACTGAGTCAGGAAGACTTAGATAGCTTAGGAAATTCGAGTTGAGGGTCAAAGAGGAGGCATGTAGATTTATCCCATGATTTTATGGGGTCGAGTTACAGTTATTTGTGAGTTGTAATTAGTTAACTCAATTAATTGAGTTAAAATCAGTTTAACTAGTTCTAACTGAGAGATGAGCTAGTGATAGGTCCAGTGAATTAAATCTGATTTAATTCACAAGTTGTGATCAATCAATTAACTGATAATTCGCTATAAATAGTTGTTGCATGTCAGTTCGAAGGAATGCCCAATTGACACTGAGGTTAAAGGGAAGATAACTATCAGTTGTATAATTAGAAACTTGTATAGGTCATCTATAGAGTCATCAGGAAGCCTTGGATGAATTGCGCAATCAATTCTTGGGAATTTCCTATTTAATAGGGCGACAATTCCACCATGGATGCATGAGCAAGGATGGTTAAACAGAGGCTGAGAATTGGTTAACTGTTTGAATGATTTTTCTTCGAACAGAGTGAGATAGTCAACAGAGTGCAGAAGTTTCTCAGTGAGAGAAAAGCATTGTATTGTTTCATGGTCTTGACTTTATGCAATATACAGAGAGCGGAGTTTTGAACAGTTGCTTTCCCCAGATACATCTTGTGTTGTGTGATCGATTGATTTCTTTCTCTTACTTGTTATGTGATTGTGCGATCGTATTTGATTTTCACAAATTGTAGAAGGATTCAGTGTTTTGTTTTAGTACATTACAAGATTAGATTGAATCCCTTTGGATAATTTCTACATGGTATCAGATCGCCAGGAACCACAATAGAAGAGAACCGGAGTTTGTTTTGAACAAGTACATCGAATTTGCAGATTTATTCTTCAGGACCAACAGCAGATCAAGATGTCTTTCAATGGCTTGAGACTCGAATATGTCCTTGAGGGCAATTTGAATTACATAGCATGGAAGGACAGGATGGGGGCAGTGCTAGAGGACAACAAACTGAAGGCATTCATTGACAATGGGCATTCATTGACAGTGATATTCCCTCGCCTGCAGCAATAGATGCTCAACTTCTTGATGCATGGAAGAAGAATGTAGCAAAGGCGAGAAGGATCTTGTTAGAGGGAGTTCGAGATCATATTGTCTCGAGTCTCCATGGAAAGGTAACTCCATATGCTATGTGGAAGGCCTTGACAGATCTGTTTCAAAATAACAGCGACCACAAAAAGCTGGCGCTGAAAGTCCAGCTCAGAAAGATCAAGATGGAGAAGGGCAACACGATCCAAAAATACTTGACGAACTTCACTCAATGTCGAGATGAGCTTGGAAGTGTTGGGATAACAGTTGCACAAGATGATTTGGTGAACCTAGCTCTTCTAGGCCTTCCCAAGAGCTGGCATAGCTACCAAGACTCTGTGAATGGGAGGGAGAAGCTACCGACTGGGAGTGATTATGGTCTAACTTGGTACTAGAAGAGATTCGGTGGAGCACCAGAGATGGATCCTCATCAAAGATTGATAATGAGGAGAACTGTGCCTTGGCTGGAAAGGTGAAGAAAGGGAAAGGGAAGGTGTCCCATTCCAAATTGGAGTCCGGCAAGGCAGGCAAGAAGCGAGACTTGTCAAAAGTGAAATGTTTTCACTATCATGAGCATGGACACTATGCCACAAATTTTCCACAAAAGAAGACCAACAAGAAGGCCTTGGGAGGAGCAGGAGGTGGAAGCACTCGCTTCACAGTTCGAGTTGGATTTCACTCTCATCGCATGCATGGTGTCATCGGTGATGGGTTATGTGTGGTACTTGGATAGTGGAGCTTCGTTCCATATGACCGGCAACAAAGAATTTTTCAGTAACTTGGAGGAGAAGGATCTCCAGATGCACATCGAGATGGGTGATGACCTGAGGTATAGTGTTACCGATGTAGGTACGGTTACCTTTCAAAGGGAGTCAGGTAATCCACTCACATTAAAAGGTGTCATGTATGTTCTTGGTTTAAAGAAAAATTTGGTTTTTGTTGTTATGTTGGAAGATCGTGGCTTTGATGTGACCTTCAATGAAAGAAAGGCATTCCTTCGTCACAAACCATAGGAGAGGTCAAAAATATTGGGGTTCGAGTAAAGAACCTCTACAAATTAGATGTAGAAGACTCTCCTGCATTGAGCACGAAAGCAGAGAAGGTGGAGAGCCGAGACATCGGTGAGTTATGGCACAGGAGATTGGGCCATCTACACCACAGCACTTTGAAGATCATGCAACATATTTCTACAGAACTTCCAAGTGCACTTGCACAGAGAGATACATGCAAAGGGTGTACATTAGGGAAGTATACCAAATCTACCTTTCACGATGAGGAAAGCCGAGCCAAGGCGATCCTTGAGAGAGTTCACTTAGACATGTGTGGACCGTTCTTGACAGCTTCCACAGCAAAACACAGGTATTATGTGATTTTTGTTGATGATTTTTAAAAAAAGTATTGGATTTTCTTCATGCAGAAGAAAGATCAGACGTTCTCCAAGTTTTGTGAGTTCAAGGCACTTGTCGAGAAAGATACAGGGAAGAAGGTGAAGGCTTTGAGGAGCGACAATGGTGGAGACTACATCTCTAACGAATTCAAGAACTTTTGTGCCTCAAAAGGAATTCGAAGAGAATTGATAGCACCTCATAACCCACAGCAGAATGGGGTTGCAAAAAGAAAGAACAGAACTATTGTGGGAGCAACACAAGCTATGTTGCACGATCAGGCCCTATCGTTGCATCTGTGGGAAGAAGCATGCAATACAGCAGTATTTGTGTAGAACATAAGTCCTCATCGGATACTTGGGATGAGTACACCAAAGGACGCTTTTTCAGGGAAAAGACCAGATGTGTCGTATTTTAAAATTTTATGTTCATTTGTTTATTGCCATGTGACCAAAAATGCCAAGAAGAAGCTAGAGCCAACAACTGAGTTGGGGATATTTGTGGGGTACACTAATACACCTCACAACTATCGAGTGTACTTGCCAACACACAAGATGACAGTCGTCAGAAGAGATGTGAAATTTGATGAAGAGAAAGCCATACGATTGACCCTTCAAAGGGAGCTTGAGTTGCATGCAGTTGAGGAGCTCTTGGCTCCAAAAGAAGAACCACGGGATGTGGAGCAGCCACAAGCAGAGGAACAGAGAGTGGTAAAAACCACTCATGCATAGCCATCTACTAGAGATGGAAGAAAGCGCACCAGACAGGTTGTTGCTAGATGCAAGAGAGAATGTGGGAGCACCGACATCACAGCACAGTAAAAAAGAAGGTCCCCAGAGCAAAACACTGGATACATGGCTCTTATGAGCGAAGGTATTGAGATAGAACCATCCTCTTTTGAGGAAGCAGTGCAGCAACTAGTGTGGGTTGATGCCATGGTTGAGGAGTATGACTCCATTATCGGAAATAGTGCATGGGAAGTTGTCCCAAGAGCAGTGGGGAAGTCAGCTGTAGGATCCAGGTGGGTCTACAAGGTAAAGTAGGCAACAAATGGGAGTGTGGAGAAGCACAAGGCCAGATTTGTGGCCAGAAGGTTCTCTCAGGTGGAGGGGATTAACTATGATGAGACTTTTGCACCAGTCGCAAGGTACTCATCTATCAGATCCATCCTTGCACTCTCGGCGCCGATGGGATGGCAGATACATCAGATGGATGTACAGATAGCCTTTCTCAATGGAGTTATTGAGGAAGAGGTGTACATCGAGCAATTGGAAGGTTTTGAGACCTTAGACAGGGAGTTGCATGTGTGCAGACTCAAGAGAGCATTGTATGGGCTGAAGCAAGCACCCCGTGCTTGGTACACCAGGATCGACAGTTATTTCATCGGTTTGGGCTTCACCAAGACTGAAGCAGATGCGAACCTTTATCAGTGTGCGGTAGATGGTAAGCTTTTGATTATTGTACTTTACATCGATGATCTGATACTGACAGGTGATGAGCAGCTCATAAAGTATTGCAAAGAGGATCTTGCAAGAGAATTTGAGATGAAAGACATGGGGCTCTTGCACTATTTCCTGGGATTGGAAATATGGCAAAGAGATGGGGAGTTATTTGTATCTCGAGGCAAGTATGCCAACGAGATCCTCAAGAAGTTCCACATGGAGGGCAGCAAACCCATGGAGACTCCTCTAGCAGGAAAGTGGAGGAAGGAGGATGCTACTTCAGGCGAAGTAGTGGATGCTATTATTTACAGGCAGCTTGTGGGTTCACTCATGTATTTGGTGAACACACAACCAGACATATGCTACGCAATTAACCAGCTTAGTCAAGCTATGGTTAAGCCTACCAAGCTCTTTTTGAAAGAAGGTAAGCATGTGTATACCTCAGAGGCACTACAGAGTATGGGCTATGGTACAGGCGGACAGAGGGAGTGACGCTTCAAGGCTTCACCAATGCAAATTGGGCAAGGAGTTCATCCGACAGGAAGAGCACATCAGGGGGCATCTTCAGCATAGGATCAGCAACAATTTCCTGGTACAGCAAGAAACAGAGATCAGTTGCACTCAGTTCAACAGACACAGAGTACATGGCAGCCAGTCAAGCAGCATGTGAGGCCATCTCGATGAGGAAGATACTTGTTGGTTTGTTTGGTCGACAGATGGATCCGATGGTGATACATTGTGATAACCAAATTTGCATCAAACTCTCGATTAATCCATTTTTTCATGACAGGTCCAAGCATATTGATATTCGATATCACCATCTTAGAGATTGTGTGCAGAGACAAATTATGTCATTAGAGTACATTCCCACAAAGGAGCAGGATGCAAACATCTTGACGAAGGCACTGGCAAGAAGAAAATTCGAATTCCACAGAGACAGGATCGGGGTAGCAAATAATCCCTTTCTTGTTGAGAGGGAGTGTTGAAATGGCATCAAGAAATGGCACCCAAAGGGGGCTTCTGATTTAATTTTCCCTTAATTAAATTGGAAGAGAAATTGTAATTTCATCTCATGACAACTTGTATTAGTTAACTGAGTCAGGAAGACTTTGTTAGCTTAGGAAATTCGAGTTGAGGGTCAGAGAGGAGGCATGTAGAGTTCTCCCATGATTTTATGGGGTCCAATTACAGTTATTTGTGAGTTGTAATTAGTTAACTCAATTAATTGAGTTAAAATCAGTTTAACTAGTTCTAACTGAGAGATGAGCTAGTGATAGGTCCAGCGAATTAAATCTGATTTAATTGACAAGTACTGATCAATCAATTAACTGATAATTCGCTATAAATATATGTTGCATGTGAGTTCTAAGGAAGACCCAGTTGAGACTGAGGTTAAAGGGTAGATAACTATCAATTGTATAATTAGAAACTTGTACAGGTCATGTATAGAGTCATCAGGAAGCCTTGGATGAATTGCGCAATCAATTCTTGGGAATTTCCTATTTAGGGTAACGATTCCTCCAGGAATGTGTGAGCAAGGTTGGTTAGACAGAGGCTGAGAATTGGTTAAGTATTTCACTAATTTGGCCTAGATCATAGTGAGACAGTCAGGAGAGTGTATAATTTTCTTAGTGAGAAAAAAGCATTGTATTGTTTCATGATCTTGACTTTATGCAATATACAGAGAGTTGGGTTTTGAGCAGTTTCTTTCCGCAGATACATCTTGTGTTGTGCAATCGATTGATTTCTTTCTCTTACTTGTTATGTAATTGTGCAATCGTATTTGGTTTCTGCAAATTGTAGAAGGATTCAGTGTTTTGTTTTAGTACATTACAAGATCAGATTGAATCCCTTTGGATAATTTCTACATGTCTAGCACTTAAATTTCATAGTTAATAATGGCAAGACACACCAACTGTTATATAAAATATTCCATTCCTTACAGTTGTCAATTGTTCTCAATTGTTGGCAGTACAAGCAATAGTTCCCATAGTAGTGTGCACAGCAACAAGTGGCAAGTTTGAGAGTTGGGGGGGGTGGGGGGAGGTGTGTTGTGTCTCTTCAATCCTGATGGACAAAACGTGAGATAGCTTAGGGTCGAGGATTACCTCCAATAAAAGGCAAAGGTACTAGCTTCACTCCAAGGGATCCAAGTGTTAATCACACCAACACCCGAGTTATTATTTGACCCTCATCATTCACTCGCTACTCCTTCGAAAAAACCTTTGAAGAATCAAAACTACAAGCATCACACAAAGGGTGATCTCTTTGTCCAAAGAATTCAAGTCTGCCTCTTTCTTACATGTCAAACAAGACTTAAACATAGAGCTGGACCCCTGTCCAAAGGGTTATTTGTTTTGAAAGATGTTAGGGAACATGTACGTCCCCTCTACCCATCCCAAGGAGGCCACACCCATTGGCATTGAATGGGGTGGGAATTTCCCTACCACTTGCCACATTTCCTCCAGGTAGAGGACTAGAGCAATAAAGCCCTCAAGTTTTCCTCCCTCCATCCATTTCGTCGTTATGACAACAAACATTACCTCCCACATTTGACAATTACTTGTGATATTATTGTGTTCTTATTAAATTTCTTTATATTCTTCTTTTATCTTCTTCTCATCAAGCAATCATCAAATCAAAAGCATGAAGATCAATGACACCAGATATAGGCACTCAGTCAAGGTTAAAACCCCTATGTAGGGGAAAACCCAATCAAATTCTTCCACTAGTAGATCTAAATCAAATTGAGACAATCCAAGACCTTAGACCAAACCAAAAGACCTTCCTCTCTCCACCAAGTCAGCCTTCTAAATTGATTAACCAAACTTTGGTAGTCACTTCTAGTCAAATAGCTTCAACCCAACTACAACTCAAAATTTTGGCCCTCTAGCTTCCAGAATTTCGGCCCTACTGCATATCTATGAATTCGGCCCTCCTGCAACAACCTAGAAACTCGCACGTGTGGCAAAAGACAGAGAATTTCAGCTTCTCCTTCTTTAAGTAATTTTGCTCCTCTTTTCTTCTCTAGCAACTACAGATCAAACCTTTTTGCTTGGTCTTCCAAATGAGGTCATGTCGCTGCTTATTTATAGTCCTGCTAGGTGGTCGAATGTCCTTAATGAGGTTGACTTGTCTTCTTTGAGACCGACTTGGTGGAGGAGGCACAAATGACACTTTTGACAAAAATAAATTTATTTCTTGTTATACAAAGCCCAAGAAGGGTCTATTAAATGATGACAAGGACTAGGACTCATGACATAAACCTTAGAAGCCTACAATGGAGGCTTTGACCTAAAAATAAAATCATAAAGCATGAAACCCATGCTAATAAATAATTTTTCTTTCATAATAAAATTACATCATGATTCAAATACAATTATGAAGACCGACACTAGTTACATTTTTCAACACTCCCTCTTAACTAGGGAGGTATTCATAATTACATAGGCATATGGATGAACTCAAAACGATATGTTTCTATGAAGAGTCACAACACACGCAGTGCTATAGATTAGATACTTGACCAAGGTATCTAATCGATTGGGACTAAGGTGTGTTCCAAGCTTTAGCCACTATAGGTACTATCAGGCTTCAGCTCTAACACCAACCCAAGAATCTAGGTATCGTATCCAAGGTCGGAGCTCCACAAGACCAACGATACCCTCCCTACTTCAGGATCTAGACATCATCACAAGTCGGCCAGATGTCCTCCCAAGCATCTTGCTGCTCCAAGATGCTTCAACTCTTCCTATAATCTAAATCAGATATATCCAATTGTCCAAGCATGCTTCCAAGATGTTCAACCTTCTTATGGAGAGATCTACCTGTATCATCACAACCCCAATTAGTAACAAACTTTTAAATATATCCAAGTTAGCACAAACCTCTGGGATCTTCAAGTATTTTGATGTTGCTTATGTCATCAGCATCAAATACATTTCATCAGAAGTTTCCTTCTTCAATTTTTCTAGCAGCACCAATCTCAACCTCAACACTTCTTCCAGAATATCTAAATTTTGTTTATAACTTCATCAATCAACCATCTGTAGTGCTTTAACTATTCTTCGATTTCATTCTTTCTTCAATGTCTTTTACTATAGTTGTCACAATGAGAAATACCATTTCTTTATCCAAGCTTCTTCTTTATAACGAAAACCTCTTTCTTCCAGCCACACAGGCTCTTTATTTGTGTCATCATATCATCGGAGAAACTTCAACCTTTCAAAAGCTTTATTCCTTCAGGAACATAATTCTTTCTATGGCAACAAGATTATCTATTCATATTTAATCCCATCATCATTCTTACAACTCCCTCTTTCCATCATGCTCATCATTATTATCAAATTATCTTTAATTATGAGGTCGGTGAATATCTTCAACATCTTGAAGATCATGTACCTGCAAATCTTCAACAAGTACAACCAAGTACAAATATACAGGAGCATGAAGTAAACTTTATTAAAATCGTGTTATCGTGTCATTACAATGGAAGCATCAAAACAATAAAGCTTTAGATATCCAAAACCTAAGCCTAGTTAGGTTCACAATCAACAACAGTTACATCTTTTATATCCTAGACTTCAACAACTTTGCTAGGATTTTGTCAAAAACCCTAGATTCCATCATCGAGACTTAAAGCCTTAGATATCAACAACTAAATCAAGTTAGCAATCCAATCATAGCATTTTCAACATTATGTCCTAGAATTTCATGTTAAACTCTACTAGGGTTTTGTCACCAACCCTAGATTTCATCAATAAAACTAAATCATGGATATCAACAATCAAGTTAACATTCTAGCATTTAATATCTAGGGTTTCATTTTATTTTGTTATATCAATGTCTTACTAAGGGTTTTATCGTAAACCCTAGATACATACATCAAACTCCAAAATTAGATATACAGAAATTTTGACCAAACTAGGGTTTAAATTATGTGGAAGCTCATACACCTAGGGTTTCATCTTACTTTAACTATTACAAGGGTTTTGTTCATAAACCATAATTCATCAAACCCTAAAAATCTAGGGTTTTATCATATAACCTAGACAGTAGCAACAAACCCTAAAATTTTAGGGTTCTATAACATCAACAAAACCTAATCATCAATAGAGAAGCATTTAATCATATGTTCTTAGAGTTGTATTACTATTAACAAACCCTAAGTAGACTAGGATTTTATTATTATAGACAACATACCCTAAGCATCAAAAGGTTAGGGCTTTACAATGAACCCTAAAAGTTAAGGTTTCACCAAAATGAATAAATGGCAAGAGATAGTATGACAAGGGTAGATTCAATCTAGTGATTAATCACCCTAACAAGAATCTTTATGATTTAAAACCCTAGACACGAGAGTTAGTAATATAAAGCGAATTCCAAATGAAGAATAATCATACCTTCTTGTAAGAAGAAGATCTGCAACAAATCAAGCATACCTTGAGTTGTTCTTTAACAAACCTTGTAGAGTTTTTCTTTGCAGTAAGCTTGTTTAAGAATTTTCTTTTGATGTCTCCCTCTAAGTCTAACCATAATCATTATGTATTTCTACAACCTTTCCTACCAAGGAAAATAAAAAGAATGAATTAAAAGTATGCAACACAAACAAAACTAGATGTATAGAGGAACTCAATCACGAAAGAGAAAATAAAGAACAAATTACTTATCTTTTGTAAAATGGTGGAGGTTCCCTCTTAATCTTTCATCAATTCAATCCTTTTGAGAGATGCCTATACCTTATCAAAACAACTCAATAATTTCTAACAAGACGTATTAGGTCTATAAACTCTAGAACTCAAACTTTACAAAACCTAAAACAATAGTTTATGATATAAGTAGGAGGATATGTAAGAGACTTAATAATACAAGTCTTTGACTTCGGATTCTTTAGTCTTGTTCTTCTTAGGTGGAGCTTCATCTACAACTGTAGCATGTTCTCTCTCTCTTCTTACTTTTAAGATTTCTAGGACATTAATGGATTCTTGCAGTGTCCCATCTTATGACAATGAAAGCATTCTATTTTAGATAGGTCAATGCTCTTCTTTAGTCCTTCAAATTTCTTACATCCTCCCTTCTTCTGGTAGTGTCCAATGTTCTTCATCTTATTACATGCTAATGAGATGCGAGCTTCTTCTTGACTGCATGCATTCCACATTTCTTCAAAGGATGGAGTTTCTTTCCAACTACTAATATTTTTTACAAAGGCACTCCATGATTTAGGTAGACCTAGTAGTGCAGCAATCACAAGTTCTTTATCTGGTATGACTTCGTCAATAGCTTTGAGCTCATCTCTTATTCTGGAGATTCTTACAAAATAAGAAGACACAGTGTCATCTTTTGTCATCTTCAATGTTCTTAGTTCATTTTTTAATCTAGCAATATGTCCAATGTTCTTGATAGTGAATAGTTTGGAGAGAGCTTCATACATCCCTTTTGCAGTTTCTATATTGGATATGTAGGGGATTAAGTTATCCTTAATGTGAAAATTCCAAAATCGGAATTCCCACTGCAGCAACTAATTAAATTTATTCTACTTGTTAATTTCCGAATCAAGTTATTTACGGTGCTACACAGTAAATATCAAAATAAAATCTACTGCAGCCTTCACAACATAAAATACTGCGGAATAAAATATTGAGCAGGAAAGATAGAAACACACACAAGTACACCGTTATTTTTGGACAAATGTCCTCGGAAAAACCCAATGTGGAAAAAAAAGTGCAGCAGCTGAGGGCTCTGGATGGCTTGCCCCACGCTGCCTCTGCGCAAACACTGCACTATCACAACCTCCAGGAACTGCATCACCCTTCTAGTTGATCGTTTGTTGATTGGAAACTCAGATCTCTAGCCCTTTGGTCTCACACCCCAGCTTCCGGCACTAGATCTCAACTGCTCCCCAGCAAAACTGTGAATTCCCTCTGAAGCACTACGCTGCCTCTCTAGACCTCTCGATGCCTCCTATGCAATGCACTCACCGGATCAGGAAAATTCACTTGATCACTCTCCTGAAGCTCAACGCTGCTTCTCTTGAGAATTTGATCTCTAGATCTCTTGCTCTCGCTATCTCAGCATGTTCTCCAAATGCCCATTGAGCTCCTTCTTATAATCTCTCGTTGACATATCAACGGCCAAGATTGAAACATAATCAAAGGATAAGATTAACTAGGAGTCGATCCTCCTCTTTATCTAGAAGATTCACATCCGACTTAATTAATACACTTTGATTAATCACATTTCCTAAGTTTAGACTTAGGAATACATTAAAAATGATTAATTATTTTAATTAAGCCATCTTTGGATGGAATTTCCCAAAATAATTTCTGGGTTTTGGAAAATGCATGTGTCCTAGACTCTCTGCAAAATCTCAGGCTAGAGCACACCCAATGCTACAAAAATCAACACTTAACTCCATCTACAATTAGATTTATGGCTAAGATATATGTCTCCTTGTATTTTTCCTTTCCTCCATCATCTATGGGTTCCTTAATCTTTCCAACTATAAAATCCAATACTTTGTGCTTTGCGAGGATAAGATCTATCATTTTCTTCTGTGCTCTATAGTTCGTGGCTCCTTCTAGTTTATTATTTAAGTTTTCCTTCCTTGATATATATCATTTTCTTTAATAAGCCTTCTTCTTCAAGTCTTCTTAACTGGAGTTTTTTTTTGTAAAATGATACTTCCCTTCTCCTTGTAATCTTGTCTTGAAACCTTTCCTTGATCCTTACTTCTTATATCCCTTCTTCAATAGATCTTCGAGCTGCCTTTTTCCTTCTTATCCTTCACCTTAGCTCTAATACCATGATAGAAAATCAAAAAAGCAGAAATATTTTCTTATGTTGACAATTACTTGTGATATTCTTGTATTCTTATTAAATTTCTTTATATTCTTCTATTATCTTCTTCTCATCAAGCAATCATCAAATCAAAAGCATGAAGATCAATGACACCAGATATAGGCACTAAGCTAGGGCAAAAACCCCTATGTAGGGGAAAACCCAGTCAAATTCTTCCACTAGTAGATCCAAATCAAATTGAGACAATCCAAGACCTTAGACCAGACCAAAAGACCTTCCTCTCTCCACCAAGTCAGCATTCCAAATTGATTAACCAAACTTCAATAGTCGCTTCTAATCAAACAGCTTCGACCCAGCTACAACTCAGAATTTCAACCCTTTAGCTTCCATAATTTCGGCCCTACTGCAGATTTGTGATTTCGGCCCTCCTACTACAACCCAAAAACTCGCACGTATGGCAGAATAGAGAGAATTTCAGCTTCTTGCTTGACAAGTGTCTCCTTCGCTAGGGTTTTCTCCTTCTTCTTTAGGTATTTTTGCTTCTCTTTTCTTCTTTAGCAACTGCAGATCGAACCTTTTTTATTGGTCTTCCAAATGAGGTCAAGTAGCTACTTATTTATAGTCCTTTTGGGTGGTCGAATGTCCTTAATGAGGTCAACTTGTCTTCTTTGAGGCCGACTTGATGGAGGCATAAATGACGCTTTTGACACAAAAATAAATTTATTTCTTGTTATACAAAGCCCAATAAGGGTCTATTAAATGATGACAAGGGCTAGGACTCATGACATAAACCCTAGAAGCCTACAATGGAGGCTTTGACCTAAAATAAAATAATAAAGCATGAAACCCATGTTAATAAATAATTTTTCTTTCATAATAAAATTACATCATGACTCAAATACAATTATGAACACTGACACTAGTTACATTCTTCAACACTACATGCAATCCTTCCAAGCTCAGTTATTGCTTAATACTTGTCATGTCATAATTAGGAACTAGATAGGTAAATAGGACTTATAGTCGAGCCCCAGAGATTGACGTCCATTCTCAACCTTCGAGAGAATTCTAGTAGTCATGAGCTTCGCAATGGAGAAGTACGAAGTCATTGGGCTAGAGCATTTTCAAAAGGCTAGTTCAAGAGACAACTTGATCCACTGTTGTTATTACCGCTTCCTGTGAGGTGAAATGAAGGGTTTAAAGAAATCCCTGAACCACTTTGAGCAAGACAGAGAGGAGGCTATGCAACCGACCATCTCTACAACTCTAAAGGAGAAAAATGAGAAAATGCCATGGCTTAAAATATAACAGAGAAAAATAGAGTAAGGTACGAGAATAATGTGGAGGTAGAGAGGGCATATCTTGGGCCTTAGGGACTTGGAAAAGGAAATTGCGTGCATCTCTTATCCTATTACAAGGAACACAGTTGGAAAACTTTGCTTCATTGGATGTCCTCATGGGCCTTGTGACTCACATTGTTGATCATGTCCATCCTCCCCTTGCTGATGGCCTAGCCAACTTCTCGAAAGACTCATTTGTTGTTGCCTAGACTGATAACTAATCTTTGACCCCCTTGGAAGGACTAAAGGTAGCTTAGCAACCCAGGTGGCTAATGTCGTTGATGCCCCTTATGGGCCTTGTTACCCGCCACTAGTGGGTGACCCCTATAGGAGAAACTTTTCTCCTAGATTTGTCTTCAATCAACAACTAGAAGCCCCTTGCAGCCATCAGATAACTTGATGTGCCACCATTCTCTGCCACTTGAGCCAACCATTGTGTGCCCTCGCCCATCTGTTATGATTGCATGTTTGAGGCGAGCCTTCCAACCCCGAAGGTGTGACTTTTCATTATGTAATTGGGGTTGCATGCTTGCTTTTCTTGGGCACATTTGGACATGGATTAGTGGGGGGATTCGGCAAAAAGAATGGGCTTGGAATTGTTGAGAAATGTAACTATGCTCGATCTTCATAATTGTTATTGTATTTGTATCATTATATATTTATTGTAAAAATGAATAAGAAGAAAAAGAAAAATTATTTTTGAAGCATGGGTTTCATGCTCCTTTTTATTTGTCAACTAGGTCAAGCATGTTCTTCATGCTTCTAGGGTTTACTTGAGTCAAAAGTGTCCTTATTATATGTATAAGACCCTTCTTGGGCATTTGTATGATAAAAGAAAAATTTATTTTTGTGTCAAGATAGTCTAAAAAGACCTCCATCACCAAGTCGTCTTTGCTCAAGAAAAGTCAGCCTAGAAGAGGCCTATTCAACCATCGAGGAAGGCTATACATAGATGATGAATTCGACCTCCTTGTCACTCACTCAAATTCACTCATCCGATATGAAATAAGAAGAAGAAGAACAAAGTTTGAAAGTCAAAGAGAAAAAGAAAAGTAAAAGGATGGACGAAAATCTGATTTGTATGCTTGAAATTTCTCACATGTGCGAAGCTAGGGTTTCTGAAATTTTGCAGGAAGTCGAAAGTTGCAGGACCGAAAATTACAGAGGGTCGAAATTCTCATTTGACCAAATTGCAGAAGCTTAACTTTCGTTGACTTTTGTTGACTCGAAGGAGGAATTGTTGAAGGGTTGACTTGGTGATTGGAGAAGGTCTTGATCTTGGTCTAGAGGTCCTCGTTGTTTCATTTTGATTTGGTTCTATAAGAAGAAGAAGATATTGATTGGGTTTTCCCTAGGAGAGGGGTTTTGCAGTGGCTGAGAGCCTACATATTGTGTTCTATGTTCTTGTGATCTTCATGTTCTTTTGATTTGATAGTTGCTTGATGAAAAGAAGACAAAATAAGATAACATAATTAAAATCATCACAAGCTATTATCAAAAATAAGAAAATATTTTCCGGCTTTTGATTTTTAATAAGATTGTACTCATGTTCCCTTGCCCCAACCTGAGGGTTAATCTATCCTGGTCCTGTAGGATCTCCTCTATTGGCTACTAGCTTTAGGAGTGCTGATACATGGGAAACCCTAATTTTTGTGGTTTGCTCCTGCTTCCCGACACCATATATCTCACTCCCCTCCATTCATTATAACCCCTTTTCACACTTTTCCCGTCTAAGTCCACATTTGTCCATTGGGTCCACAAGGTGCTAGCCTCCCACTCCCCTTGTCCGCACAGTGGGTCGGACCTGGAACGATGCCCTAGAGGTTGATGTAGCTAAAAAGAATGTTAAAAGCATAATTTGGTCACTTCCAATAGGAAATGTACCACAAAATGCAAAAAGATGGTCGGGACATAAGAATTTAGAATGTGGGAAAGATCCAAACATGAGTTCTACCCCTTATCATTATGGCCATCACCCTAGTTCCGAGGGCCCCCATGTGTGCCCCTTACATCATTAAGGAACCCATGATTGTCTCGATCCCTAGTGGGAGATGAATTGCCCAACCTTAAGGGGGTAATCATTGCTTTATCATACACATCATGCTCTCAACCTGTGGAGCCCCGATCAATTAAAAGAAAGAAAAAATAATAGAAGGCAAAAGGCATATGAAGAAGGGTGGAAAATCAAAGTTCGGGCTAACTCATGTACCACAATTACTCCCTCCTCCATCCATACACACAATGTGTGGGCTTCCCTCATTATAGCTGCCCTTGTACCATGGCATGTGATTTGGAGCCTTCCCTGATGCCCCACTCCGTTCCACCATCATTTCACATGACACCTGCCATTTGACAGATGTACCATGGACCTGTCACTCCCTTAGAGGTTGAAACCACCTAATAAGGTCCGTTATTAACCTCTCTTGTTCAGCTTGGTGACACTTGTACACCCTAAAGCCCATTTGGAAGGGCATGCCACTATGAAGTGTCCACTTTTTCCCCTGATTAGCAAGCTTATTTACTCAATTTTATTAATGGAATGTTGTATTGGAAAATGAGGAGACACATTGGATCTTATACAGGATTGCAATTGAGTCTCCATTTGGACTTGGTCTCCCTATATGGGTTCCAAGCCATCTAGAGGGTCATAATGGTACATATAGGGTGAGCATTGAGAGCCATGGGCCTCCACCGCAATGGAGAATTGTTTGCCACACCATAGGCTTCTTCAACACCACACATTGCTTGTTTGTGCCCCGGTTATACAGGAAGGATGATGCACTTGGACCATGTTGCCCAATTAGACACACAATTGCACCTAACACTTGCCAGTTGATCCAAGGCCTAGATGGGGTTTTGTCTCATGCGAAGAGACATGGGAGGGCTTGTATCATCTTCTGGCACACACTTATGGAGCATCGACATGACATTTATCCACTGGAGAGCCATGAGACCATTGACAGTGCCCCATAACCACTTGGGAGAACCGCTAGATGTTTTGCTTGGAAATCAAGGGGCCACCCCCTTGATCATCATTTTGGGAGCCCTCCCCTTCATCATGGCACATTGAGGACTTATTATGGCCTTCCAACGGCCCTTTGCACCATTATTTTATCATTTCAGCATAATTAGGAAGGCTTATTTCACATTTATTGAGTTGTTTGGTGAGCTTGTCACCAATAGAGTTGTTATTTGCACATTAAAACATTTTTAGGGGCTTCATTAGGCTAATTAGTCCATTCGAACTTGTGAGAGGCTCATATAAACAAAAGGAGAGCCTCATTTGTAACTCATCACACTTGGGATTTTCAACCTCTCTATTAGAGAATTTCAGCCTGCACTTTGTGGAGTGATTTGGATGATTAAATGCATTTTTATGTATGGAAAATTTCCGCTCTCTCTCTTGGAGCTTCTTGTTGGCAAGATTGTGGATATATTCTTCTAAGTCTTGTAAGTGCAATATAATTCTATATTTCTGTTTTAATGGATGTGTAATGCATGGAATTATTTTCTTATGGTGAAATAATGTGCCCTAATTAATGTGAATTAGTGGAATCATTGAAACTATTGGAGACTTTTTCGCATGTGTTACTCATTGGACAAAGAATGAATGAATGTTCCTAGGGGATAATTTGCATTCGCATCCTTGAAACTCCATAATAATTTTCATCGAAGTGTAAAATTCTAAAGTTGTCATGTAGTTATGTCCATAGATACTGAAGTTACTTCTTTAGGCCTCCTTGAAGAGCGAAGTTTGACAAGTTGATTTTGACTCCAATCCTCCCAATTGCTAGTCACTAGTCCTAGATCCTTGGTGATCCATTAACTCAATGAAATATCATCCTTTCACCTCGTTTCTTCTTCTTTTCTTCATCCCTCTAAGGATAAGGAGATTTTTCTAGGGCTTTGTATCAAATTTTAGGGAGGAGGAATTTTGGGATTTTGTCCGGACAAATTTCTTCATTTGTGTCTCCTCTAGGAATCCTCCAGTTTTGAACAAATTATGACAGTGGAATTTCACATAAATTGATGCCCTAGCTATCACACCAAGTGGGAACCCTTGAAGTTGCTTTGACTTGGGGATTTCTTGAAGGTTTGCAAGTTATAGCCTATCATTCAAAACCTTTTCTCTAGACTATATTGACCTTGGATGAACTTCTATCTTGTCACATATTTCAACCCTAGGTCTAATATAGTCCTCTTCCCCAAGGGGTTTTCGTGGAAAGCCATTCATAGCTTCTCCCAAATCTCACGCCTCAATTGAGCCTTTCCATTGAATGAGCCATCCTTGCCTCACTTAAAACCTATCCTAGGGATACTAGGACTCCTCCCATTGGTGAAAGTCCGTAAAGAGCAGGGGACACTGACTGTGGTGACGGTGGATCTTTGTCCCATTGTTGTCATCTGGTCTAGTAGTTATCCCTTAGGTACCCCTCCTAGAACCCCTGCTAGATTGTATGGCAACATGCCTTAATTTTGTTTTTCCAATCGCTAAGAAGAGGTACTCCCGCAAACTCTTCTATAATACTCTCCACTTCCCCAGACTCCTTTGAAACTCCTCAAGACTCGCCAAACTCCTCTGAACCTCCTCAAGACTCGTTAGACTCCTCTAAAACTCCTTAAGACTCGCCAAATTCCTTTGAAACTCCTCAAGACTATCAGATGAGTGGACAAAGCAAAGGAGAACAATCATCAATGTTTTTGTGGTTTTCCCTAAAGACACCATGTTCTTGAAATCCATTAATGCATCCTCACATGTAAAGGACACAAATCTGATATATTCATAGTTGACAAATGTTGTGGAAGAAGTTGGAGTTAAAAATGTTGTCCAAGTAATCATGGACAATGTTATAGATTATCTGGCAAATGGAAAATGGTTGTGTAAAATACCCTACTATTTTTTGGACCCCATGCATTTCCCATTGCATAGATCTAATATTGGAGGACATAGGGAAGTTGGAATGGGTGCAAGATTGTTCATGAGTGCAACAGAATAACCAAGTACATTTATAACCATACTTGGGTGTTGAAGCTTATGAGAGAGTTAGGGCAAGGTTAGTCACCTTGCTATCACACCCTTTGGCGTAAATTTTCTCTCCTTCCAAAGCCTTTTGCAAGAGCACCAAGAATTGAGATGAAATTCTTATGAGGACCAAAGAATCCATCCATCCTTATTATGAGGTCAAGGGAGATAATGGATTTGAGTGATAACAATTGATTTGGAGTGTGATTGATGAGTGTCAGAACAATACACTCAATCAACCCATTCATGCTACAGGGATCTACCTCGTGTTGAGAAATCTAGGGGCAGCGACATGGGATGATTTCTCTGCTTTTGATAGTTGTTTGTGATATATTTTTAATTCACTTAATTAGCTTCTTCTTTCACTTGTTTATTATTAGTGTTTTCCTCATCAAACAACTACCAAATCATAAAGAACAATAAGACAAAAGACACAAGATATAAGCGATTAGCTAGGGCAAAAACCTCTCCACTCTAAGAGGAAAACCAACAAGAATTCTTCTTCTTATAGAATCTTCAATTGACGAATTCCAAGACCTAGATGTTGATATTTTGTGTATTTGGGGTAGCAACAGTTGTGCTCTAGCTCCCAAATTTTGTGGAGGGACTAGAGTACACTTGATCTACAAGACCCATAAATGGATTTGAGAAATTTCAGTTAGTGTTCAAGTTATTCAAATAATTAATTATTTTAATGGATTTCCTAAGTCTAACTTAGGAAAATAAAATAATTAAAGTGAATTAATTAACACGTGCTAAAATTGAAGTCACATGGATCAAGCAATCTTTTAATATCAGTCGTTGATGGATGATTTAATCTCATCCATTGAAGGGTTCAACGAAAAAGTATAAGAGAAAGGCTTGAGAGTCAGTTGAGACACACATTCTTTTGGCAAAACTGAGGAATAGATCTGGAATTCTAGGGCGGGTTTGCTAAGAATTTCTGGAGGATTTTCCTACAATGAGGGGTAGTATTGGCTGAGGGAATGATCTAATTCCAAGAGCCGAGGCAGAGGAGCAGCAACAAGGACAGCGTAGAGCAGCAGCTACGCAGGTGTTGCGCAGCCGCTACGCAGGACAGCACAGAGGCACTGGGAGGCTTCAGAAATCACGCAGACTTTAGGGCCAGCGTTAGGCTGTGGGAACCTTCCAGGGGTTACGCAGTCCCTTTTGGTGCAGCACAGTGGCATTTGAGGCTAGCAAGGCTGACGTTGGGGCTTCAGGGGCAGCGTTGAGGGTTTCTAGGGTCAAATCCGGGCCAAGTCCTGTAAATCCCGTTTGAGGGTGTGGATCAGTCAGATATTTGGCACTAGATCTTCAGGTTAGCTGCAGATTTGATATATTTTATTCTCTGTCGGGTTTTTCAGATCTGGAACCCAGATTTACTGTACTCAAAACTACTTAATAATAAACCCTCATATCTGTTGCACCGGTTTTCTCGCTTTGGGTTTTTCCGGGGACTTATGTCCAAAAATCCATGTGTCACTTTGTTGCATGAGTGTATTATTCAGTAAATAATATGCATGTGTAGGTTGTAGTTCTGTTTATTTTTTATATTTTCTGAACCTAAATTCTGGAAATAACTTGTATTAATTAAATCAAGTAGGAGAAAATAAACCAATACACTACAGTAGAATTTTCACACTAGACCCTTGACCAAGACTCCTCCAAGACCCAGTCAACCTTGCCTCTTTTGCCAACTCAAATTAGCTACTCCTTCCTTGTCTTCAACTTCAGCCTTCCAACACCTTTACTACAACTTTGATCTATCTTTCTGCAATTTCGGCTTGCCTACAACTTCTGCAATTTATGGCCCTTCCTTTAAAAACCCTAGGCCACACATGTGAGTTGATGAAGGCAGATTCCAATGGTTTCTCCCATTTGCTTGTCTTGGACCAGTGTTGCAGGAAACGCCTCCCCCCCCTCGGCACCAACCCCCGATCTGCGTCATGTACAGAAACGTGGAGGATCCATCATCCAAACCATGTTTCCGAAAAACGAAAACGCAAATCGGGCTAAAAAACACGGTTCCTGCCATTTCAGAACTATTTTAGCTCGATCCACGTTTCCGTATGCCAGAACCACTTTTTGTACGATGGATCGGTTTAAGGAAACGCAACATTTCTGGGTCGGATCTGTACGGAGATGGGCAATTTCTGTTGAGATTTTGTGTATTTGGGGTAGCATCAGTTGTGCTCTAGGTCCCAAATTTTGAGAAAGGACTAGAGTTCACTTGATCTACAAGACCTAGAAATGGATTTGGGAAATTTCATCTGGTTTAGGAGATATTAAATTAATTAATTATTTTAATGTATTTCCTAAGTTAAAACTTAGGAAAATAAAAAAATTAAAGTGAATTTAATTAAACATGTGATGAAATTGTCTTAAGTCACACGGATCAAGCTTTCTTTTAATCTTAGCCAATGATTCAAGGTTTGATCATGGTCGTTGATTTGTCAACAAGAAAAGTATAAAGGAAAGGCTTGGGGTCATTTGTAAAAACACACAGAGGTAGAGCACTGAAGCTAAGCTGAGATTCTAGGGCAGGGTTTGCTAAGAATACTCAGAAGTGTTTCAGCTGCAAAGAGGGGAATTTAGACCAAGGGGATGATCTAATCCCAGGGTCTAGAATACACAAGAGCAGAGAAGAGATCAGCTCAAGGTCAGAGCAGAGGATGGCAGCAGCAGCAACAGCAGGGACAGCGTAATTTTCAGGAAAACCTTCAAGGGTTACGCAGAGACCATACTGACTACGTCACCTATTTTGGGGTAACGCAATCCCTTCCAAAGCAGCGCTGAGGATTTGGAGGCCATCCAAGGCTGATGCAGAGGCTTTCATGGGCTTCAGAGGTTGACGCAGTGCATTTCAAGGACAACGTTGGGGTTTCTAGGCCTAGATTTGGCCGAGTTCTGTAAATCCCGTTTGAGGGTGTGGACCAGTCATTATTTTGGCCCTAGATTAGCCAGTGAGGTGTAGATCTAGAGTTTTCTCTGTCGGGTTTTCCAGATCTGGAACCCAGAGTTGTGTATTTAGAAATATTCTTAATAATAGAACCCTCCAGCAGCCAGAGACCGGTTTTCTCACATTGGGTTTTTCCGAGGACTATTTGTCCAGAAATAACTGTGTCACTTTGTCTATGTGTGCATGTACTTATTCTAGATCTGAATTGGTAGAGATTTGTTATGTGTTTTGCTTCAATTTTAACTTGAATTTATTTAGTTAATAACTTGTATAAGTAGGAGGAGCATAACCGGGTTAACAGTAATAATTTTTGCATAAGTGTTAAAATTCAGAAATTTCTACATGGTTTCAGAGCAATTGCAGATCTAGAAGGGTCACCAGTAGGAGAATCTGAAGGATCTAGCTACAGAAAGCAGCTTGAAAAGCAGCAGAGAAGCAGATCTGAAGGGACAACGCAGTTTTCAGGAGTAGATTCACGCAGAAGGAAGGGTGAAGTTGTCCAGCGCTATGTCCTAGCAAGCCCACGCAATTACTGCGCAGAGGCAGCTCAGAAACAGCACTGGTTGGGTCTGAAGCCAACCAATGTGATTCAGATCTGAATCTGTCAGATCCAGAGAATTTTTTTTTTTTTTTTTTAAAGTCTACAGAAAAGTTGCAGAAATTCAGAAGAGCTGGTGGGGTTAAATTTCTAAAGTTTTTACATTTTCAGCCTTAGCACAAGTGACAAAGATTGGGAGGAGATCAGCTTCTCAGAAAAGTTTCTTTCCAAAGGAAACTTAGAGTTTGATCAGAGAATCAAAGGAGAGGCTGAATCATAATTGATTTGGTAGATTTCCAAGGAGGGAAATCAAGTGTCAGAGGGAACAGAGGGTGCCTAGTGCGTAAAGGACCCTAGATCCAGATCTCTAGTATAGAGAGGAGGAGCTCCGACACATTCTGAGCAAATGGCTCCTCATGGACTGCGTGATCAGGATAGGCTACAGGGCCTCTCAAACTTTTCGGTTTGGAAAGCAAGGATCCTGATTGTCCTTGAGGCGTACAATCTAAGAGACCATGCAGAGCAAACTCTGGCCACACCGACAGATGCAGATCTCCTACGGAAGCAAAGGGAAGCTATTGGGCATGCCTAGCGGCTGATAATGCACAGTATCAAGGACCATATTGTACCACACATAGCTGAGAAGAAGACAGCTAACGAAATGTGGAAGGCCTCGACTTCCCTGTATGAGGGAAAATCAGTCCAAAGGAAAATGTTGTTGGAGACCCAAATGAGGTCATTCATGATGGCCAAGGGAGAAGACATGGAACACTTCCTCTTCAGACTACAGGCAATGAGGGATCAACTCACTGCAACAGGTGCAACTGTAGATGATGCAGTGATAGTCAAGACTGCCCTCAATGCAGTCACGAATGAGTGGGCAACCTTTGTCCAAAGTATCTTGGGCAGAGCGAACCTCCCAGATTAGGACAGCTTGTGGTCAATCCTGCGGCAATAAGAACTACGCAGATTCACCAAGATGCAGCACAGCCCTGCGTTAAGCAAAGAAAAGAAGGAAGAGGAAGAAGATGCAACCTTGGCATCAAAGAAGCAATCGAAGAAGAAGAAGGCTCTTTCAAAGATCAAGTGCTTCCAGTGTGGCGAAATGGGACATTTTGCCAGCCATTGTCTAAAGAAGAAAAGGGACAAGGAAGCATCCTCTTCCAAGGCAGTTGTGGCAGATGATGGGTCGGGAGATGATGCAGCCATGAGTGCTCATGAACCACGGAGGTGGTGTGACATGGACATGTAAAGGAACTACATGAAAGAGAGGCGAGATCCTTAAGCAGCTCATCTCTTGGATCACATGTGAGCTACGGCAGCCTTAAGATAGTAGCGGGACAAGTGGAGCAGTGGGTGCATAGATCACAGATGAGGCAGAGCCAGAGCCAGATCTGAAGAATGGGAGGAGTAGCGCAGAGCAAAGCAGCAGTAGCGTAGAAGCAATAGCAGCGCAGAGGCCGATGTGACTTCAGCAGTGCTACTTACGCAATGCAGAGCTGCAGCAGCGCAGAGAGCTTCAGAGGGACAGCACAGTGCAGCAGCAGCGTGATAGATTTCAACACAAGGAGCTTATGTGACTTCAGTAGTGCAGAGGGAGTCTAATTATGCAGGCAGAGCTGTAGTTGTGCATCGTTCTTTTGATGCCAGCACAGATATATAGCCTATGGAGCTTCAGTGATGAGGATGCAGCCCATTTGACTTGTTTGTCAAAGATTAGGCAGGAGATTCAGTTGTTTCTCTCAACAATTGAAGTTGAAGTGCAACAGATCAACAGTGGCAGTACTATGAGTAACACAGATGTAGCATATTGAGAGGGAGTTGCAGTACAGAAGTTGCAGTGGCAGTGGCAAAGTCATGGGCAGCAGTACAGAATAGCAGCAGCAGTGCAGAGTTGAGTGGCAGCTGGCCAAGCATTAGCAGCGCAAAACCAGTGCCCAAAATCATGTAATGCATAAGTGTGATGTGTTACTAGAGCACACCCTTGATGCTAAGAGGGAGTGTTGAGATTTTGTGTATTTGGGGTAGCATCAGTTGTTCTCTAGGTCCCAAATTTTGAGGAAGCACTAGAGTTCACCTGATCTACAAGACCCAGAAATGGATTTGGGAAATTTCATCTGGTTTAGGAGATATTAAATTAATTAATTATTTTAATGTATTTCCTAAGTTAAAACTTAGGAAAATAAAATAATTAAAGTGAATTTAATTAAACATGTGATGAAATTGTCTTAAGTCACACAGATCAAGCTTTCTTTTAATCTTAACCATTGATTCAAGATCTGATCATGGTCGTTGATTTGTCAACAAAAAAAGTATAAAGGAAAGGCTTGGGGTCATTTGTAAAGACACACAGAGACAGAGCACTGAAGCTAAGCTGAGATTCTAGGGCAGGGTTTGCTAAGAATACTCAGAAGTGTTTCAGCTGCAGAGAGGGGAATTTAGACCAAGGGGATGATCTGATCCCAGGGTCTAGAATACACAAGAGGTAGAGAAGAGATCAGCTCAAGGTTAGTGCAGAGGAAGGCAACAGCAACAGGGACAACGTAATTTTCAGGAAACCCTTCAAGGGTTACACAAGACTACGCATCACCCACTCTGGGGTAACGCAGTCCCTTCCAAAGTAGCACTGAGGGTTTGGAGGCCATCCAAGGCTAACACAAAGGCTTTCAAGGGCTTCAAAGGCTGACGCAGAGCATTTCAGGGACAGCGCTGGGGATTCTAGGCCTAGATTTGGCTGAGTTCTATAAATCTCGTTTGAGGGTGTGGATCAGTGATTATTTTGGCTCTAGATCAACCAGTGAGCTGTAGATCAAGAGTTTTCTCTGTCGGGTTTTCCAGAACTAGAACCCAGAGTTGTGTATTCAGAAATTTTCTTAATAATAGAACCCTCCAGCAGCCAAAGACCGTTTTTCCCACATTGGGTTTTTCCAGGGACTATTTGTCCAGAAATAACTGTCATTTTATTTATGTGTGCATGTGCTTATTCTAGATCTGAATTGGTAGAGATCCGTTATGTGTTTTGCTTCGATTTTAACTTGAATTTATTCAGATAATAACTTGTATAAGTAGGAGGAGCATAGCCGGGTTAACAGTAATAATTTTTGCATCAGTGTTAAGATTCAGAAATTTCTACAGTTCCAAAGGGTTATAAATATATATATATATATATATATATATATTTTTTTTTTCTTTGACTTAAGTTGGGTTAGGGCTTCTTGGACACTCCAAAGTTGCTCCCTTGATGCTCCTTAGATGCTTCCTAGATGCTCTCTCATGAGAATGTCACTTTTACTTAAATTTTTAACATTACCATGAAATGACTCAGGATGTTTGAGAGTGGTTCCAACCTCATCGGACTTCATATGGAGAAAACAGAATTTTATATCCTATTCAAAATTCAATAGACTTAACAGTTTTCAGGAATTCAGGTTCAATGGGATTGTGTCATTTCATTAGATTATATCATGTATGAGGGTATGTGATTGCCATTTAATCAAGAGCACCAAGCCTTATATGTACCCTAGTGTTGGTGGTGTTAATTATTGAAATCCTTTGTCATGCCGTTAGCAAAAAAATACCTTTCAATCAAGTCAAAATCATCGATCAAGCATGTTAAGCTTTTTCTACCATATTTTAAGGCTTGGATTAATCATAAGGTAGTTTGATCAAAATTGGGCAATGTTGACTAATATCCTAGACAATCGAGGTAGAGGCAAAGGCTAGACAAGAGAAGAAGAATCTAGATTCTAGATGGTTGATGCATCTAGATGGTTGATCTCTAATAATTAATCATAATGTACAATGGATGCCATATCTATCTTGATTTATGTACAGATATGTATGTTTCCATATCTTCTACAACTAATTTGGTGTTTTGGATATTTTTTTAATAAAAATGCAAAAAACTATAAATATATATATAGTAGACACTTCGCTTCCTAGATTTTTGGGAAATGACGCTTCTGCATCCCCGCTTCGTCCCCGCTTTGTTCCAGCAAAAATGAGCAAAAATGTTCCTTTCTTAGGTTATATCTTGACTCCTTCAAGGTTTGCAATACCTTACTAGAGAAACCCTATTTGTAGTCACACGTGTGAGATGAATGACCCAAAAACTGTCCTTAAAGACTTCACTCTTCTCCTTCCTTTTCTTCGTTGTTCAAGAGGCTTCCTTTCTTCCCTATTTGCACTTCTTTCCTTGACGTGGATGCTCGATTGCTTTCCCTTGGAATGAGGTCGAGTCCACCTATGTATAGACTCCTTTCCCATGCTAGTAGACCGACTTGGTATTGTACCTAGGCCGACATGTCAACTTGATAGGCCAACTTGCTTCTTTGGAGGTTGATTTGATTGTAGCCCATAGACAAGGTCTTGGAGGGTCTTTTGACTCTATCTTTGACTCAAATAAAAATTCTTTTACAATATGTAACTGCCCAAATGGGTCTTTCATACATAACAATAACTTAATGACCTGTAAACTCAATGACAAGCCCTAGGAGCTCACAATGGGAGCTTGACCTAAAAATAAATTTCCTTGAGCATTAAACCCATGCCTCAAGGCTAAAAATAAATTTATTTTTCTCATTACATAAAATCATGATTACATATGTAACTATGAATACCAAACCTAGTTACATTTTCAACACTCCCTCTTAACTAGGGAGGCATTCACAATCCATACAAGGTACTTGGACATTTTCAATCTGAAGAATTCTCATATGAAGAGTTGGATTGGTAACCCACCTATTTAGCATCATATCATCCAACATTGTTACATAGCAAGGCCTTGACTAACAGCTCTATCCCTCCACAAGATCAGAGCGCAATGTTGGCGAGACCAATGATTTATAGACACCATCATCATTGTCTCTCAAGGAAGATACCCCACACAACTGTTCACAGGGTATGTCCTTCCGGGCCTATTCTTATCTTGGATTCCCAGTCCTCAAAGAATATCGGTCCTCTACAACTACTCTCATCTTGGATGCCCTACCACATCCTCAAAGAGTATCAGATGCTAGATGCTTACCCAATCCTCCATTCTTTCTTCCCATAGTGAAGACAAGAATGATGTGTCTATCTCTCCCTCTCAACTAGGGAGGATATACACATTCCTCTAAAGGAATGTACACATTCCTATAAAAAGGAATGTACCCATTCCTGCAAAAGGAATGTACCCAAGTTCCCTCTTATCCAAGGACTTGTCCAAGCTCCCTCTTAACCAGGGACTTGTCTTCAACAGTAGCTTTCTTCTTTAGTGGAGATCATGGGACCTTTAGTTACTTGTTGAGCTTCTCCTTTCGATGTATGAATTTTATTTTCATTATTATGGAGCCTTCATCTTGTAGGGATTCAGCAATCCATCACTTTCCTCAAATTAGTCATGTCATCCTTCCTCTTGTCTGAAAGTGACCCATCCAACTACAACTACACGTCTTCCTCTTGTCTGAAAGTGATCCTTCCTTCATACAACTACCTTTTCCACGTCATGTTTCCTTCAGGATCTTCCATCCAACTACACGAGTGCTTAGTTGTAAATTGCATATACAACTCTCCTTCGGTAGCCCTGTATCAACCCATCCAGATGTTGTTCAAAAATTAAACAAGAAACATCAAATCATAGTTACCTTTTGTGATGGCCTTTCATCATGACATCCTAATTGCTTGCAACATTAACATCCTGCACATTCATAAACATATCTCCAAGACTTCATATGTCAAGGGTCTCCTTTCTTTGCAAACCTCATCATGGTCTTTCTTCTCTATGGAGATGTCATGATCAATTCTTCCAGTCAACAAATCTTGATTGCCCTTTTCTTACGTGACCATACGTGACCATAATTGCACCTTTCATGATCTCTTCTTTCTTCCTTCACATATTGCTTCCCAGGAACTTTCATCCATAGTTCCTTCACCTTGATTGTCAACCACATCATATTCCACATCAGGACATTTTATGTTGATTTCATCTTATCAATATGTGAACCATGCCTTCATGCATCTTTTCAAAGAAAGGGATCCTTGATCATGCTCTCAAGGTAGAGCATTTACCCATGCCTTGTGCAACTATATGATGACATTATTTAAACTATCAAATATGCATACATACCACTTTTTCTCTTTTTGGTCATGTAGACTTTCTTCGGCAGCTTCCTTTCCTTGATTGAAAGTACTTCAATCAACTTGACATGCTACACTCCTTTGTCACCATACCATCATCCTTCCAAACAATGTATTCCACACAAGGTGGAATGATCAGCAAGACACTTGCTTCTTCCAAGTCGAGGTGAACCTTCTAATGAAGATTTCAACGGAGGGTCTAGTTATCCTCTTCCAGCAAAAGCTCCTTTCTCTTGATGATGATGTATGATGATTTCCTTCCATTATGCTAGCTGACTTTCTTTCTTTCAACCATATGTGCTACATAAAGTTACCAAGAGTTACTTTCTTTATATGATGTCAGCTATATCCATGTAGAGTTTTACTTCAGCGATTCTTTCAAGCTTCTCTAATGATGTCATGAGCTCTTGCTTCAACGATATGCTTCCAGTATGATGCCATCTTCTACTAAGATGTATCTTGTCATAATGCTTCTCATCTTGATTGCCATGGTGGAGGTCTTTCCACCTCCTTCTTTTAGCTATGCATTGGAGAAACCCTAATAGTGAAGATCTATCCCTTTGGATTTCTTTTCATTAGGTTCTTCCACTTCTTTGGTGATATGAGTTTCATTTCTTTCTTTCCTTTTGTTGTCCTTTTTGAATTTCGGACAATCTCTTTTGTAATGCCCATATTTCTGACAACCATAACATTGTATTTCTGACATATCCTTCTTCTTCTTTTTCTGAGAACCAAACTTCCCAAACTTTCCTTCCCTCTTCGTCATGGTAGCAAATTGCTTGAACTTGCTCATTTGATCTTACATCACTTTTTGCCTTCAACCTGGTTTCTTCAATCTTACACAATGACCAAAGTTCACTGAATGGGGTAGCTTCCTTCTTTCCATAGATACTTGATGTAAAGTTGTCTCATTCCTCTAGTAATGCATTGAGCACTATGGTGGTCATTCCTTTGTCGAACATTATTTCTCCCAACTCTTGTAGTTGGTCTCTTATTTCTGACACCCTCATAAAGTATTAGGCTATTCCTTCTTCCTTCGATATCTTCAGCTTGTAGAGTTTTCGTCTTAATGAAATCACTTCTCCTGCAGTGCTTACGAAGAACAATTCTACTAGCTTGTCGTATATTTCTTTTAATGTCTCTAACTTTGATACATAAGGTATGAGGGGATCCATGATGGATTCTATAAGAATCCTTTGAGCCCTTACTTCCCCTTTCATATACTTTGCTAGAGCTTGAGCTTCTTCGTTTGGAGGTTTAGTGATTGAGCCCTTAACATGTTCCACGACTTCATTTTCAATGAGGATCAAATTTGTCCTCTTCTTCCATGCAAGAAAGTTTGATGACCCAACCAATTTGTTGCTTTTGTTGCAAAATGAAGTCATTTTGATACCAGATTCAATCATAAAAATAAAGGTACTTACTTGTCAAGTGAAGATGCTCCTTGATATTAATATCTTCAACTTGATGCCTTCTTGATTTTGATGATGATAGAAGATGTCTTGTTAATGAAGATGTCTTCCTTCAAAAGTGATTCTTCAAAGGAGAGAGATCACCTCGGTTCCTTGATGATGATGACAATGCCTTTCTCTAGCCTTTCTTTGATGTACAGGCTTTGTGGTCCTTCTTTCCCTGAGTAGAGGTAAGGTCTTTGAGGTCTCCTTCTTCTCGAGGTGATGATTGAGCGAGATTCCCAAGAATGTCTTCAAATGTAGAATCCTTCTTTTAACGAACAAGAGTTTTGAGGTCTCCTTTAGTAACTTCCTTCAGGATGATGATGTATACTTTGTCCTTGTGGTGCCATTGAGATGAGCGATTCTTCTTGATGATTGAAGCTCTTGATGATCCTTTAGTTTTTCAGCCCTTAAGTGTCCTATAAGTTGTCTTTCCTTGTCTTGTCACCTTATCTCTGATACCATGTTGAGAAAATTAGGGGTAACAACATGGGATGATTTCTCTGCTTTTGATAATTGTTTGTGATATATTTTTACTTCACTTAATTAGCTTCTTCTTTCACTTGTTTATTATTAGTGTTTTCTTCATCAAACAGCCACCAAATCATAAAGAACAATAAGACAAAGGACACAAGATATAGGCGATCAGCCAGGGCCACAACCTCTCCACTCTGGGAGGAAACAAGTGTGTTGTTTATTGAAACAAGATTGTTTTTGTAAGAGATCTATTGCTCAAACTCCTTCAATAAAATTCTCAAAAAAAGAAGTGTGTTTTTCCAATTGGGTTCCCAAGAAAAATTGCATCGTGTTCTTGTGTGATGGTGTTCTTTATCTCTGCATATTCTTTTATTTCTGCTACTTATCTATGGTAGAGAAATTTTGTGTCTTAATGAAAATAAACTGGTGTTCAGGTTGTTCATTATAGCAGAGCAGAATTTCGTGGATTTTCAACATGGTGTCAGAGAAAGGAATAGAATAAAGACTAGCACAAGTTGATTGGCACATCCAAGTGCAACATCATAAGAAGAATCTCTTTGAAATAGCCGCAGTCTAAAGGAGCCTAGCAAAGTGGAGAAGAGGATTGGTTTTGGTTCATTTTTCTTGTGATTGATTAGGCCGAGATAGGAAAGAGTGTGCACCGTGGAAGAGAAGCATTTTAGGCAGTGTTTCTAATCATTATTTGTGGTGCAAACACCTTGCAAAATAACCCAAAAATTTTTTGTGTTGTTATAGGAGGGATTGAGCCTTAGTTTAAGGTTGGTTTATGGTCTTAAGGAGCTGGAAAAAGAGTATATAAGAGGACAAGTGATAGTGCAAAAAGGAGGAATTTGTGGAGAAGGATTTGAGAAGTTTTGAGGCAGCATATTGTGGGGCTGACGTGGGTGCAAGATGCCCTAATCAAAGGGTCAAAAAACTTCAGGTAATTGCACAAGGTCATGACCTAGAGAAGCAGAAGAAGTCTGTTGGTTAAGGTATGTTGAATGTTATTCTCAAGTTGATGTTTTGCTGAGTGGATGAGGTCCTATTGGACATTTTGTGTGGGAAGCTTAAGTACAGGTTGGAGGGTTGTTAGAAGTTGCCCTATTGTGCCCTAAGTATAGTCTCTTGTGAAGGACTACTAGGTTGTTAATGGGCAGGTGTTGGAGAGCTCTCTAGGGAAGCAGGATGGCGTACCAAGGATTGAGAACAAATCATTGTTTAGAGGGAGAATCTAACTTCGTTCCATGGAAAGGGAGGATCACGATAGTGCTAGAAGATAATGGGGTGGGAGAGCTTACCATGTAAATTTCTTTTACTAGGGAAATGTTTAGAACAAATTTCTCACACAGATGAAAATTATTAGAATTAGCATTTTACATTATTATAATTAAAATCAGTATTTTCGACCAATCATAGGTCTCACAATCCACGGCCTAAGGAAGAGATCACAAATACAAATCTCTCTCTCTATTAGGATCAATCTCCCCGACCAATCATAGGTCTCACAACCCACAGCCTAAGGGAGAGATCATTAGTCTCATCATAAGGAAAGAAACATAGCATCCAACTCATCGTAATGCATCTCCCCGACCATAAGGTCTCACAGCACACAACCTAAGGGAGGAATTACCAAATCAATGCATCTCTCGAACCATAAGGTCTCACAACACATAGCCTACAGGAGGAATCATCAAATCAATACATCTCCCAGACCACAAGGTCTCACAGCACACAGCCTACAAGAGGAATCATCAAATCAATACATCTCTTGGACCACAAGGTCTCACAGCACAGCCTACAGAAGGAATAATCAATGCACCTCCCGAACCACAAGGTCTCATAGCACACAGCCTACGGGAGTGACAATCTTCCTAATCAATCCATTGGTCTCACAGCCACACCCTAAGGAAGATTTAGGATGTTATATAATCAATGCACTATCTCCAAAGGGATTCTCATTCATTCCAGATTCTTCACATAAACATCAACAATCAGCTCAATATCAGAAATGTAGCCATGGTGGATCTCAAACATTTCAACAGCATTTAGTTGTCCATCCAGCTTCAACCTGAGGCTTCTCTCAGAAGCAAACATCAGCAACTATCAATAGACAATAATAGACTTCAACAGTGGCTTCTCACAGAAGCAATCATCGGCAACCACAAAAGAGAATAATAATATCCATAGACGAATCTAGATAATAAATGGCTTCTCTCATAAGCAGACACCAGTAGACAATAATGGAATCTAGCAAATAATAAATGGCTTCTCTCATAAGCAGACACCAGTAGACAATAATGGAATCTAGCAAATAATAAGCGGCTTCTCACAGAAGCAGGCATCAACAACCATAGTAGAATTCAGCAGATAACAAGAGACTTTGGCATAAACAAACATTAGCAGATAGATCAACGAACCAATCAAAGAATCAACCAAGTCAACATCAAAGTCTTGCAGCTTCATCAAATCATTCATCAGAGAGATATTGAAGGACTCACAGTTAATTGTTCCAAAGATATCACCAGGTTTATGCCTTTACAAAAGCAACTCCCTCTTACATATAAGTACTCTACATAGCAGAAAAAATCACGTGCTCATCTTTAGCATATCTATATCAGTATCGGTCTTCAAAACTTCTAGTCACCTTCACGGAAACGTGCTTCAATAAATCTGATCTTGTATGCTCCCTCTGAGTACAGAGCTTATCATGAGTCTCTTTGTCAAATTGTTCTTCCACCATTTCCAACAATTTGCCACACCTTGGCAGTCTCCATTATGTACTTGCAATCCTCACTAAGAGGTTATGGAAGAACGAGAACAACCAAGCAAGCCAAGAGACTAATAATGAAATAATCATTAGAAACAATCAAGATAATACTTATCTTTTGAGACTATATAAGCTCCTTCTTGATCTTAGCCTTCTCAAATCTAGTCAACCTTGTGCACATCATTAAGGAATCCATATCTTCATCATCATCACCATATCATCACGGAGTCTATGTCATCATCAAGTAGTTGACCATATCATCATCAAGAAGTTGACCTCGTCCATATCACCAAAGAGCCCACAGAAGCAGTACATATCATCTATATTATCAAGGAGTCCATATCATCATTGAGAAATTCAATCAAGGAGTCCAATCCACATCATCATCAAGGAGTTCACATCGTCATCAAAGAGTTCACATCGTCAAGGAGTCCAACATCCACATCATCAACAAAGAGTTCACGTCATTAAGGAGTCCATCATCCACATCATCAAGGACTCCATATCATCAAGGAGTCCACATCATCATCAAGTCAACATCATTATCATCAACGAGTGTACATCATTCATGAGTTCACATCATCAACAAGCCCACATCATTATCATCATCAATGAGTCCACATCATCAACAAGGAGTCCTTGTCATCCTCAAAGAGTTCACATTATTAGTAATGATTTAAAAAATAAAACAAAAAACACATGATACTTATCTTTTCATCTCCCTCTTAATCTTTGGCATTTATGCATTCAACCTGCAAATCAACCTTATCAACAAGATGTCAGATCTTCTTAAGCGAAAGCAATTAATCCACAGGCTCTAGTCTTTCATTTCCAACCCCTTTTGACATGATAGGGATAACAATTTGGCTAGGGTTCCCACTCCGAACCCTAATAATCTTTCAGATTAATTCTAGGGCTTCCGAACCCTAAATGTGAAATATTCACCCTTGCATTCATAACCAACTTTATTTTTCCTGAAAACAATGTTAGCATTATGAGATATCTGTCCATAGACTTCCCTGGTAGGATTTCCAAAACATCAGTCAGACATTCAGTCCTGCAAAACCTTAGATGATGTAATCTCATGAGATTTTATGTCCCTTTTGGGCTATGAAGGGGAGCTTTGTCCTCTTATTATTTCTTCCTTTCTTTTATTTGATACATATCACAGTGTCAATGCAATTGATAGGTCAAAGCTTATTTCCTAATATTCATGACAGCATATAGCTATATAGGACTTGAAGCAAGTAGCATCTAGAAGATCTTTTGCACAACCTTTTGAAATTCCAGGGTAGTGACTTAATCCCTTTTACACCCAGTTTTCTAGCTTAATTAGTGCGATATTGAGATATCCATTTGATGGCTTTTTTACAACCAGGTCGGCCCTTTTTCAAGGTAGGTCGTTCTTTGTTTATGTATAGTAAAGTATCTCCTTCCAACAGATCTAAATCCTTTTTGACTTCACATAGTTCCTTAGCAATTTGATGCTCAGACTTGATCTTAGTGCAATTTGCCCTTCTACAGATGCCACCATGAACTTATTTAACAGAGATTTTGAATAGACCTTATCCTTGTTACATTTCCTCAGCGACAGAGGCTCGGACTTATCAAGATCGGATGTTAATTGTCATCAAACAACCTCAGAGGCTCAGACTTCCTTGTTTAAGCTTGTCATAGTAGTAATGAATTTGAATTTTTAACTTGCAGACCTTTGGCCTTTTATTCCTCGGAATTTCAATATCAAACGTAGAGAAGGTAGCTACAAAATCTAGCATTTCCACAGAGAAAATATCTTCAGAGATTAGCATGGAATTACAAATAGATGTACTGGATTTTCGATCTCCTCCTATAGAGACAATCAATACTACCTGAGATGTTGATCATCAATTATTATTATCAATCCAAGGGGGAGCATGGAGGAGACTGTCCATTCTTGCTATGATAAAACCAGACATACAAAAGGTAGCTTTGAAAACTCGTACAGATTACTGAACAATTGACTTCCGATGATAAGATGTCACGGATCTTGACTGCCTCAAGTTTAAACAATCACTAAGGAAGATGATTTCGCTCTATTACAGACAAAGATTCAATCTGAAGTACCTTGGACTTCACAAACGATATAAGGTCTTATTACTTCTCGTTACTCTACAGACCTTTGCGTATATCTCAGGATTTTAAACAAACAATCTGATCTCTAAAGAGTTGTTGCCATATCACTATCCAGAGTCATCATTACTATCATCATGTGTCATAAGAGCACGGTTACTGACATCAAGGCTACTTTCATATATAAGATCACTGCCAAACTTCAATAGATCACTGTCACATTAATATCACTGTTATGTTGATCATGAGTCTCTGTTATGTACAGGGTTTTCGCAATATCAAAGTTTACCGAGATATCTATCATCAAAAGATCATTGTAATGTCAAGGTTACAGCATATGCATACGATTGCCATGGGTCACTGTCATCATATCAGAGTCTACACCATATCTCATAGTCAATGTTAAATAGAACGTTGTCTTATATCAAATTGCTAGCTATATATATATATATATATATATATATATATAGCAAACCTCAGAGCCACAAAGTATGGTAAAGGGATACCACACAGAGCGATGTCATAGTATATAGTATAGTGACACCAGAGTTAATGTGATCCACTGTGTTGTCCACTGTGCAAGCCAGAGCATGTGATCCATTGTGCGATCCACTGTGTAAGCCATAAAGTGATCCACTATGTAAGCCACTGGAGCGATCCACTGTTATAGACAAGCCAAAGAACAGATTAGAATATATCGATGCCACCGCAAGAATCTAGTGGTGCCTTCGTAAGATTATATTGATGCCTTCATGAGAATATAGCGATGCCTCCATGATGCCTCTGATATAACAAATCTGTTACCTCAGTTTTGTTAATTTTGATGCCTTTATGTTGCCTCAGTTTTGTTAATTTTGATGCCTTTGTGTATAATCGCAATGTCTCAATTATGACAAATGTGATACTTCCATGATGCCTCCGTTATAACAAATGCACTGCCTCAATTCCGCTAATTTCGATGCCTATATGTATAATAGTGATGTCTAATATATATCATATGACAAATGCGATACCTCCATGATGCCTCTGATATAACCAATGCACTGCCTGAGTTAATTCATTTCAATGCCTCAATTAATTAATTTAACATCTGATACAGGTGAGTCACAGCAAAATGATGTCACAGGTCCTCATAGAGCCTTAGGAAACTCGCACAGAGCTTTGCATATCCACAGAAATTTGGCCTATCTGCTCGTTAATGCCCCCCTAGCTCTCATACCATGTTAATTTTTTTGACAAGGGCAACGCTTAGAACACATTTCTCACACAAATAACAATTATTAGCATTAGCATTTTACATTATTAAAATCAGTATTAAGAAAATTCATTCATAAGCATGAAAGAGCAGTAGAAAATCACAGTAGAGATATTAAGAAACCATGAGACACAAGAAACAGAAATTAGGCACACAGCCAAGGGAAAACCCAGAAAAAATTCTTCCTTATGAGAGAGAGAGTTTCCAGATTCATCAATACATCATAAATGAAAATAGCAGAATAATAGCCAAACCAGAACCAAAATCATGATTAAGTGCCATGTCAAAATCAAAGTTCCTGAAATTTCGGCCCTCCTGTAATTTCGCTGGAGCAGAGATGCGTGAGACAAAAATTCAATGTGTCCAAATGAGGAGAAATGATCTCCTTTATATAGCCTTCAAGTGGGGATCGAATGGGTGCCTCTAAGGGGCCCAGCCGACCTAAAACATCATGAGGCCGACTTGAAATAAATTTGTAGGTAAATTTAAAAATTTAATTTCCCATTTCTTTTCCAAGATGAAAATACTAACCACGGCTACCATATTTTTCAACATATCAAGCAGGTGATAGCACCACTTCAAGATTCCCAACAATTGGCCTAGCATAATAAGAACGATATAAAGCCAAGGAGGATTATTCTAGAAGGGGTCAGAGATCATATAATTCCTGATATCCATGAGAAGAAGACAGCTTTTGAGATGTTCAAAACTATTTTAGATCTATATCAGAGTACCAGTGATACCAGTAAGCTTGCTCTTAAGGAGAAGCTAAGGAGTATCCAGATGAGCAAGGGTGATCCCATCGTCACATATTTTTCAATGTTCACTCAAGTACGAGATGAGTTGGTGGTGTGGGTGTGATTATGCCAAAGCATGATCTTGTGAGTTTTTCTCTTCTAGGACTTCACAAGTCTTGGTATGGTTTCCAAGATACAGTAAGTAGAAGAGAGAATTTTCCCAGTTGGGAAAGGCTATGGACTAATTGCATTCAGGAAGAGATCCGGTGAGGGACCAGAGATGGTAGGATCGATGAAGACAGGGGACGACAAGAACTTTGCCCTAGCAGACAAGAGCCGCAAGGCCAAGGGCAAGGAGGGCCAAGGAGTAACCGAGTCCAGTCAAAAAGGCAAGAAGAAGGATCTAAGAAAGATCAAGTGCTTCCATTTCCATGAGTTTGGACACTATGCCACTAAGTATCCTAAGTGGAAGAAGGAGTCCAGTGAGGATCATGTAACTGCATCAGCGGAGGTACATGCATTTTCTTCCCAGTTCGAGAAATATTTCTCATTAATTGCTTGCATGGCAAGCTCAGCAGATAGCAATGTATGCTATATTGATTCAGGAGCATCCTTCCACATGACCGGGAACAAAAAGAATTTTAGCCACGTGAAGGAGAAGGACATGCAGTTTCAGATCGAGTTAGGAGATGATGGTATGTATGCAGTAGGATGTTGAGAAAATCTAGGGCAGCATATAGTTTAGGTTCCTTATCTGATTTCTCTTAACCTTTGACAAGTTCTTATGATTAATATACTACTTTTTCATTATTATTATTATTATGCTTTGTTCATCATCAAGACAAATTCCAAACAAGAAGATCACAAAGTCAACTAGAGTTCACCAGATGTAGGCTCACAACCAAGGCAAAAACACTCTTCTAGGGGAAAACCCAAAATTCTTCTTCTCTTCTTTAGAATCAAATCAAACTGAGACATCCTTGACCTTTGACCAAGACAAATGGCCTTTTCCAAACCACCAAGTCTGCCTTCCATGAGCAACTCAAACTTCCAAATATTTAAGTCAAGAAGAATATCATCTAGGATCTCGGCCTTCTCCTTCCTCTTCTGCAATTCTCAGACCAAAGACTTTATTTGCATCTTCGGCCCCTACAATCCTTATTTTCACTTTTGGCTCCTGTATTCTAGCACATGTGACTAAAGAAGACAGAAATATCGGCTTCCAAAAGATCAAATAAGGGCCAAGGCTCTTCTTCGCTCAATATTTTTCCCTCTTCCTTTCATTCTTCATATTTTCTTCTTAGCTTATAAAGACCGGATTCCATTGTGTATGTCTCCATATCAAGTCGAATGAGTGGGGCTATTAATAGTGGTTTGAAGCTCCATTTGAGGTCGACTTGTAGAGTAAGACAGACCGACTTGGTGGAGGAAAATAAATGACCAAAATACATAAATAAATTGCTTTCTTTGATACAATGAGCCAAAGAAGGGACGTATACATTGTTGTAGCATAATTTGACTGAGCTAAAAGCCAAGAGAGGTTCTGAGTAATTCAAGGTTGTTGAGAAACAGTTATTAAAATTCGAAAAGAGCTGCAACATGTTCAAGAAGATGACCACAAACTCAACAAGAATTCATCATCATATGTTGCAGGGCATAATTCTCAGATAAGGGAGCTTTGTAACAAGCACGACATCCTCTCCAAGATTTTTGTTGCATCCATTCGAGGAGACTGGTCCATTGGGTTTAACGATGAAGAAAACACCTTATTCATGGAATTTATTCAAATGCATCTTTCTGAAGGGCACTCAGCAACTTCCTTAGCTATAAATAATTCTACCCTGGAGGTGGTGATAAATAAGGAATCAAAGTATGCACCAAGAATGGCTATTGCTGACAAGTACAAAACCTCAAATTTCCCCAGCCTTGGTTTTGATAATTGGTTCTCGGGAGCGTATTTTAAAATATGAAGAAGACTTTAGAGATATCATGAGAAAATTTTACAATGTGAACATCAGTTAAACTTGCTAAGGAAGGCATCATGAGTGGGTATTGCTCGTATTTTTATTTCTAGTGGTGAAGCATTTCAAGATCAAAATGAAGATAGCTATTATAGGTGCAACACATGAGAAAAATCTTAGTTATTTCTAGAGTCTGATCAATTAACAAATTATTTTCGACCTTTCTTGAGTATTCCAGATAGAATATCTATGAGTATGCAGTGTTGACAGTTCTACATATGAACTGACAATAAGCTCAGGAGAGATAAGCGCATTAAACTACACAGAAAGCTCAGGAGGGAGTCATGCGGAAGAATGTCCAACACACAGAAGCAGAGAACTATTAATCAGTGAAGAGAAGCGCAAAGGAATGAAGAGGTAAAGTACAGTCCAACGTTGCACGAAGCGAGGACGAAGCGGGGACGTTTTTTGGAAGCGTCATTTTCAAAAAATCTAGGAAGCGAAGCGTCTACTATATATATATTTTTTTATTTTTATTTTTTTGCATTTATATTCAAAAAAATATCCAAACTACCAAATTAATTGTAGAAGATATGGAAGCATGCATATTTGTACATAAATCAAGATAGATATGACATCCATTGTACATTAATGATTAATTATTTGAGCATCAACCATTTAGATGCATCAACCATCTATAATCTAGATTCTTCTCCTCTTGTCTAGCCTTTGCCTCTACCTCGATTATCTAGGGACATTAGTCAAAATTGCCCAATTTTGATCAAACCCTAATGCAAGCTTTAAAATATGGTAGAAGGAACTTAACATGCTTGATTGATTATTTTGACTTGATTGAAATGTAATTTTTTGCTAACGACATGACAAAGGAGTTCAACAATTAACACCACCAACACTAGGGTACATATAGGGCTTGGTGCTCTTGATTAAATGCTAATCACATACCCTCGTACATGATATAATCTAATGACATGCCACCATACCATTGATCCTAAATTCCTGAAAGCTATTAAGTCTGCTGAATTTCGAATAGGATATGAAATTCTATTTTCTCCATATGAAGTCCGATCAGGTTGGAACCATTCTCAAACATCCTGAGTCATTTCATGGTAATGTTAAAAATTTAAGTAAAAGGATGAAAATGAAAAATAAATGAGAATGTCACTTTTACTTTAAGAATTTAACATTACCATGAGGGAAAAAAAAAGACAAAAAAAAATCGTTTTTCTGACCTACATTAGTCGGATCCGTACGGCGCTGTACGGAACCGCTGGCGATCCATACGGATCCGTACCGGAATCGCGGCGCTTCCGTTTGGCAATCCGTCGTACGATCCACGGATCCGCTGTACGGAAACGCGGATCCGGACGTACGGATCCGGATTTTCCAGGAATCGCAAAATTTTTTGCAAACCGCGTTTCCGAAATTCGGATCCACGGTTCGGGGTGCGGATCTCGTACGGATCCGTACGGGACGCGTTTCGGGGCATGGAGCCGCGGGGGGGGGACGTTTCCTGCGACATTGGTACAGTCATTGGCCACCGAGATCAACGAACAAGATTAAGGGAGATAGACAGCTAGGATTAAGTCGCGTAGATTAAGGTCAACGGAAGGACAAAACCAAGGAATGGGTTTCAAAAACCAGCAAATGGTTTTCGCATGGGTGCAACCTGGTAAGCGGTAATTGCTGGAGAGAACGCGATAGCGTTTAGAAGCCAACGCGTGGCAATTAAAAACCACTAATTTCGCGTAAGTTCAAAAGTTTTAACCATCGTGCTAGTTGGAGCGCGATATCAAGCGATGTCCGTCGGATCTGGAGCAGTAAAATGGACAATGGAGATTGGATTGTAGAAATGGATGGGTAAGTTGTAAATGCTATGGGATTCGGATATAATATTATTTTGGTGCTTTGGGTTTTAACCAAAGTCAAACTTTTGAATCAAATGAAATGTTAAGCGGGATAGTTGACAGTTGTGGGCCAAGGTTAATACATGTTAGTACTTTGGTATATTTATCCAAAGTCAATTTGGTATACTCGGAATTTCAATGAGTGGGTTTTTAATTATGGTTTATATAACCACAATATCATGAAAATGGGACAGCTTCCGCATATGAAGTTATTATTGTTGGGTTTTATAACCATGGGTTAAAAAGTGAGGAAATCTTCTTCTGAAGATTAAATAAGAAGCTTCTGTGCCAGATTATTGGATTATATGCATGTGGGTAAGCATTTTTAAATTTTATATGCACATGTGGGTAAGCATTTTTAAATTTTATATGCATATGTGGGTAAACGCAGCCAAGGTTGTATCACATAAGAATGCAGAGACATAGCTGGAAGGGAAATCGTTGCATCCAAGGTTTGCGGAAGCACAAAAGGAGGGAAGTTTATGACAACGAGTGGGCCCGCAAAACAGTTTTTCCCAAACTGCTCATCAACAATCAATGGTTGACGTTCATTTCGGCACCACCCTTATCATTTTCATAAACTGCCAGAGGTGGCCCCGTAGGTAGTTTTGGATTTTGTGAAACCATTAATTTTATATCATAGATTGAATAGAAAGTATGGGACCCAAATATATATATTATCCACCTCAGCGATAGTACCATATGAAAAATGTAAAACTTTGAAGACTTTTGTTTAATTTCTCTTATTAACTAAAAGAGAAAGGCACCCATGAGTTTGTTTAACCATATTTGTAAAGGGTTGGGGTTCATTAAAATCTAGTTTATTTCAAATAGATAAATAATTTTGTAACTGTTAGAATATTAGAAACTCAGTTATTGAACTGATTTTGTTTTAACAGTTAATTAGTTAGGTTGAGAAGGGAGAATAAAAGGAGAGAAAAAATCTCATTATAGGTTCCGAGTTTTGGACCTCTGGAGGAGGGTAAATTTTGTACTGAATTTTCTGAAAGTTAATGAAAGAAGATCAAGTTTCTTCCACCTGTTGATATTGATGCGTCTTTCCAGTTTCGTTATGTGTTTATTCTTCTATGAATGAGGTGAAGTAATGTAGCTGCAGGTCTCTTTTTATAGTTTGTAAGTAAGAGTTAAATGTCCTTAATGTGCGCTCTTTCACTCCAACTATTTTCTCTCTATAAATTTCTTTCGGAAATTTAAAGTGATAGATTCTGTTACCTAGCATATCATTTTCAATTTCCATTCCATTTTCTTCCTTCCATTTCAAGTTATATCAGCAGATAATGGCATTGTGAAATCTTTCATTATATCAGATCATTGAGGATTATAAATAATCAATTTCCAAAGGTGCTTAACGAAGACCATATGAGATCTTAATATTGTGACATACATTTATAAATGTCTCGAGCACTGATTCCTTACCACAACCAAGGGGTTGTTTCTTGAGGTACAACATACATCATGACATTGACTTTGACACGAGACACAAACCCTAGAGCACTCAATGGGTGCTTTTGACCTAGAGACAAAATAAATATAGCATGACCTGTGCTAATAAATAATTTTTCTTTTATAAAATATTTTTTCTTTTTCTTTCTTTTTGAAAAATACATTATATCATGACTCAAATACAATTATGAAGACCTATACTAGTTACATTTCTCAACACTCCCTCTTAACTAGGGAGTTATTCATGATTGTTCAACCAGTACAAGTTTGACCTCAATTTGAAATGTTCTAAGAAGAATACAACAGCATACGCAATGCTTGGGATACCCTCACTGCCAAGGTATCCTCCCAACAAGGTCTAAGGTGTCATCTAGGCATTTTCGACTATAGGTACCATCAGGCTACGTCCCGAGTATCCATTCGATAGGATACCATCTGGGCCTCCATGCCCTGACACCAACCTTTATAGGGATCTGGGTATCAACACTAAACCAAAGCTCCACACAATACCCTCCCTCTAGGATCTAGACATCAATTGAGATCTCAACATTAACCAGACCACGATGTCCTCCCAAGTGTTGAGAAATCTAGGGCATCAAGGTTAAGTGATTTCTCTTCTATTAATAACTGGTGTGAATGCTTTTTACTTCAGATTAGGATCTTCTTTTACTCATATTATTATAGTGTTATTCTTCATCAAACAGTTACCAATGCATAAACCATAAAGAGACAAGAGACATAGAATATAAGCTCTCAGCCAGGGCCAAAACCTCTCCCACTTGAGAGGAAAACCCGATCAAATCCTTCTTCTTATAGAGACTTCTATTGACAAATACAAAGACCAAGACCCTTGACCTATTTGCCACTCCAAGACCAAGACACAAGTTCTCTTTCACTGCTTCTCCTTCATGCTCAAGTCAACACTTGGTCCAATTGCTTACCTTCCTTTGTACTTCGGCTATACTTCAGATCTTCAACCTCCTATTTCAGATCTATATTTCTCGATCTCTTTAGAAACCCTAGCACGTGGGAAATACATTGATTCCTTCGTATATGATGGAGACTTCTTCTACTAGAACTCGGCTTGCACTCTAGACTTGTCCCCCTGCTTGACTCAACCTTCTATGATGACTAATATACTCTCGGCTTCCCTTGCTTACCTTCCTTTGTACTTCGGCTATACTTCAGATCTTCAACCTCCTATTTCAAATCTACAATTCTCGGTCTCTTTAGAAACCCTAGCACATGGGAAATACATTGATTCCTTCGTATATGATGGAGACTTCTTCTACTAGAACTCGGCTTGCACTCTAGACTTGTCCCCCTGCTTGACTCGACCTTCTATGATGACTAATATACTCTCGGCTTCCCTTGCAACAGATGATCCTTCTCCTCGCATGTGTGATGGATATTAGCCCTTAAAACAACCCAAACCAACTTGTCTTTGAGTCATTCCTTCTTCGCTTAGAGAGAGGCTTCCTTCATGTGATTTTGCACTTCCTATTGCAGACCCTTTCCTGTTCGAAATTCTCTCTCCACATGAAATCCAAACTGCCTTATTTATAGTTGTTTGTCCATGTATATAAGCCGACATGAGTAGAGTGTGAGCCAACATGAGTAGAGTGCTATTTGAGAAGTTTCATTATTCTTCTTGAATCTAACTAGAAGGAGATGTCTTTGATTGGTCTCGGAGGGCCTTCTTATACATTTAATGACTCATACAAAAATATAACATGCCCAATAAGGGTCCTTCATACATGACATTGACTCTTTTTTATTTTTATGACTAGATGAAAAAACCTAAAGGTTCACAATGGGAACCTTAACTAAAAATAAAATTCCTTGATCATGAAACCCATGATTCAAGTATTACAAAATAATTTTTTTTTCTTCTTTTCATCAATTACATAAAATCACAATTACACATGTCATTATGAAGACCGAACCTAGTTACACTTTTCAACACCAAGTACCATCATCATATATGCAGTTTTATGGTACTTCATCTCTCCCTCTCAACCAAATCAAATAAAAGACCTTTTCAAAAGAAACATTTACCAACCTTTTAGGAAGAAATCAACACATCAACCAATTTGAGCATGCTTCTAACTTCTTGTGGGGAAGTGATTTTCGTCAACACATCAGCTACCTATTCATCTGTTGGCATACTGTAGCTTTACGACCCCAACCAATATTCAAACCTCCAATGTATATGCTCTTGTATGCTAGCACAATCTTCGGGGTCTTCAACGATTTTGATGTTGCTTAGGTTGTCGCAATATCCAAACACATTTCAATGGAACTTCCTTCTTTTACTTCTTCAGCAGCACCACACTCAACACTTTTCAACACATCCAAGTCTTGATTACAACTTCATCAGTCACAAATAATCATTTGTAGTGCTTTAGCTATTCTCCAATCTCAAACATTCTCATGGTCTTCACTATAGTTGTCATAACATGTCGTCCCTCTTCATTGGGGAGATGTATACTTTCTTCAAACAAGTCCATCAATAATTCAGCCACATAGGCTCTTTCTTCCACATCATCATATCATCGGAGAACTTCAACCTTCGGAAAATCATTCCTTTTAGCTTCACAGAGGCAACAAAGTCATTTATTACAGCTCCCTCTTTCCATCATGCTCAGCAAAGTCATCATGAGGTATGAGGTAGGTAAACATATTCAACATCTTGAAGACTATGTACCTGCAAATCTTCAACATGTTCAACCAAGCACAAATATAGAGCATGAAGTCAACTTTATCAATATAGGGTTAGCATGCCAATACAAAGGGAGCATAATAAATCAGACTTTAGATATCAAAACCTAAACTTAGTTAGGTTTACAATCAACAAGGGTCACACTTTTCATGCCCTATACTTTCACAGCAATCTATGCTAGGGTTTTGTCACAAACCCTAGATTCCTCTACCAAAACTAAACTTTAGATATTAGTAACTAAATTCAATCATAGCAAAAGCATTTTACATCGTGGTTTCCATTATCATGCCTTGGAATCTCATATCAATTTTTACTAGGGTTTTTGTCATAAACCCTAGATACAAACATAGAAATTTCAATCAACAATTTTGACCAAGCTAGGGTTTCAATCATGAGGAAGCACATGTACCTAGGGTTTCATTCCTAGGATCTTTTATTAATTAGTAGAAGGGTTTTGCCATAAACCTTGAATTAACAAACCCTAAAAATATAGGGTTTCATCATATAACCTAGACATCAACAACAAACCCTAAAAAGGATAGGGTTTCATACATCAAGAGATTAGGATTTCATTGTATGTTCTAGACTTCATCAACAAACCCTAAGTAGAGTAGGGTTTCATCATTAACGTTAAGCATCAAAAGGCAAGGCTTTTACAGTGAACCCTAAAGGTTAGGAATTTACCAAAGTAAACAAACAATAGTAAGACGAGGGTAGATTTAATCTAGAGATTAATCACCCTCAATAAGCATCTTGATGATTCAAAACTCTAGGCATGAGAGAGTTAGTAATATAGAGCAATTTTCAAAATGATCGTACCTTTTTAATGAGGAAGATTAACTACAAATATTGTGGTCTTGAACATACCTTGAGTTGTTCCTTTTACAAACCTTGTGGGGTTTCCTTATTGAATGGCTCCCTTTGAATCTTGCCACAATTTTTCCTTTTAGTGTATACTTGCAACATTTATTGACAAGCACAACCAAAATATAAAGTACAATAGTGTGATGATTATCTAGGGTTTCCATTTCCTTTTAGAGAATGAATTCCTAGAGATTTTTCCTTACAAGCCCTAGGAAATTAACCTAGACATCAATTAATTCTATTTTCACAAGGAATTGTCATATACCTACAAACCCTTGATATCATGAGTTAGAGTTGATAAGGGTTTTCATATATTCTATCTAGGATTTGTAATCCCAAACTTCATCATAATGAAAACTTGCCAACCCTTAAACCCTAAAACATTTTATGCTAGACTCGAAAGAACATTTTATACATACCTCAAGATAGCATACCTTTGTCTGTCATGATTGAATGGTTGATGTTCCATTGAGCTTATTGCTCTCCTTGCAAACTGAAAACATAATATTAGATGACAAAAACATAAATAGTAATATCAATACTTACTTGAGTTGGATGAGGACGTCAATCTAGTCCCAAAATACTATATGCTTTCTCTTGAATTCTACTCACACTTATATAAACTACTTCCTTATTTGAGACCGAGATACTAAACTTGCTTAACAACATCTTCCTTTCAATGATCGACTATAAACTTGATTCTTTCTTCACTGTCTTTATGCCGAAAGAAAGCGTACTTGATCTTGTGATATAGAAAGGTTGCTACAGACTTTATCATAAATTGATGTATCCTCATTCTACTTGTTAAATGTCGGCTTCAGTGACACTAATAGATCTCGATCTTTATATGTATGTGCTCATATTTTAGTATAGAAGACTCGCTTCTTTTATTCCTTTACATGTATGTGCACAGGTATTTGCTCTTTTTTGCAAGGATCGTGTCTTCTTCAAAGATTGAAGTGATTGTGGCTTTAATAGGCTTATAATGCCTCTAAACAGATTAACCTTAAGTAAACTCTTCTCTTGACAAAGTATGATTCGGTCACCACAGAACTTTTGTGACGTGAGGTAAATTTTGATCCTTACTGAACTTCGCCTTCTTCTTTTAATGAACACGACCTTGACTAGGTTTATAGCCTAGTAGATTACGTTTTCAAAACGATGCTCGACTCCTTTATTTGTTATGATTACGAACTGCAACCCTAATTGCAGAGGTACATAATCATGCCCAAATTCGGTTCTCCTTTTGTAACTTGGATTTTCCTTCTAGGAGCTCAATTTAGAATAATCAATCCCTTTACTCTTTGAATTGTGATCTTCTAGCTGCCTTGATTCACTGACCTTAGCTCTAATACCATGTCGAGAAAATTTAGGGCAGCATATAGTTTAGGTTCCTTATCTGATTTCTCTTAACCTTTGACAAGTTCTTGTGATTAATATACTAGTTCTTCATTATTATCATTATGCTTTGTTCATCATCAATAGAAATTCCAAACAAGAAGATCACAAAGACAACTAGAGAACACCAGATGTAGGCTCACAGCCAGAGCAAAACCCCTCTTCTAGGGGAAAACCCAAAATTCTTCTTCTCTTCTTTAGAATCAAATCAAAATGAGACATCCTTGACCTTTGATCGAGACAAATGACCTTTTCCAAACCGCCAAGTCTGCCTTCCATGAGCAAGTCAAACTTCCAAAGATTAATTCAAGAAGAACGTCATCTAGGATCTCACCCTTTTCCTTCCTCTTCTGCAATTCTCGAACTATAGTCTTTATTTGCATATTCGGCCCATGCAGTCCTTATTTGCACTTTCGGCTCCTATAATCTAGCACATGTGACTAAAGAAGACAGAAATCTTGGCTTCCAAAAAGATCAAATAAGGGTCTCCTCTTCTTCGCTCAAGATTTTTCCCTCTTCCTTTGATTCTTCATATTTTTTTCTTAGCTTATAAATTGCAGAGCGGATTCCATTGTGTTTGTCTCTATATCAAGTTGAATGATTGGTTATTAATAATGGTTTGAAGCTCCATTTGAGGTCGACTTGTAGAGTAGGATAGGCCGACTTGGTGGAGGAAAATAACATGACCAAAATACATAGAATAAATTGTTTTCTTTGATACGATGTGCCCAAGAAGGGTCTTATACATCATGACATTGACTTTGACACAAACCCTAGAGCGCTCAATGGGTGCTTTTGACCTAGAGACAAAATAAATATAGAAGGAAACCCATGCTAATAAATAATTTTTCTTTTTCTTTCTTTTTGACAAATACATTATATCATGACTCAAATACAATTATGAACATTGATACTAGTTACATTTCTCAACACTAGAGGAGTTGGTAATTTCAGTTTTTCGAGGGAGTTAGGTAATCCTCTTCATCTCATAAATGTCCTCTATGTTCCAAGACTAAAGTAAAATCTTAATGCGATAGCTACCCTTAAGGACAAGGGTTATGATGTCATCTTCAGCAAAGGTAAGGCTTACCTCCAACACTTAGCTTCTAGATGTAAGAAGCAGATAGGTGTGAGGATAAAGAATCTCTACAAGTTCCAAGTAGAAATAGGTGCAGCCTTAAGCAACAAGGCAGGGAGAACTCAGAGTAGAGAAGTGATGGCTGAGGAGAGTAGAACTCGAAGGGAGACCTTACAGCAAGAGCAGATTAGAGTACCTAAGAAGGAGCTACTCAAGATGGAGCCTTAGCCAATATCTTAGTTTGAGTCTAAGCTAGTTGGCAGTTGGACCGGCCAGCAGGATGATGAGGAGCATAGCCCAGGGCGAGTGTAGGCAACCACTCAGTCAGTGACTCCCAATATAGGGAGAGTTCGAGCCAAATGGGCAGATGATTTGTATATGAGAGATCAGGAGAGAGTTGGATATTCTAGTAACACTTTCAGCTAGATAAAGCAGCCATAGAGGTACACAAGGTACATGGCACTTATGACTGAAGTGCTAAAATCGCAGAGCATGGTTGGAAAGAACAGGTCTTCATATCAAATTTTGCAGAAGGAAGCAGGGAAGTCTTCTAGTTCAAAGGGAGCAGATGTTGTAGCAGAGAACGTGGTAGTGTTGGAGACAGATCTAGGTGGACAAGGTTCTTCCAGAAGCACCTTCCTCACTAAGAGGGAGTGTTGAAAATAGTAGTGAGTAAGGTCTTCTTTGACTTGTGCCTTAGTCAAAGAGACCACAAGTAGTCTTTCTTTAGCATGCACAAGTTCCTATAAGTTAGGACGAGTTCCTTAAAGTTGGGATGAGTTCATGAAGCAGTTTAGCTTATGCATATAGTTGGAGGGTCAGTTGTTTGTCTCCTAGTGCGAGTTAGACGTGGAAAAGAACAAGTGACAAAGGCTCAAAGGTTATTTGTGGCTAGGACAAGTTATATGAGTCAGTTAGACTTAGTTAACTAGTCAATCACAAGTCAGAGTTCCAAAAATAAATTTTCCAAATATAGATGGGTCGAATTGCTTATAAGGAGGACAAAGGCACATTGTTGGATCATTATTGCTTGCACAAGGTTGCGTAAGCAGAGACTTCTAGCAAGGAGAGCGCAAGGAGGAGAAGCCCATAAGGTGGATCTAAAGGAGATCTTCCTATTATTTCTACTCAGGAAATAGGAGAATTCCTTAGAGATAGAGCCTCACAGGCGAGGAAATATTCGTGTTGTGCAAGGATTTAGGGAGCAGATCAAGGCTACAAGTAGGGTGTTTCAAGCTTAAGTAAAGAAAGGATAACAAGTGTGTTGTCTATTGAAACAAGATTTTTTTTGTAAGAGATTTATTGCTCAAACTCCTTAAATAAAATTCTCAAGAAAAGAAGTGGATTTTCCCAGTTAGGTTCCCAGGAAAAATTGTATTGTGTTCTTGTGTGATGGTGTTCTTTATCTCTGCATATTCTTTTATTTTCGCTGCTTATCTATGGTAGAGAAATTATGTGTCTTAATGAAAAGAAACTAGTGTTCAAATTGTTCATTATATAAAAGCAGAATTTCGTGGATTTTCTACATTTGATACCAAAGGAGGCACTGGAGTTACGGGTTTGGTGATTAACCCTGCGTAGTACCTATTGAGGAGGAAGCAAAGAGGAAACACCTTTCATGAGGCCAAGGAGGACTTGCTAGTGATGATTATAATTATAATTTGTTGAAGCATTTTTGCAGAGCTAGGGTTTTTCTTGATTCTCCCTAGCTAGGGTTTTGGAGAGCTTAGAGTGTTGTACCAGCTTGCGATAAGCTAAGATTATGTACTTAAACTTCATATCTTATCCATATATGAAGTTTTGAGCTCTTGAAAATTGTCTTATTGCAGATTTGATTTTGAGCCATCATTGTCTTCATGGTTTGGCAATTTCCACCACTTATATGTCCAACTAATTTCAGATAAGTTAAGGTTGAAATTATTAAGGGATTTAGCATTCATATTGAAGGTAATAGGACAAATTTACCGTTGTAAATATGCATTAATTAGAGTGATTTCAGATCTGGTTTATGAATTAAAAGATTGCCCTCAGTGGCTGAAACTTGTTGGCGTATGGTATCTTCTGTCTTGGATTGCCTAGTGCATTGGGGTAGATGTGAAGTGAAATATTGTCCACTGTTTGCTTCTGTAATTTATATGTTAGTACAACCCTAAAGATGATACTTCACAGGGATTTGATCCAAGGAACCCATAAAGAGCTAAAATTTACGAGTTTGCAGAAGAAACCTCAATTCATGAAATTTCTACACAAGCAGCTGAAGCTGGTCAATCCATGGCTGATAGCAAATAATCAAATCCTTTCAAGACTTGGGTTGGTTGGACTTTTCATGGAGCAGCAAGGTCCAGAGACACATCACAACACTCCTGAAAGGTAGACATTTTATCCCATAACTATATGTATCTGGCTGTGAATTTTGTTTTAATGTCTATATCATTAATATTATGCATCCTGCAATTTGGACTGTATCGGATCTTTCCGTGGAGAGAGATTATATATAAGTTAAAAGATTTATTCATTAAAAATAAGAATGAAGCAGGCTTTCATCAAGGATGTGATGTTGGTCTTTTTGAATCTCATTTATGTGGTTAAACAACTTCGTTATGAGATTACCTAGCACAATTTGCTTTTCACGGAATAGAATATCTCAAAAAGAATTACAGTTGCACATATATTTGAATTATTTTATAAGTTCACAGGTTAGGCAATCTAAAGAGTAAGAGGACAATTTGGCTTATATCAGGTGGTTGGGAATGTAGAAAATTTTGCTAATCTGATAGCCCTCCCAGTTTCTAAGTTTGTTTATATGTTTAATGCCCTCACCACAAAAGGTTAGCTGATGTAAAACATTTAATACAAATTCATTTGAAACATTTACAAGCTACCCCTACCATTTCTTTTGAGCTGATATGAAAGATAAGGCAAGCACATACACACACACAAATTTTGTTACACAGTGATTTTGGTCTAATGACTCTGGAAAAACCCACAAGGGGAAAACCAGTGAAAAGGAGGATTTAATTGCTCTTAAGGAAAAATAATTACACAGAAGAAATTTATCAGACTTATATCCCTTTGGTGACAAGATGGTAGAGTCCTTTTTGCATGAAGAAAACTGCCACTCAGTGACAATCTCTGTTCACTGATTTTGCCTTCATTCTCACGATGAAATTAACTAGAAGACTGTGACAAACATAGCTGAACTTTCCCAGAAAATTTGTGCCACGAATCTGATGCAATCTGCCTCCTGGAATCACGCTAAAGGTGTCTCAAAATTCGTGCTCTCAAGCCCCAAATAAACAGTGAGACAGTTTTTCTAGATTCTCGGCCCAGCTACTGTGACATTGGCAGATTCGAGCAGCTCCTCTGCACCACAAAAAATACGCTGAGACTCACTCTCAGCCACCCAACAGATCAGCCCAGGCTTATATATTGAATCTCGGCCTGATATCTCTGCTCGAGAATCTCAGGGTGCATGCCAGAAATCTACAGCAGAAAAACTCGGGTTTGCCTCCTTGCTGTACACTGTCCCTTCTCCTTCTCTGCAATCTCAGCCTCCTCTCAAGCTCTTTCACTCCTTGTCTCAAAAGCTCATGAGATAATGAAAATGAATGTCTACTCTTCCTTTTCCCTTTCTATCCTCTAGAATGAGGAGAACCCTAACCCTTGAGATCTAATGGCTGAAAGTAAATCTCAGCTCATTAGATCAAGGGTGGAGATCATTCTCTCTCTCGACCCCTTCTCTCATGCGGTCCCCCTCAATTAATGAGTCTCCTAGTTACTTTTTAATGTTTTGTACCATGTGCACTTTTTCTTTCATAAAGTCACTTTTAAAACATAAGTCACTTTAATATTAAAAAATGTACTTTGTACTTTTCTCATAAAGTCATTTTATAACACAAGTGACATTAAAGCACATAGCATATAATCCATAAAAGGTAACTTTGCTCCATGACATTAATAAAACTCATAATGTCCGAAGACAAAAAGTCATTAATGAATCTTCCTAGGCCAAAATGATGAATGCACTAGGAAACACATCCTTGGTACCAAAATTTTCAACAAGGAAGAATGACTGGGATCCTCCTCACCCAAATTCAATTCCCACAAGAGACATGATGAGCTTTGATGTGATGGCTTTGAGCCTTGTTGTTGAGAATGAATAGTCCCTCAAGGACCGGAACGTGTATATTCCTCATATGGAATATAAAGGTATTTTCCACATGGAAAGAAAAATAAAATCTAGGAGTAAGATCTTTTCATCCTCTGTGCCTTCTATTTTACAGATTGCACACGTTTTTTCTTCCCAGAGGGTTTTGGGTTGTGTCCACCATCCAATTTCATCATGTAGGTTGTTTGAATTTGTCCTAATTTTTGCAATGTCGCTCTTTATTGTCCGGCTTGTTACTTCAGTTGCATAGCTCTGGTTCTCTAGGTTAGAGTTGATCATCTATTTCAAGTAAAGAAGTTTTTTTCTGCATTTTGTATTGTCTTATATTCAATCTCTTTTCTTTGATAACGGTTTCTATATAAGCCTTTTATGTTATATATGTTTTTGATATGGATAACTACTAACAGTATTGTTGAAGGAAGCAGTGCAAGAATAGTGATTACAGATCTCTGATGTGGAAGAATAACCTATATGCAACAATAAGCTGACCACGTATATGGAAGACATAAACACGTTGTAATATCATTAAGATTTGAATACATCATTCAGAGTTTACTCTCCTATTCAATATCAGTAGTCGGTTAGGAATGATTCTATAGACCAAAGGCATTGACAAAAAACAAAGTTGTTATTTATCTTTGCAATCAGGGAGCCCATTAAAGACCATGTAACAAGCAAAGTTCGTATACTCAAAAGTTAAATACTCCAGAAGACTTCGAATATGAAGATCTCCATTGAAGATACAAGAATGTATATTAAAATGCATGAATGAGAATGATGTTACAAATAAGAGTGAGAGTCTGCTTATATACCCTAGGCAGGTGTCCCTTTATGAACGGTCATGTCCTTAGGGACATACCTCTTCATTAACTAATTAATAATTATTTATGATGTGTTATTATTATTTATATTTACATATTATATATATATATATATATATATATATATATATATATATAACATTGTCTTCCTCCTCAAAAAGCTTTGTCCTCAAAGCTTGTTGATGAAAAGACTTGATCTATTTTTTTGTTTCGAATGTTTTCTCGTCTCAGAACTGTCATCTTCGTTGATACAAGACGATATGATTCTTTGAGCGATAAATAAAATTGCCGAGATGAAAAGGGATCAAACCATTCTAAATTAATCTTCTATAAAACTTGGAAATTATTTGATAGGTGGGATAGTTGGTTATCGTCAGCTTGTATTGTGCTAACATCATTTTTCTTTTGAACATAAGTTTGTTGTTTATGTTCCAAGTGATACAGATTCGTAGATTTTGTGGCGTCTATCCTTGTGATTCAGATGTAGATAAGGGGTTCTTTTGGTTTGATTTTCCCTTATCATGCGTCTGGAATTTCTTGATTTACTTCAGAAAATCATGTTGTTGATTTAATTACAAAATCTTCACTTGGAATTTTCATCCTCTGAACTGCAACATTTGAATATGTTTTCCCTTCAACTGGGTTGTCATCTTCTTGAGTTCTGATATTGACTGGATCAGTATTCATTCCTATTTCAACTTGGTCAGCTACGTCTAAAGAGTTCGATATGTTTTTCGTGTTGATTTCTTCTAGTTTGTTTTTCAATATTTTCTTGTCATTTTTTAGTTTCTTAATTTGCGTCAATAATTTATCACTGTGGTCTTTGAGGCAAGTAACTTCTTCATTTTTGTCAATGGTGATTTTGTCAATTTCCCTTTGCATATTTGTATTACTTTTTTACTTTCTTGAGAAATTACTTTTGCAATATCTTGCATATCTTATGGTATTACGGAATTTAGTTTCACTGTAACATCATGTAATGTTATCTTTTTCTTTTTGTATGAAAATGTCAGAAACTTATTTTTCGTATTTAAGATAAAGGACCCTAGTGATTCCATCCAGGGCGAACCCAAAATTATATCACTATTGTCGCAAAATAAGGTTTTAACGGTGAATTGAGAGACAAAAGTATAGTCTCCCACGCTTAGTTGTAGATTGCTTATGTTATATTGCTTATTACTCATTGAATCCATTACTTCAATTATGTTCGATTCAGGAATCACTAATTGGTCAGCACATTCAGTACTAACATAATTATTATTTTGAGTAGAATCGATAGAAATGATAACATCCTTTCCTGCAAGTGATCCTTTCATTTTAAATAGTGCACCGACACACATATACTAAAAGTTTTAGGAAATCTTCCCTCTTTTATTTCTGACTTAGACTCAATTTCTTTCTCGCCAGTAATTGATTCCATTTTGCTTTGTGGACATAAGCTTAAGGTCTTTAAAAAGTAACCCCTCTAATTTTTATAATAATACTTTTAGGTATTATTTTATAATAATAAAAAAATTTCAATCTTAATGGTGTCTTTCTAGTTCCTTCAATTCCTTTTATAACTTTGAGAAGTTTGACCTTTTTTTATTATTTTTTTTTAATTTTATCGAGAGTAGTTTTAATGTTACCTCATAAAATAAGACAAGATTTTCTTTTTTTTTTATTAATACCATTGGCTTTAAAAGGCTTTACGATTTTTCAAAACCTTTTAAAACAACATTTCTTTAATAAAACCCCCCTTTAAAATTCAATATTATGACATTACCTCGGATTTGTATGGACATGTCGAAATGGTTTGTACGAAGGGGTTGTGTGTTTGTACGGAATGCATTGAATCGTTTCAAATCATGCGACTATGCCTTTAAATTTGATGTGCAGTTTGGACATTGCAAGTAATGGAAGTGCAGTTGTTGATGGTGCGTGGCGGCACAGAATCAGGTCAATGAAAGTCAGTGGATGGGATGGGCTAGACAAGGTGGCTCCGAGTGGGCAAAGTATCTTGGCAGCAGACAGATGGTGTACAGTGGTCAAAAAAACAGAGGTGGTGGAACACGCGGACAACAGTGGCCTCTTGAGCGGCAGGCGGACCGGTGGTTGTGGCTACAATTTCCTTAGTGGCATATGAATTTCTTGCGGCAACAGAGGTAGAACAAGTAGTGCTCGATGTCCAGTTGTAGTGGAACAGCGGCCACAGCGATAGTGGTTGTGGTGGTCCGCCGACGGCTGGGTGATCAGTGGTTTAATCATTGTAGCAGACGCGGGTTGTCAAAAGCGCGAGAGTAGCGGTGATCTGTCAGGTGGTTTGCGCGGGCTAATGATGAAGGCATTGTGCTGTTACGCGTGAGCTAGGTAAGTTGTTTATTTTTTTGTTTTGATTTATTTTATTTTTTTATTGTTATTATTATTATTTTATAATTATATTTTTTTTTACCTATTTTTTTTTTAATTATTTAATTTGTTTTTAAAGGATTTTTTTTTTTTTGGGGTTGGTTTTTACTATGGCCAACACCCTGACGGCAAGATGGAGAAACTCCAACACTTGTATAGTGAAATGCTTAAATTGCACGACAACGACGTTGATGCAAGGTTGATGGCCAAAGGCCTCGATCAGAGAATACGGCTCTATGCAGCAGTTGAGCGGTAAGAGGATCGAATTGCTCCGATACCAATGTAACAAGCAACATTCGTATACTCAAAAGTTAAATACTCTAGAAGACTTGGAATACGAAGATCTCCATTGAAAATACAAGAATATATATTAAAATGTATGAATGAGAATGTTGTTACAAATAAGAGTGAGGTTCTGCTTATATACTCTATGCAGGTGTCCCTTTATGAACGGTCATGTCCTTAGGGACATACCTCTTCATTAACTAATTAATCATTATTTATGATGTGTTATTATTATTATTATATATATATATATATATATATATATATATATATAACAAACCATGAGAAAATGTAATAACAAGGCCACTCATCTGCCTGAAATTTATGCGATTGTAATTTTTCTTTGAGAAAAACAATTAGAGATTGGTTTACATGGAAATGTATTATTAGCACTTGACTTCTTACTAGTCTTACAATCTCTTGTTGAACATTGACATTTCAAATGCATGCATTCTCATAATCTTTGGACTTCTTGGTTCATGTTTAATTTCTTCACAGAATGTACACACGTTGAGATCTCATAAATGATAAAGAGGCACAAGGGGTAGCATGATATTTTAAACTCTTGGAATATCATAACTTCAAAACCCTTTTGAAAGATGAATTTAGTACTAAGATTGAGCAAATCCCATTTGAAAGATGACGTTAATAGTAAGATTGAACAAATGTAAGATCCCAAACCTTAAAAATTTCGTTAGATCTAGCACATTTTAGTGTTCTCAATAAAAATCTTTCAGCAAAAAACATGATCATAGACGGGATCTGGAAATGCATCCTTATTTATATTAATAACTAAAGAAAAATAGTACATGCCCATACAAAGTATCAAAGCCCCTGCAATGGCATGCATAGTTTCTCATCAAAAGAGAAAAATAGAGACTAAAGCACAGTCGTGGACCCTAGATGGATCCACCAAACAAAATAACACCCATGGTGTTTTCGTCCCTGGGATCAAACTAGAACTGGCTACGCCAAGCCAGTTCTCAAGAAAAACACAATAAGATAAATAAACCCAAACGATCCCCAATGCCTAGCTTCTATCCCCTTTTATAGTCTTGATGGACTCCCTAGAGACCTTAATTTATTATTTTCCCTCGAAAACTGAAGGCAAATACCATGGGTTGATACCATGGGAAAATGCCACGGTAAATACCATGGACAGATTTCATCCATTTTGACGAGATCAAGAAAGGGAATATTACAAATCCTCCCGCCCAAAGATTTCTTGCCCTCAAGCAATTCACTGCTATCCACAACAGGTGAATTGATACCAGAATCCCATACAACCCAGTGTGCTATTCCATACCTCCATGCTAAAAGTTCCCAAATGGATCCTTCGATACTTGGATCCCAAACAATCCTCCGACCAATCCTTCCTTCGATAGATTCATCTGGATCCCAAACAATCCTTTAGCGAATCCTGGCCCCAATGGATTCTCCTGGATCCCAATGCCACCTAAGTCCTGGGACTTGTGGGTTATGGTATCAGCTTGGCCCTCCATCACTACTGGTGTGACCAATCCTTCCTTCAATAGATTCATCTGGATCCCAAACAATCCCCCGGCCAATCCTGGCCCCAATGGATTCTCCAGGATCCCAATGCCACCTAAGTTGTGGGACCTATCGGTTATGGTACCATCTCAGCCCTCCATCACTGCCCGTGCCAAAGGGCTCAAGCTGCAATATGCCCTTGGTTGTGGGTATCCTCCTATGAGTCAACCCATCAATAGAGTACCAACTCATAATCTCTCGCCAATCCAAGCCTTGGGAAGGATGAATATCTGCAAATCTACTATGTTGATGTTACGCAATGCTTAATTCATGTTGCTCCACTCGGTCACCCAACATGATGCATTTGGAGAACTCTGCCCTGCTCTTCCCAATGTATAAAGGTGGGTTGGTAGTGTTGCAAGCCTTTTCTATGTACTCCTTTAGAGAGATGCTTTGGAACTCCCCACGGTAATCCCCTTGTTGCCTTGTGAGGGACTTGAGTCGTTCCTCAACACTAGACAACTTGGTCATTGATTCGGTACATACCTCTATGAGCTCCTCAATTTTTCTAATCTCCTGTAAGACAGTGTCTCGAACTGTACAGACTCTTTGCTTCAACATCATAAGATTTGTCTTGAAATGCATGATCTTTTCTTGAAAGTCCTCTTCTGGCAATTCTAGTGCCCTGCTAAATGTCTCTGTATCTATGAAACTGGATTCATTCTTCAGCCCCGTCGTGTCTCGAAACGGTTGAATCAGAGACTATTCAGTCGGACACGTGTCCTCTGGATCGTGTCTGATCATGTCCCATCAAGACACCATTGTGTCCCGGTTCTGGTACACCAGTCCGGCTTTTATGAGTGCCACGCGGCCCATAAAGGGTCGTTTTGGCCCATTTCAACTTCGCATTTCACTCTCTTGATGTGGGTTTGTTGTGGGTGTGTGGGAACGAAGAGAAAAGGGTGTGGGAGCATTTTGGAGGCGATTCAAGCAACATGTAAGTGCATTTTGTCTCTATTTTTTTTTGCATTTTTATTATAGTAGTTTGCATGTGCATTTTTTTTACAAATTTGTGCATTTTTTCTTTATTTTTTTACAACATTCATGGCTCAATCAAGGACAGTAGGGAAAGGGCAAAGGAAGGGGAAGAATGTCCCCATTGAAGATGCCCATCCTGTTCCAATTTCATCAGAGTCTGCAAGTGTTACCTCTATTGGAAGTGGGGCTGCAACAACAACTTCAAATGTTGAGGGAAGATAGCAGCCTCAAGATAACAAATATCCCTTGTGGAAATATGTCACAAGAGAGCAAGGGCCAGGCAACAGAGGAGGAGGATGTAGTAGAGGAGAGCAGTGTTGACCATGATGATGACAGTGATGTTGATTTTGATGATGAGGATTGATGACTCATGAGCTACCTACTGCCTTGAGGCTTGTAGTTGTTTTGTATTTGCTATTTCTATTTGCCATTGGCATTTCTACTACCTATGTAACACATTTTGATTGGATGACTTAATGAGAAAACTGCAGTATCTTGTCTTTCTCCTATTGGATCATTTATGAATATGTCACAATTGTATTTGTATGCATAATGTTACTTTGTAAAACTTACATCTAGATGATGATCAATGTTTGAATCAATGAATTTGTATCATGAATGAGAATTTGTGTAAGAAATATCTAATTTTTAATATATATATATATATATATATATATATATATATATATATAACGTGTCCTAACATGTCCTGTTCCGAGGGGTCAACATGCCCGTGTCTAACACTCGAATCCTCGTGTCCTTCGTTTCTCATATCCCAGTGTCAGGTGACTTAGCTTTGTATCTGTCTACACTGGATGCCCCATGACCACAGCTTCAACTTGAACCTTTGACTAACCCTCCATAAATGGCTCATCCTGCATACTATATTTGTCATGATGCCCTGCATGATCATGCTCATCATATCGGTTTATTACTACTGGCTCCTCATTTGATTATCCTTGAATGTCTTCTTCCTGGCCTTCTCCACATGTGGGGATAAGTTGTCCACCCTCTCTGGTTGTCAAACATGGATGTACAGGTGGACTGTTATCTACACCTAATTACCCATACTCTTTATGGATGTTCTCCGAGATATCTATAGACTCAACTACCACAACGTCAAGGGGAATTACCTCCTTCCTTTCGCCATGTACTTTGTCAAGCTGACTGATTATCATTGGCTTGTCCTGCAAGTTTCTCTGAAAAGCATTGTCTTGCTGCTCTCCATCTGTACCTGACTGCTTGGATCCATCATAGGTTCTCTTCCGAAAACCGGTCAACCCAACTATGGAGGAATCCCCATGATCTGAAGAAGTCTCTAATAGTTTTGCATGTGTTGCATCCTTATCACCTGGACATGAATGGTCAAGTGCCCAAACTCCCTTGCATATAAAGCACAAGCCTTTCCTCCTTAGTTCATTCTTGTTGTCTCCACAAATCTTTATTAGTTCCTCCTTGGTTAACTTCTTTCTAAGTAGTTTGATGTTCAGTTTGACTAACCCCTCAGCTAGTTCATAAGAAAAAGGTGATTCAATTAGCTACTTCCTCCAAATGGCCAACAATTTGGATCTCAATTGTTCGCAGATGGCCTTATCTTCTCCTAAGATCGGGTACATGATCTTTTGCATGTCTGTTTTGATGAAGTTTGGATGAGATGTTGTAATTTCGATGCAGAGTATTGGAGCATCTAAAGGATTAGGTCATCACACTCTAGATCCAGCATAAGTATACCAAATATAGATTTCGCCATGGGTCCCAAAATTTTGCACCTCTGAAAAAAGTAAGAAGGGTGGTGTTGTCCAACCCTTGGAATGCTTCTACCATTACCTAAAAAATCCTCCTCGTGATGTCATCATTGTAGGGAAATAGTTGTAATGTTAAGGCTATGATTTTACTGAGAGCGACTGTGAGTCTAACCTTTTCACAAGAATGCTCCAAGAACCTAGGTTGTATCAAAGCAAGCATGGATGGCTTCAAGGAGAGGCATCAGCGCAGTGTTGGTGGGCAGCGGTGTCATACATCAGCAGCGCAGAGGGAGATGTTGCAGAATCAATTCAGTGCGTCAGAAAGATGCAGTACTAGAGCACATTCCTCACTAAGAGGGAGTGCTGATTTTTGGTAGCATCAGATGTGTTCTAAGTCTCAAATTTAGTAGGAAGGCTTAAGCACATGTATTCCAAAGAACCCAGAAAGCATTTTGGGAAATTCCACCCGGATTGTGTTTTATAAAAATAATTAATTATTTTTAATGGGACCCTAAGTTTAAACTTAGGAAATTAAAATAATTAAAGGATATTAATTAAAACAGAGTGTGAATCTTCTAGAAAAAGACGGAGATCAAGTCAAGTTAATCTTAGCCGTTGATTAACAATATAACCTCTACCATTGAAGTCTCAACAAGAAGATAATAAGGACTTGATGGGGCATTTCGAAATTACACCGACAGAGTCTAGAGATCGAAATTCTTTAGTGAGTAGTGCTCAAGGAGAAGATCGATCGAGTTGATTTTTGCAGAGAGGAGCAGAGATAATTTCTGGTTGGAGATCTTTCATGAGCCAGGAATACACAACAGAGAAGAGAAAGGGCAGTACACAGAAGAGGCAACGTAGCAGCTACGCAGAGGCAGCGAAGTGCCACGCAGAGGCAGCGTTGCAGCCTTGAGGAGATACGTGATTTAGCTGAGGATCAGTCAGATCTAGTGCCGGAGTGTCAAGGTGTGAGGCCGGAGGGGCCAGATATTAGTATCCAACCAATAGAAGAGCCCACAAGTAGAGGTGACACAGTCCCCACGCAAAGTTGACTCAAAGTGACGCAGATCTGCGTAGAGGCAGTGTAGGGCTCATCAGCTTAGTGTTTTGGTCAGTCAGGATTTCCAGTGTCAGTGTGAGGTAATCCTCACTAGCTCTTTGTCAATCAGATTCTCTGTGTGGATGGCCAGTAAGGCATTCCAGATTGTATTCAGAATTATTGCATAATAATACAAACCCTCAGTTGTTGCACCGGTTTTCCCACACTGGGTTTTTCCAAGAACTTAGTGCAAAAATAACAGTGTCGTGTGTCTATTGTTTATTCTTGCTCAAATCTTGTTTCTGCACTTATTTATCCGCAGTTTAATTTTGTGGAGGTTGTAGTGTATGGGTTTCAATATTTACTGTAGAACACAGTAAATAATTTGTTCAGAAAATAACAAATAGAAGAATTATCATCTGTTGTTGCAATAGGATTCCGGGACTAGGAATTTTCACATGGTATCAGAGCTTGTTTAGCGATGCAGCAGGAGAAAGAGAGCAGACTAGAAGGATCCAGAGTTGAAGAAGAAGCAGGAGATCAAAAAGCTACGTAAGCAGTAGATCGATTTCCCAAGTGATTGCGCAATCCAAGATAGGAGTGCTAGGTTTGCAAGGAAATCTCTCTCTGAGCGAGCCAACAGAGAGGTAGGATTTTCCAGTTTGCAGTTTGTCAGAGGCAGAGGGAGCAGCGCAGCAGATTCAGTGCAGATCAACAGCTGGTGGGACGCAGTTTTATTGTAGCAGCAGTTGCCAGTGCAGAAAGCGTCAAAAGAGAGAAGAAGAAGACACATTTGGGGGGAATTCTGACCTCAGAGAGTTTCTTGCCCGAGAAAGTTTGATTTACCGTGCAGAAGCAGCGAGATCATGATCTATTTGGCTTGCGCTAGCAAGGAGTGCATAGAGCCAGTTGCATAGAGGGTTAGAGGCAGTAATTCGACATTTGATTGGGTGAGATGGCAAACAGTGGGTTGCGTGATCAGGATTGGTTGGAGGGTGCCTCCAACTATGTAATCTAGAAGGCAAGGATCTCCTTCCTTTTGGATGAGCATGAGCTCAAGGCCTTCATCGACAGTGCACTAGATGAACCTGTAGATGCAGCACCATTGAGAGCCTTTAAGAAGAACATGGCAAAAGCCAAACGGTTGATCCTCGACGGGGTAAAGGATCACATTGTCTTGTTGATTTTTGGGTAGCATTGGATGTGCTTTAGCTCTGAAATTTTGTGCAGGGACTAGAACACATGAGATCTCCAAGATCCAGAAATCATTTGGAGAAATTCCGCCTGGAGTGCATTTTATTTTAAAAATTAATTATTTTTAATGGAGCCTAAGTTAAAACTTAGGAAATTAATATAATTAAAGTGAATTAATGTAAATGTGGGTGAGAAGCTTCTAAGTGACAAGGATCAAGTCTGTTTAATCTTAGCTGTTGATTAAAGATTTGATCACGACCGTTGATCACTCAACAGGAAAAGTATAAAGGAAGGCTTGAGGGTCAGTTGGAAAACACACACACACAGTGAGTGAATCTGGAGATCGAATTCTTTTGACGGAGCAATGCTCGGACGAAGATAAGATCTAAATGATTCACTGCAGTGAGGGGCAGAAGCAATTATTGGTCGGAGGATCTTCTCCGAGACCAAGAGTACATAGCAGAGATAGCAGAGGAAGCAGCGCAGCGACTAGGAGAGGTGACCCAGTCCCCAGAAGGGGTGACACAAGCCCACACAGGGACTGCGCAATGTTTCCAAGGGACAGCCCGAGTTTTGTTGGAGATCGAGGTTTCTGAGCCGGGAGGGCTAAAACTCAATTTTCCAAGAGGCAGATCGATTCAGAGAAGAGGTGACACGGTCCTCAGCCATCCCCATGCAGGTCTACGCATCTACTGCACAGAGGCAACGTAGAGGGAGCTGGGGTTTCACCAGTTCGGATCTAGATTAGCCGGGACTTGCAGTGTGAGGTAAAACTCACTATTGTATTTGTATGTCGTGAATTCTCTGTACTGAATAGCCAGCAAGGCATCCAGAGATTATACTCAGAAAACTGTTGCTTAATAATAAAAATCCTCAGATCTGCTGCACTGGTTTTCCCGCATTGGGTTTTTCTGAGAACGTTTAGTCCAAAAATAAGTGTCCTTTGTGTGGTTGTCTCTACTTGATCTGTATATTTGCGTAGGTTGCAGTGGATTTGCATTAATGTTTTCTGTAAATAACTTGTTAATTGAAAAATGAAATTAGGTAATGCAAATCAGTTAACTGCAGTAGGATTTATGTTTGTTAGATTCAGAAATTTTCACATGGTATCAGAGCAATTGCAGATCAAGGAGGACTAATGCCATTAGTGAAAGGACAGAAGAAAATATGCTGCAAGAAAGCAGTTGTGTCGAAAGACAGCATAGTTTTGGGCCAGAGAAGTAGAGGAAGGGTGACGTAGTCAACAAGGGAGGCTCACGCAAAGCCTGCATCAGCCTGATAGGGTGACGTTGTAGCTATAGAAGGCAGCGCAGAGGTTATTGAGTCTCATTTTTCCGGTTGTCGTGGTTGGAGGTGCAGTGCAGATTTTTATCTGGAATTGCTGGTGGGACGTTGATTCTGTTGGTGCAGAACAGTGTCTAGTGGGGCAAAAGCAAAGTAGAGGGAATCAGTGCCTCACAAGATTTCTTGCCAAGAAGTCTAGATCTAGTGCTGAGCAGCAGCAAAGAGAGATCAAAGAGGAGTGCTTCGACATTTGTTGGCAGAAGGATTTCCGTGAAAGAAATCGAGATTCATAGGGAGCTTGTTCCTTAGAGGATTTCTGGCGCCAAAGAAATCCAAATCCGAGTTTTGTTGGGACAACAGCAGAAGAGGGAGAAAGAAACTTGTTCGACATTTAGTTGAGCAGAGATGGCCGCTAGTGGACTGAGGGATCAAGACAAGTTGGATGGAGCATCCAACTTTGTCATCTGAAAGGCCAGGATCCTGGCAGTTTTAGATGAACATCGCATCAAGGATCATGCCTTGAACACGATTGTTGCTATGGTAGATGTTGATCCTCTCAAGAAGTACAAGGAGGCTCAAGCGAAAGCAAAGCACATGATCATGGACAGAGTCAAGGATCATGTGATCCCACATATTGCTGAGAAGAACACAGCAAGGGAAATGTGGGTGGCCTTGACCACATTGTACGTGGGATCTTCTGTGCAGCGAAAGATGTTGCTTGAGAATCAATTGAGATTGTTTCAGATGTGTAAGGGAGAAGAAATTGATCCCTTCCTTATCAGATTGCAAGGGATCCAAGATCAGCTAGCTTCTGTAGGGGCTACACGAGATGTTGGATTTATTGTCAGGACTTCCCTGATGCGGTCACTGAAGACTGGGAAACTTTTGTCCAAAGCATTTTGGGCAAGGCTACTCTTCCTAGCTGAGAGGAGATGTGGGCAACTCTTCGATAAGAAGAGATCAGACGGTGGACCAAGGCAGGAACCAGCAGTAAAGGGGTCAAAGTCAAGAAGGAGGAAGAGGAAGATGCGGCTCTCGATCAAAGGGACAGCAAGGGCAGCAGAGACGAAAGAAAAAGGACCTCTCGAAAGTCCAATGCTTCAGATGTGGAGAAATGGGACATTTCGCCATGCAATGCCCTCTTAAGAAGAAGGTCAAAGAAGAGAAGTCTGACTCGAAGGCTACTCCAGTTCAGGCTAATGAGGAGGATGACGATGGATGTGCCACGAGTGCTCATGCACCTAAGAGGTGGGGCAATATGGAGCTGTAATTGGAGCTACAAAAACCAGGGGCAGGATCCTTGAGGTGCCCAAACTCTTGGATCACATACAGCTACGGGAGCCCTTAATGACAGTAGCAAAATGACAAGAGTTAATTGGTGCGAGGGATGATGGAGCAACAGTGGCAGAGTTAGAGTGCCAAAGTTTGAAGCAACGCAGTGGAGTGTTGCAGCAGTGCGGGAGGCACAAAGCAAATACAACAATAGCGCAGTAGCATCAAAGGGTCAGCGCAGATTAGCAGCAAAGGAAGCTTCAACATCGAGGTGCATCCAGACTAACTAGTATGTCAGGATTTGGGATGTCTTTCAATTGCTTAACTCTCAGCAACTGAGTTGCAGTGCAGCAGTTAGCAGTGGTAGCATTATGGGCAGCATGATGCAACATATTGATAGGGAGTTGCAGTACAGATGCAGCAATGACAGTGGCAGTGTCATGGGCAGCAGTATAGATTGCAGCAGCGCAATGGATGAAGGGTTGTAGGGCAAGCATCAGTAGCACAGAGGACCAATGACGTGGATCAGGGTGACGCTTCTGGTGAGAAGTTTTGCTAGAGCACATTCCTCGCTAAGAGGGAGTGTTGATTTTTGGGTAGCAATGAGGATCAAGTATGTTTTAATATTAGTCGATGATTAAAGATTTGATCACTGTCATTGATCCCTCAATGGGAAAAGTATAAAAGAAGGCTGGAGGGTCAGTTGGAGAACACACACATAGTGAGTGAATCTGGAGATCGAATTCTTCTGACAAAGCAGTGCTCGAACGAAGATAAGATCTAAGTGTTTCAATGCATTGAGGGGTAGAAGCAGTTACTGGTCGGATGATCTTCTCCAGGACCAAGAGTACATAATAGAGAAACACCAGAGGAAGCAGCGCAGCCACTAGGAGAGTTGACGCAATCCCCAAAAGGGGTGACGCAGGCCCACTCAGGGACTGCATAGTGTTTCCAAGGGATAGTCCGAGTTTTGCTAGAGATTGAGGTTTTTGAGTCGGGAGGGCTTAAACTCAATTTTCCGAGAGGCAGATCGATTCAGAGAAGAGGTAACGCAGTCCTCAGCAATCCCCACGCAGGCCTACGCATCTGCTGCACAGAGGCAGCTGGGGTTTTTCCAGTTCAAATCCGGATTAGCCGACTTGAAGTGTGAGGTAAAACTCACTATTTTATTTGTCTGTCGTGAATTCTCTATACTGGATAGCCAGCAAGGCATCCAGAGATTGTAATCAGAAAACTGTTGGTTATAATAAAAAACATCAGTAGCGCAAAGGGAGATGTTGCAGAATCAGTTTAGTGCGTCAAAAGGATGCAGTACTAGAACATATTCCTCGCTAAGAGGGAGTGTTGATTTTTAGTAGCATTTAATGTGATCTAAGTCTCAAATTTAGCAGGGAGGCTTAGGCACATGTATTCCAAAGAACCCAAAAAGCATTTTGGGAAATTCCACCTGGATTGTGTTTTATGAAAATAATTAATTATTTTTAATGGGACCCTAAGTTTAAACTTAGGAAATTAAAATAATTAAAGGATATTACTTAAAATAGGGTGTGAATCTTCTAGAAAAAAATGGAGATCAAGTCAAGTTAATCTTAGTCGTTGATTAACGATTTAATCTCTGTCGTTGAAGTCTCGACGAGAAGATTATAAGGACTTGATGGGGCATTTGGAAATTACACCGATAGAGTCTAGAGATCGAAATTCTTTAGTGAGCAGTGCTTAGGGAGAAGATCGATCGAGTTGATCCTTGCAGAGAGGGGTAGAGATAATTTCCGGTTGGAGATCTTTTCTGAGTCGGGAATACACAGCAGAGAAGACAGAGGGTAGTGCGCAGAAGAGGCGACGTAGCAATTACACAAAGGCAGCGTAGTGCCACATAGAGGCAGTGCTGCAGCCTTGAGGAGATCCCAGATTTAGCTGAGGATCAGTCAGATCTAGTGTCGGAGTGTCGAGTTGTGAAACCGAAGGGGCCAGAGATCAGTATCCAGCAAATAAAAGAGCCAGCAAGCAAAGGTGACGCAATCCCCACGCAAAGTGACGCAAATCTGCGCAGAGGCAGCATAGGGCTCATCAGCTTAGTGTTTTGGTCAGTCAAGATTTCCAGTGTCAGTGTGAGGTAATCCTCACTAGCTCTTTGTCAGTCAGATTCTTTGTGTGGATGGCCTGTAAGGAATCCCAGATTGTATTCAAAATTACTGCATAACAATATAAACCCTCAACTGTTGCACCGATTTTCCCGCATTGGGTTTTTCCGGGGAATTAGTCCAAAAATAACGATGTCATGTGTCTATTGTTTATTCTTGCTCAGATCTTGTTTCCGCACTTATTTATCGACAGTTTAATTTTGTGGAGGTTGTAGTGTATGGGTTTCAATATTTACTGTAGAACACAGTAAATAATTTGTTTAGAAATTAACAAATAGAAGAATTCTAATTAGCTGTTGCAATAGGATTCTAAAACTAGGAATTTTCACATGGTATCAGAGCTTGTTTAGCAGTGCAGGAGCAGCAAGAGAGCAGACCAAAAGGATGCAGCGTTGAAGAAGAAAAAGGAGATCAAAGAGCTATTCAAGAAGTAGATCGATTTCCCCAGTGATTACGTAATTCAAGCCAAGAGGGCTAGATCTACAAGGAAATCTCTCTCTGAATGAGCCAACAAAGAGGTAGGATTTCCCAGTTTGTAGTTTGTTAAGGGCAAAGGGAGCAGTGCAATAGATTCAACACATATCAGCAGCTGGTGGGACACATTTTTCTTGTAGCAACAGTTGTTGGTGCAGAAAGTGTCAAAAGAGAGAAGAAGACACAATTGGGGGAATTCTGACCTCAGAAAGTTTCTTGCCCAAGAAATTTTGATTTCCCATGCAGAAGCAGCGAGATCGTGATCTATTTGGCTTGCTCCAATAGGGAGTGCATAGAGCCAGCGGCGCAAAGGGTTAGAGGCAGCAGTTCAACATCTAATTGGGTGAGATGGCAGCCAATGTGTTGCGTGATCAGGATCGATTGCAAGGTGCCTCCAACTATATAATCTGGAAGGCAAGGATCTCCTTCCTTCTAAATGAGCATGAGCTCAAGGCCTTCATCGACAATGCAGTAGCTGAACCTATAAATGCAGCACCATTGACAGCCTTCAAGAAGAACATGGAAAAATCCAAATGGTTGATCCTCGACAGGGTGAAGGATCACATTGTGTCACATATTTCTAGCAAAGGGACTGCAAAGGAAATGTGGGATGCGTTGGCCACACTATATCAAGGATCTTGCGAACAGTGGAAGATGTTCTTGGAGGAAAAGATGCAGACTACAAGGATGCAGAAGGGACAATGCATTGATCCACCCCTTGCAAAACTTCAGGATGTCTGAGATCAGCTGGCAGCTGTAGAAGTAGCTCCTTAGGCCACAGAGATGGTCAGACTGGCTCTGAATTCCGTGTCCGAAGAATATCAAGTCTTTGTCCAGAGTATCCTGGGTAGAGAGAAGTTGTCGGGTTGGGAAGGAATGGGGGAAAACCTTCAACAGGAAGAGATGAGGAGAGACTTGCTCAAGTGCAAGCTTGATGGCAGCAGCAACAATAGGACGAAGCCCAAGGAGGAGGATGAGAATGCAGCCCTTGCATCAATGGAGCAGCAGAGGCGGAAGAAGGATGTCTCAAAGACTAAATGCTTCCGGTGTGGCAAGATGGGACATTACGCTACACAGTGTCCTCTCAAGAAGGACAAAGATGAGAAGCATGATCTGCAAGCTGCAACTGCGAAGATCGAGGAGGAAGAATTCGCGATGATTGCCCACATATCTCCAATGGAGAATTGGGGTGACCTAGAGTTGTAGTTCGAAAAAAAATTGTAGATTGGGCAGGATCCTTGAGGAGTCCACCTCTTGGATCATTACCTTGCTACGAGGACCCAAATCAAAAGTAGCAGGATGGAACACTGTCGGTTGGTGCAGAGGAGTACCTAAGTGACAGCGCAGTGGCTAGAGAGCGCAAGAGTCTGAGTAGTGCAGAGCAAAGTTGGTAGCAGTGCAGGAAAGCACAACGCAAAGTCAGCAGCAACTCAGCATCTTAAGAGGGTCAGCGCAGAGACTAGCAGCAGTCAAATCTTCAGTATCAAATGCATCATGTTGAACACTTAGTTCAGTGTTTGGATGTTTTTTTGTTGTAATAAGCTACAGAGTTGCAGTGCAGTAGTAGTGGGCAGCAATACACAAGGTCAACAGTAACATAAATGCAGCATCGCAGTGTTGGTGCACAGCAATGTCAGACATCAGCAGCGCAGAGGGAGATGTTGCAGAATCAGTGTAGTGCGTCAGAAGGATGCAGTGCTAGAGCACATTCCTCACTAAGAGGGAGTGTTGATTTCTGGCAGCATCGAATGTGCTCTAAGTCTCAAATTTAGCACGAAGGCTTCGGCACATGTATTCCAAAGAACCCAAAAATCATTTTGGGAAATTCCACCCGGATTGTGTTTTATGAAAATAATTAATTATTTTTAATGGGACCCTAAGTTTAAACCTTAGGAAATTAAAATAATTAAAAGATATTAATTAAAACACGATGTGAATCTTCTAGAAAAAGACAGAGATCAAGTCAAATTAATCTTAGTCGTTAATTAACGATTTAATCTCGACCGTTGAAGTCTCAACGAGAAGATTATAAGGACTTGATGGGGCATTTAGAAATTACACCGACAGAGTCTAGAGATCGAAATTCTTTAGTGAGCAGTGCTCAGAGAGAAGATCGATCAAGTTTATTCTTGCAGAGAGGGGTAGAGATAATTTTTGGTTGGAGATATTTCCTGAGCCGGGAATACACAGCAGAGAAGACAGAGAGCAATACGTAGAAGAGGCAGCGTAGCAGCTATGCAGAGGCAGCGCAATTCCACGCAGAGGCAGTGTTGCAGCCTTGAGGAGATCCGAGATTCAATTGAGGATCAGTCATATCTAGTGCCAAAGTGTTGGGGTTTGAGACCGAAGGGACCAAAGATCAGTATCCAGCCAGTAAGCAGAGGTGACGCAGTCTCCACGCAGAGTGACGCAGATCTGCGCAGAGGATGCGTAGGGCTCATCAGCTTATTGTTTTGGTCAATCAAGATTTCTAGTGTCAGTGTGAGGTAATCCTCACTAGCTCTTTGTCAGTCAGGGTCTCTGTGTGGATCGCTAGTAAGGCATCCCAGATTGTATTCAAAATTACTGCATAATAATACAAACCCTCAACTGCTGCACTGGTTTTCCCGCATTAGGTTTTTCCAAGGACTTAGTCCAAAAATAAAGATGTCGTGTGTCTATTGTTTATTCTTGCTCAAATCTTGTTTCCGCACTTATTTATCCACAGTTTAATTTTGTGGAGGTTGTAGTGTATGGGCTTCAATATTTACCATAGAACACAGTAATAATTTGTTCAGAAATTAACAAATAGAAGAATTCTCATCAGTTGCTGCAGTAGGATTCTGGTGTAGGAATTTCACACATAGAGCTCTTGGTGTGCTCTGATCCCATATGCCATTTGATTATGGCCAAAACTATCCTTTTAGCTTAACCAACTAACTTTATATTAAAAATATCCAAGTAAAATATATGAACACATGAACACCATCTCGATGGCCATATCCGTATTCAACATGAAATTGAACCTAGCCAAGAATCAATTATGTAATTATATTACTAGCCCAAGGTATAGTTTCACAATCGTCGTTAGTCAATACTCCCTTCGCCAAATTAGTTGTTAACCAATAATAAGAATTTGAAAAGGTCATTGGACAACACTTGTTGTCTCAAGGTTAATGCATTACGCCATAGAAAGGCAGAAGATGTGGACCCAAGGTAGTTCTTCTAATCTCTGAATCGATATGTTGCCTTTCACCAAACATGCAGCCGCCTGGTCGTCGATTACTCCCAGCAATTCCGATGATGTTCGTAGAATAAAGCTTAAATCCAGTGTTGGCACCGTCACCTTCAGCTGTCAGACGTCACCTACGCTTAACAGAAATCCATGTGTTGGATTGTGTACAGAAAAGAACTGTGATCCAATCTTTGGCGAGCATCTTGTTCAAGATTGGACAACGAGAACGCAAAATTCGTAACTACCTTCATCGACAAGATTAGTCCTGTATGAATCGAACCCTTATACATCTCCACAAAAAAGGGGACTTCATTCATTAGGGAAAAAATTAAACACTCCACACATTCTGAGAAAATTTTGAACTCCTTCTGTCGACAAGATTAGATCCTGAAATTTGAATATAATATGTTGTTGGGCCACAGTTGTCTTGACAAACTGACGTGGGATACCAGGCGATCATTAATAATATTAAAACTGTTAATTAAATACCTTCGGGATAATAGAGGATTTTGATGCACGGGGAGGTCGCTTGATTATTACGCTGCATTGCAATGAAACCTTTCTGTACATAATTTCTGTGAAGATCCCTCCACATCCACTGTTCTTTGGAGTAATGGCTACAACCTTCTTCTGCAACGCGTTTTAATTGTCGCTCCAGATTCACTGTCAACTAGTGTGGTGTGCTCGCACCCCTCACAACCCTCTACCAAACCACGGATTTCAGCACGTTGATGAGGTCTTGCAGCCCCTCAATGATTCTAAGCCCTCTGTGAAATAGCTTCAACCGCTCTTGCTCGACACATTGCACCCTCATTGCAGTATGGCTATCTCTTGTACAGAGCCATGTGACCCTGGTAATGTGACCCCCCAACCACCAGCTATGTTCAGTGATCAGCGTGCACAATGGTGCTCCACCCGCGTTGACTGGGTCGTCCCTTCGATTCTTGAGTTGTTGGGAATACAACTGAGATTGGAGCTTCAAGCGATTACTCTCTTCTTCTTCTTCTTTTATCCTCTGATGCTCGATCCTGCATTCACAAACCTAGAAAAAACAGTTAACGTGGGAAACCCTAGAGAAATGATGCTTTATGGCCTCTTGCTAATGCAATCCATGTTCGCTCCTTCACCCTTAATCCACCATTTTGCACTTGTGTTTTCGATTAAGAGATTCGTGATTCGACCCTTCTTACCAAATGGTAATCCTTTTCGTTGCACAACACGAACCCTCTGCTATAGGCAGATCTTTACCTCTTGAGAAGATTGTTCCCAAGAAGGGTTAATTTTTGCAGATAAAATTATTCAGCCAACTAGGGGAGTTAAAGAAAACCACCGAAATTTGGCGAGTTACTGGCTAGGGTGATTTTGGACAATCACCAAAGACTAGTTTCTACTGACCCTCGATCTGCAATAAAAACACCCTCAGGCTGGCAAGACGCACAGCTTTGATACCACTGTAACATCCCAAACCTTAAAAATTTCTTCAGATCTAGCACATTCTAGTGTTCTCAATAAAAATCTTTCAGCAAAAAACGTGAACATAGACAGGATCTGGAAATGCAGCCTTATTTATATTAATAACTAAAGAAAAATAGTACATGCCCATTCAAAGTATCGGAGCCCCTGCAATGGCATGCACGGCTGCTCATCAAAAGAGAAAAATAGAGACTGAAGCACAATCGTGGACCCTGGATGGATCAACCAGACAAAATAACACCCACGGGGTTTTCATCCTTGGGATCAAACTGAAACTGGCTACGCCAAGTTCTCAAGAAAAACACAATAATATAGATAAACCTGAATGATCCCCAATGCCTAACTTCTATCCCCTTTTATAGGTTTGATGGACTCTCTAGAGACCTTATTTTATTATTTTCCCTCGAAAATCGAAGGCAAATACCATGGGCTGATACCATGGGAAAATACCACGATAAATCTTCTATCTCCTTTTATAGGCTTGATGGACTCTCTACAGACCTTATTTTATATTTTCCCTCGAAAACCGAAGGTAAATACCATGGGCTGATACCATGGGAAAATATCACGGTAAATACCATGGACAGATTTCGTCCATTTTGACCAGATCAAGAAAGGTAATATTACAACAAATCCCATATGAAAGATGAAGTTAATAGTAAGATTAAAAGATAACAAAGGATGTAATATAATTGATAGTTTCCAATTATTGTATATATCAGATTTATTGATTTCCAAATTTAATTTTTGTTTTTTTTCATAAACAACAAATTCTCAAATGAAACATGAAGCATTTTTCATTTTCAAGTCAACGATTGTGATTGTGTATTATATGAATAGTACAACCTAAATCTAACAGTGTAAAGCAACAATGTTAAAACTTAAAAGGATGGGAATAAAAGACATGATTTTAATCTACCTTGCCAATCTTTGTGGATGTGACTTGGTATAATTGCAAATGAATAGATCTGTATGGTTGCCTCCAATTGCCAAAATAGACGCCATCTGTGAGGATAATAAGACCTTGGAAATAGATAATGTTCCATGTGTATGTTGAGATAGTTTGTAGTAGGTATGGTAAATAGAGGCCATCTAATGATATGATGAATACTAATAAGACTCGTGAGACTATTCAGGGTGTCCTTGGCTTATATACAAATACAAGCCAAGTTTACTCAAGAACTAAACACTGGATCAAACTTGGTGGAGTGCTACGACTCAATAAGTTTGGCCAAGGCTCTGCGAGTTTATCAAGACTCAAAAACTTCAATAGACTGAATCGGCTGGTGGCATGTAAAATCTGAAAGTGATGAAAAAAACTCTCATTCTTCCCCAATTATCATTACGTTTTAACCTTTTCCATGGTCTCAGAAAACGTTGGATAAAGCCATATGCATGCATAGTACAGCCATTCAGGCTATTTTCAAGTATTATCAATCGATGTGAAAGGGAAAATGCTAGGAAGTTGATTACTTGGGAAAGAACCTTTTTTCATTATTTACTCATGCCATAGTTCATCGTCCATGGTGTTTGAACTTTGAAGTTGACTCACAGTCTAAAATACACTTTTATACAATATCAAATAACTATTTAAACTTTGAAGTGTATGTAAACCTTCACGTTTGCCTAGTTAATGCCGTTATATTCATTTTGATGTCTATGAAGAACAGTTGTCGTGAAATAGAAAATCTTTCTTTTCTTGAGAATATATTAAGTATTTTTCAGGTTTTTAATTTGCAGAGTTGCGTGTATTTCCCAAATCCGAGCCACACCCTTACTCCTTGTCTTGTCTAGCCGATCCCAATACTGAATTGTGTGAGTTTGTAACAGTCATAAAAGATAAATGACATTTCCAATGATTTTCTGCAATTACCGTCAGCTAACATTCCAACTGATATATTCATCATATGTTATTAACTTATTTCACTTGGAATGAGATGCCTGCCTAAATAATTTGAATGCAAACTTAGGCAGCAACAATTTCCCAATATAAGAGAAGAGCTTTGGGCATGGTGAAAAAGAACAGAAACGCGTAACTCTTCAAAACAATAGCCTGTGAACAAACCAAGAAAGAAGTGTAAGCATCAAACAAACAGTGAAATGAATGCAAAGTACCTTGGCTGAAATTCCCAGACTTCAACTAGTTCATTTCCATGGCTGTCGTTCCAGCGCACTTTCCGTCTCCCAGTCAATTCTTGCTCTTGCTCTGTAATGGCAGAGGCCGTCCTGTTTCCCCCTCTACCTGAAAGCAAAGAGTCATTCAAATCCGTATCTCTTCTGTCATCTACAACTTGTTGCGCCACTGTCGTTGTCCTGTTTAAAAATTCTTGCCCAGGATGATGTTGCTGCTGCTGCTGTGAGCCCTGAGATATCAGTTGCTTGTTAGCATCAACACCATTATGAGAAATAGCCACCGGCTTGTTTGCACAAATACCATTGACAGAGTGCTTGGATTCGTCTCTCAAGAAAGCGTTGTGGGCATCGAGAGTCCGAGGAGCCACTAAGGCCGCCACAGATGCCATTTATTCATTCCCGTTGTTACAAGAATAAGCTACTTCCTAATTTCATTCACCCGATGCAGCAAGGTACGATTTCGAAACCTGCCGGGGAACAATAAACCAAAACATGTACCGATACCTGAAAAATAGAGGCTACTGCATTCTCCTACCACGCCCCAAATCCATTCATGCCCACAAACTGCTGAATTTTAATGCTAAAGGAAGTCCCCTCCAAAGTCCCAAGGGTCTCGCAGGCAATCCATTCCCTTCTCCTCCAAAATCTGCCAATAACGTCGAAATCAGTATATATTAACTGAAAATAAAATAATTTCACAATCCTGAAATGATTCAACCTCCTTTCAATCTACCATGTGGATGTGGAACGAACAATAAGGATTAATTCCTACGGGATCATGTTGGGGAGCTAAAATTCCAACCATTTACTACTGTCATAATAGACCATGGGTTGGAATCAGTTACTTAAAATGACTGAAATTTACCTTAACATAACAGCAGAAGAAGGCCTCAGCATATTGGTTCCATGCAAAATTGGTACTGAAATTTACCTTAAAGAAAAGGATTTGGGACAATTTTTTTACAACTTAATTGGATCTGGGCCTAAGGCTCGCGTGGCAATCACAAGGAATGAATCAATCATCATGATAATATGTATTTGTGCATGGGTATTTACCAACCTGGGTTTGGATTGGGTGGATCGATACTGTCACCAGCCAACTACGCGGCACCAAACCCTCGCCGCCTCTTCTTCGACGGAATAGGAAAAACTCTCGAAGTTAACGGGGGCAAAACTCAATGTTTACACTCTGTCGGTGCGAAAAGGGGTTTGTTGCCCAAAATTATATGCAATTAATTTCAGATATCAAATATCTGTGTGGGGGAGGTTGTTGTATTTTGGGATTTTTTTATAACTGTGTGGGGCAATTATGTTTTGTGGATTTTTTTTTTTTTTTCTTACTGTGAAATTCAACATCGGTGGCAATTTCTAACTGGCCCTAGTATACACGGTGGTGAAATTTCTAACTGGCCCTAGCATACACGGTGGTGAAAGTGTCCGGTTCTGGTTGGAATTTGGCAAACAAATTTGATATTGAGATCGGAAAATACTGTAATTTGACAGTGCCAAATTTGATATTGAGATCGGAATATACTGTCATTTGACATTTTATATTTTTTAAATAATTACAAAAAAAAATCCATATTTAGAAGGAATGAAATTGTAATTTTGATTAACAAAATTACAAATTCTAAATTTTAGTAAAGACATAATGTCAAAGAGCTTAAAAAGGATTAAAAACTTATATTAAAGAACATTTCAGTTAGCTTTAAACTATTTTTTCTAAATCTTATTCTAGAAAACCGCTTAACTAATTGACACACACACAAATTCATGAAATTATCTCTTAATAATAACAAAAACCTACGCAAATTTCACTCAAAAATACATCATAATTAGCACTGAGAAGATTTAAACAATAAAACGAACAGTGTTATGAAATCTAATCAGCGAGAAAAAGATTTTATACCAGGCATTGTTCTCTTTTTACGAACGAGCACCTGTTATTGATTTTTTTAGCTTTTTTTTAACCCATCAATCCGGATTGAATACTATTGTGATCTGTGGGCAGAAATTGCAAAGAGTACTGGAATCTGGTTTTATCCAATGAGCAAGAGTATTTCAATTATATCTGGGCCAAAAACCATACACAAGGGAATTTGATTTTATCCAACAAACAAATTCACTTTGCTCATTCTGTAATCAGGGTAAAAGAATAAAACGCTATGCTACAAATTGGATACAGAATCTAGTGCATGTAGCATGTTTTTATGTAAAAAGGCTAAAAGAATAAAACGCTATGCTACAAATGGTATACAGAATCTAGTGCATGTAGCATGTTTTTATGTAAAAAGGCCAAAGTTGAAATAATGAATGTACAGTGAAAGGAAATGTTCAATGGTAGAGATTATATGGATAAGGCAATTTTGAGTTTTTAAAATAAAGATGACATTTTAAAAAGATAAATTTGAGCGAGTTTGTTAAAAGAGAAATAGTGGAGATAATAATAAGTAGTGAATAAGATAATTAAAGGTTTGAAGGTGATCTTCAAACAATAAAAATATATGAGACATGATATTGAAATAATTAAAAAGATATAGATGATAAAATAAGAAATATGTAGATATGTGATATTAAGTTATAGAAAGGATTGATAGAAGAGAGGATAAGGTACATAAGTGAAGTTTTGAGTGGGGAAATGAAAGATAAGGGTTAGAGAAAGGTGTGTATAAAGATAGATGATAAAAAGATGAAGTGGATAAGTTTATAGAGAAGAAGGAGAAGAATTATAATTGATGAAATATAGAAAGTAGGAAAAGAAAAGAGAAAACTTAAACACTTTATACTTAACATAATTTTTTAAAAATAAAAGAAAGCAATAAAGAAAAAATAATAAAAAAATTGAGTTTTAAGATTTATAATCTTAATTTCTATAGATATTTTTTTTTATTAATCTATTCAGCAAAGAGTTTGTCAAGAAGCCGGGAGCGGTTATTGTAAAACTTCACAGGAAAAGGGTTGAATACAAGAGCCAGATGGAGAAGCAATGGGTCCCATAGGTTATTTTTAGACTCGTGGACGTTAAAAATACTTTCTTTCTTTCTTTCTTTCTTATTCTCTTTTTTTTTCACCACTTTCATCTTGCTCTTCTTTATGTCATTCTCAATCACTCTTCTTTATCTTTTTAATATTATCTCCATCATATTTTTAACTATTATTTAAACCATTTTTCAACCTTCTTCTTCTTTTTCTTTCTTTCCAATCCCTTTTCCTTTCAAGTTGTCTTTAATGTGACTTTTTGGAAGCTTTTCCCGTGGATTTTTTCAGTCTAATTTCTCTAAAATCCGGCAGGAATTCATTGAAATCACAAGCTTGATGGGTAACCCTCAAAGTGCCCTAAGAGTTTTTCAAGGTGTTGAATCCATATATATGGTAAAAAAAACCAATTTAAATAACACAAATCAAAATTTCACTTTAAAAAATTTCGTCAGATTCCAACACCAAAACTCCAAAAGAATCGCTTTAAAGACAGCTCTTTTTCCTTTTAGTCCCTCTTCCTATAAATTTTCATACGTTTTTGAAATTTTTGTATTTCTGATGTTTTATATATATATATATATATATATATATATATATATATATATATAGTCTATTTTTAATATTTAAATAATACTTTACCATGATTATATAAATATTATAATAATATTTCATAACTGTTATATAAAAAAATAATCAAATAGAATCTTAACGACAATGCACTATTTTCTATTATTCTTACATCTTTATTTGTTTCCATCATGCGAGGAGAATTATCCACTTTTTTCTTAGATTTGTGAAAATTGATACACAAATAATCTCCAATTGTTTTCATCATTTATGTTTATTAAGGTGCTTTTGTTTTTTTAAGTGTGGATTATTTGGTAAATGTTCCAAAAATATTGTAAACATTCTTTTATTTAATAAATCTTAAATAGATTGTCCTAGATGGGTTGTATGTGTGAAAATTCTAAATCGGAATTTTATTGTAGCAATTGGAAATTATTTCTCTAATTGTTAATTTTATTTAATAATTTATTTGTTGTTTTCTATGGCAAATACTGAATAAATCACATTATAATCTACACAAATAAAACTACAGAAGAATAAATGCCAGAAGAAATGTTAGCACACACACATAAAATTAACACAATTATTTTTGGACAAAAGTCACCAGAAAAACCAAATGCGGGAAAAATGATGCAGCAGTTGAGGGTTTTATTATTATGCAGCAGTGAGAAAATCTGAGTACAACTAGATGTTGAAATACTGGCAATCTTACAGAGAAAAATACTAGCATAAATCTAGTGAGGAATTTTCCTCACCCCACATGCAATCTCCTGGCACAGCTTGCCTTCAGAAATACGTCCATCTGAAGGCTTTGTGTCAGCCTCTGTGCTGCTCTACGTAGTTGGTTGGACGTCTAGCCTCAGATTGATCTTTGATGGAGTCGTTCTGCCTTTTTCTCACTGGAAAGATGTTTCTTTTGCACTTTGTGACTCCTTCCCAGCCTCTGGAACTGAAAATGTCTCTCCTCCACAGCAAATCGATTTTTCCTCTAAAGACTACTTCGCTGCCCCAGCGTCAACCTCTCTGTAAATGCACTCATTGGATCTGGAATGCCTCCTCCAACCTAACTGTCGTTGCCCCTCTCTCACTGCTTCGATCTCTCTGACTCTCTCTCTGACAACTGACTGTTGCTACTATGGTAATCGACCTGCCAATGAAATCGAACTCTGCAAGTATCTTCTCCATCACCACATCAACCTCCTCTTATAATCCTTTGTTGGAGCACTAACGGCCATGATTAAAACTTAATCAATGGCTATGATCATCTTGGAGTCGATTTGTGTGAGTTTCTAAACTATTCTCGCCTTGTCTTAATTAATATTGATTAATTAACCATATTCCCTAAGCTTATAATCTAATTGAGGTACTTCTACGCGGAATTTCCAGAAATGATTTCTGGGTTTTGGATATCTCATGTATTCTGGCCTCTCCACAAATTTTTGTGGCTAGAACACATTTGATGCTACAAAAAATAACACTCCCTCTTAGCGAGGAATGTGTTATAGTGTTGCACCTGCTGCCACAACACCCTGTCTCTGCATCATCTCCTGTCACGTTGTTGATGTTTGGCTACTACTACCCACCAACCACTACGCAACTCTCATATGCATTGTATCTGTGTTGCTGCTGACCCTACTCAATTGTTGCCAACACGGCATCTACACTGCAACTATTATTTCATCTGTTGTTGTTGCAACTGCAACATCTACAACAGAAAAACATCCAAAATATTAAACCAATCATGTTCAGTATGATGCATCTGTCACCTAAGTCCTCACTGCTACTAGCACCTGCATTGTCATTGAGGAATATACGTTGTTGCTGACTCTGCACTGCTGCCATTTGCACTTTTTCCAAATTTGCACTGCGCTTCCTAGTATTTGACTACTACTAGTCTCTACAACTCTCACTTTGGCATCTGACTGCACCAGTTGTTAGTAATCCATCCTGCTACTGAATATTGGGGGCCCCTTGTAGCTAAGTATTGATCCAAGAGGTGGACTGTTCAAGGATCCTGCCCCTATGTAACTCTCTGGGGTTACAAAACCAAGTCACCCCACCTCACTCCTGGAGGTATATCGGCAAACATAGTGAAGTCTTCCTCCAACTTGGAGGAAAGCCTATCAATCTCTACAGAAGCTTCCTGTTTGTCCTGCTTCTCCTCCTTGTCCTTATTCCTGAGAGGACACTAGGTACTGTAGTGGCCAAACTCACCACATCTGAAGCACTTGACCTTTGACAGGTCCTTCTTCTTCTTCCTCTGCTCCCCTTATCCTTGACTGGGACCCTTTGATGTAAGGGCCACATTCTCTTCCTCCTTCACTGTCTTCTGCCAATTGTTGTTTCCACTGACGGAGCTCTTAAAAGGAGCTCGTCTCAACTCCTCCTACTACAAATCATCCCACGTCATGTCCCTTCTTGGTAGCATGTCTCTTACTAATATGCTTTGGACAAAAACCTGCCACTCCTTAGAGACGTTGTTGAGAGCTAATTGCACTAGCTTCGTGGTTGAGGCGTTGCCCCAACAGCTGACAGATGGGCTTATACCTCCTAAATTCTGGTAAGGAAGGGGTCTATGCCTTCCCCTTTCTGCATCCGAATGCATCTCAGCTTCTCCTCAAGGTACATCTTTCTATGCTCGAAAGTACCTTGATACAATGTGACGAGAGCATCCCACATATTCTTGGTGGTATCCTTGCCAGCTATATGTGAGACTACATGATCCCTCACTCCGTCTAGGATCAACCGCTTCACCTATGCCATCTCCTTTATGTACTCTTTCAGCTGATCTGCATCCTAAGGAACCGCCGCCACATTATTGATGTATACCTTTAGGCCAAATTCATCTAGAAGGAAGGAGATCATTTCCTTCCAGATGACGTAGTTGGAAGAACCATCCAACTTGTCCTGGTCTCTAAGCCCAGTAGTGGTCATATCTGAAAAAGTCAAAATTCCCTCTTCCCCTGTGCTCAGTTGTTGCTCTGCTACGCACACTCCCTCCTGTAATGTATGACTTTGCTGGTGTTTACTGTTGATCTGCAATTGGAAATTCGAACTTTCGAGACTAGAAGTTCCCTGAGAGAAATTTTCCCTCTGTGTTTGCTCTTCTTCCACCCAACGCAAGTTTTTCTCTGGAAACTATCATAGAAACCCTTTGCATCCAACTAGATATCTTCCCAATGAAAAATATTGAGTTTCTCCCTCTACCTCTAGACTCACTCAATCTGGAGAGATCAAATTTTTCTACCCCTCACTCAAAAAAATCGAATCTCCTTAAGTAACTCAGCCTCCTGACAGAATAACTGTGTTGCCGCTGGGAATTTCAATCTGTTACCCACACTGAGCAGCAAAAGTCCTTCTTTTCACTTTTGAGCTCTTTAACTGATTAACTACGCTCTAATACCATGTGAACACATTCCAAGCCATAATCATATTGCAGCAACTAGAAATTATTCTCCTAATCGTTATTTTTATTTAACAATTTATTTGTTGTTTTCTATGACAAATATTGAATAAATCACACTACAATCTACACAAATAAAAATGTGGAAGAACAAATGTTGGAAGAAATGATAGCACACACACATAAAATTAACACAATTATTTTTGGACAAAATTCCCCTGAAAAACCCATTACGAGAAAATTGGTGCAGCAGCTAAGGGTTTTATTATTATGCAGCAGTGAGAAAATACGAGTACAAATGGATGCCGAAATATTGGAAATCCTACAGAGAAAAATACTAGAATAAATCTAGTGAGGAATTTTCCTCACCACACAGGGAATCTCCCAACACGGATTGCCTTCGGAAATATGACCCTCTACGTCAGCCTCTGCGTTGCTCTACGTAGCTCGCTGGACATTTAGCCTCAGACTGATCTCTAATGAAGTCGTCACGCCTTCTATTGATTGGAAAGATGCTTCTTCGGCACTCTAGGTCTCCTTCCTGGCCTCTGGAACTTAAAATGTCTCTCCTCCACATCAAAACAATTTTGCCTCTAGAGACTACTGCCCCAACATCAGCCTCTTTGTGGCTCTTCTACCTCTCTGAAAATGCACTCACTAGATATGGAATGCCTCCTCTAGCCTCACTGTCTATGCTCCTCCCTCACTGATTTTATCTCTCTGAATATCTCTCCGGCAACTGACTGCTGCTACTCTGGAAATCGATCTACCAATGAATTGAACTCTGTAAATGTCTTATCCATCACCACATTGGCCTCCTCTTATAATCCTTTTTTGGAGAAACAATGGCCAATATTAAAACTTAATAAATGGCTAGGATCATCTCGGAGTCGATCTTTGTGAGTTTCTAGACTATTCTCATCTTATCTTAATTAACACTAATTAATTAACCATATTCCCTTAGTTTAGACTTAGGAAATATTCAAAAATTGATTAATAATCTAATTGAGATACTTCTAGGTGGAATTTCCATAAAAGATTTATGTGTTTTGGAGATCTCATGTATTTAATCCTCTCCACAAATTTGTATGGCTACAACACATATGATGCTACAAAAACTAACAATATGGTTGACAATATGAAGGGATCAACATGATGAACCTTGTGGGATTAACAGTCGACAACAATAGAAAGTCATGGCATGAGGAGGAGGTTCAAGAAGGATTAGACACGGGGTAGTTTAAGGATAAAGTAGGGAAGTATAATCCTCCTTCAATCACCCTTAGCCATGATGGTTTGTATTATTACTCTCGCAAAGGGTTCAAGCTACAAATCCTCCATAGCAAGTGAGAGACCTTGGAAATAATAGCGTGCCAACTTCCTAGATTACCATTGTACATAAGTGTGGAAGGCCAACACACATAAAACTATGATGGATTTGTTAATTTCACGATCCCAGGGCCTCCTATAGCCACAAGGCGCCTTTTGGGTGCACTGCAATCCCTCGAGCGTGTGGCACTGACATGCTTCACATCTTCGTCGTGGAGCACAAAGTTACTCACCCATACTACATCACGCAGTAAGTTTACTTATATAATCTCTATACCATTAGTTACTTAGTAGAATATCATCACTCTTTGATATTGTGCTTATAATCTTATTGTCACTTCTACTTCAATTAAACTTCCATTCATAAAGACATGAACATTATATGCAAGGCATCATTTACATCATCATATGCATGCATAGATTCATAAAGGAAACAATCCACTATCCTTTTGTTTTTATTAAAATCCATAATTTATAGCAATCTTCGAGACATGGGGTCGGTCCACTAATCCACATAACCAAGAAACCTTAATTGAATACAAATAACCTAATTTTACAACCTTCGGACCTCATTGGGTCACTGTTGCACCATACCATGGGTTCCCCTACACAGGTTGTCTCAACCTAGACGGGCTGGTTCAAGCTTGGTCGTCAAAAGACATCGAGCCTTCATTTTGGCTCCTCCCTCGTTCCTCACTCATCCCAAGTGCAGTTGCGTCCTGCTCATCTCACATCCCCTTCATGTTGTGGCTTGTGTTCTTGTTGTATACCAATCAGTTGTGTTCATTCCATCTATGTGGCTCTCCCCTTCCTATATCATTTATCCCAGCCATGGTGTGGTTCTCTCATCCCACATCTCAGTCAGCTTCACTCTTCGCACAAGTTTGCTTGTCTCATCATTCCAAACTGTCACACAAGTCGACTCACCCATGTCTTGGGTGCCTTGGGTCAGGCAAACTCATCGTTCTCCTTAGTGCCCTCAAATTTCATCTCAACGACCCTCAAATTTCGTCTTGACGCCCTCAAATTTTGTTTTGGCTGACACGCCCTCGACTTATCTCGCCTGGCTGGCATTCCCTCAACTCCTCTCACCCGTCTTGCCTTGCACGGTTGACACACCCTCGGGTTGTATTTCTCATCTCGTCATCTTGGGGACTCGATATGCCATATGTTCCACCATGGTGCCCTCCTCTTGGTCCAACTCATCACGGGCCGACCTCATCTAACAATTGGTCACATATTTAGGGGAATTTTGGCATGTGTTTTGGGGCATCCATGTTTCCCCTCATGGTTTCATCATTAGGCCAAGTCGGGTGTTTAGTTACTCACAGTCATCGTGCCACCTAATTACCCACATGTGTACACGAGAAACCCCGTGTCAGTTTTTCGACACCTTATGTTGGTGCGCTCTTGCCCAACATCCTATTTTATTGTATTTCTTATGATATATTCATCGTAAATCATGTGATGGAGATGTCACCAATTACACACACCTTAGTTAAATGTGTACCCAACTCTAAGGTTTGACATCCTCTCCCACTCATAGTTATTGTCACCCAAAAAATATTCTAGCTACAACCCTTCAATCATTTCCCAATGGATATCATCACCATGATGAAGTATCTCTAGATATTATCTCTTATTTCATCTCTGGAAATCACCCCTGCATATTGGCATATGTTGGATCCCCTAATGGGTCTTGGCTAATCAAGTAACTAATCTTATTGTCGTACCAAGGTCCATAATAATTCATGTCTCATAATGCAATATTTGTGATCTTATATCATTACAACTTCACCAATCTGATGTTGTAGATGCACCACCCTAGGTTCCCCCATGATCTCAGCATGTCATATATTTGCAACAACAATCCATCTCTTCATGGCTCAGTGAGATTAAAAGGAGTGTTGGTCAAGGTAACCTCCACCCTCATCTCCCATCTAATCTCTCTGAAGAATCCCTCCATATTTCCTTGTCATGTAAGTTGGCAAAGAAGTATATGACCTTATCTTGCCATCTGCTTCTTCAACAAGCCTCTCGAGCTCTAGATCTCGTAGCCAACCTTCCGGGATCAATATCGATGTACCAACCTCCTCCTGGCCTCAATATACCACGACACCTCTCCTTAGTCACCTCTTTAAACCAGTGTTGCCATCATGGTTTCCTCTGCGTACTTTAATTTACATGTCCTATTATACAAATTATTTACTTTGTTTGTTAAAGTGAACATGATATCCACATTTCATGAGATAATATACTCTACATCATTGCTACTCGACTTTCTACATGTAGCTCCACAAAACTATTGTTCACTCTTGAATATGGTGGTCATCCTCATTGTTGTATTCATACCTCCTCTCTAATATCCTAAGGACCATACTACATACAACATTCCAACTTTAGTTGCATCTTGCTACTCCGAAGAAAACACCTTCCGCTCGATTGAGTAATTCCTTCGCAAGTGTCCTCTCCCTAGATCCAACAATATATGGGCTTCTTTTCTTTGGTTACACTTTCTAGTTTTCCATCCTTAGAAGTTTTCCCTTTCTTTTGGTATTTCTTCTTCTTCTTCTTCATATCGTTCTGCATCTCCTCCTTATCTTCACCATTTATCCAGTAATCAAGAAGTTTCTTTGTTGTGGTGATGGTTGCAACAAGAGACTGGACTCCCTTCTGTGGAGAAATTCATAAGGCAAGATAGTTAGGGTTTTTTATTAATTTGATTTATATTTTATTTGACACTTTCTTGTGATGCTTATTATTAGTTCTACTTTCCAATTAATATATTCTTATCATCAAAACAAATTTCAAACAATGAAGGTCACAAATACAACAAAGAACACAAGATGTAGGCACTCATCCAATGCAAAACCCCTCCTCTAAGGGAAAAACCAAAAATTCTTCTTCTCTTCTTTATAATCAAATCAAATGAGACAACCTAGACCTTTGACTAGAACATTGACACCGTCCAATACACCAAGTCAACCTCCCATGCAGACAAGTTAAACTTTAAGAATCAATATAGGTCATCCTTCCAAAATCTAAGTCAAATAGGGTCTCGACCCTCTCTACAATTCTTGAACTTTGGCCTACAACATATCGTCCCTACCTCACATGTGCGACAACAAAACAAAGAAAAATTGGCTCCATTTATTCTTGATATGTGACTCTCTATCCTTCACTTTAATATTTGATTCTTTTCAAGGTTGTTTTCATCCCTTTTCTACTCTTCAAACTTTATTTCAACTTTCTTGATTGGATCATCAAAATAGGTCGAGTAGCATGGCTATTTATAGTGGTTGTATATCCATTATGAGGCCAACTTGATGAGCGAGGAAGCCTACTTGGTGGAGGAGGGACAAGACACATAAACTAATTTTCTTTCTTGACTTAAATATCCCAAGCAAGGTCTAATACATAATGACAAGTACAATGACTTATGACTCAATCCTAGAAGCCTTCAATGGAGGCTTGACCTATAAAAAAATACATAGAGCATGAAATCCATGCTCATAAAATATTTTTTCCTTTTATAATAATTTTTTATTTATTTATTTTGACAAATACATTACATCATGACTCAAGTACAATTATGAAAACTGAAACTAGTTACATTTCTCAACACCTTCTTCATGACTTCCTTCTTTTCCCATGGTTGGAGATTATTAGTAAAGTGGTACACCCTATCCTTCTCATGCATATCTCTAAGCTCTAATACAATACTTGTGAAATCTTTAATATAGGCATGGATCTTACCAGTATGCTTCAACTCCCTTAGGCGATCCCTTGCCACCCATTCTTAATTCCTTGGTCCAAACTAAAAACCTCTTTCAGCTCTTTCCATGTCTCAATTATGTTTGTGATGTGACCCGTTGCTAAGTATTCAACCCTAGTTCTCCACCAAAGTTTTGTTTTTCATGTGAGATACATGGTTGCTAAATTAACTCCCATATATTCAGAACAAACCTTCATCTATTCCGGATTTTGTTCCATGTCCCAACAAATTTTTCCCAATACCTTAACACTTCTTATCCCAACATACATCTTTAGTTCTTTCAGCTTCAACTTTATAGATGAACTGCTTCAAATCTTCCCTATGGCTTGCTTCAATACTACAATAGTATCAACCTAGTCTCTTATGAGTGCCACAAGTGACTTCACTTGATATTATAAGTCCTTCATCCGATCTTCCTAATCTTGGGCTTGTATCTCTGCAAATTCAATGGAGTAGGGCCTTGACTCAATTCCCCCCTTGATCTCTCAAATCTCTGCTCAAAGTTATCCAAACTCATTTACATGGACTTAATATAATATACCATCTATACCAAATTCATCTCAAGATCTTTGACCTTCTCAAACAGTGCCACGTCATCTTGGTCCTTTGGGTTAGACCTAGTGTTTTCCATTGTGACCTGCCTATTTTCATATGTGACCTTATCAGGATCACTTCAACTTTCCCAACTATAACCTATACCAAGAACCAATAACCAAAACCATTTTTAGCACCTGAAAATCAATTACAAAATCCCCTTCTCCATAACCTACAAGCAAAAGGAAATTGTCTCTATAATATTCCTTTGGCCTTGCTTCCCTCAGTGCTACCTTCTTTCAAAACACATATTCAAAAACACTACCTTCCTTTATGTGTGGTAGATTTACACCACCTATGAGTAGGATAACAATCCAACTAGCTCTTCTACCACTCCTTGCTATAAACTCTGATACCACCTTTCATGATACTAGGGCCTCCTATGGTCACAAGGCACCTTTTGGGCACAACGTGATTCCTCAAGTGTGTGTCACCGACGTGTTTAACGTCTACCTCATGGTCCATGGAGCATATAGTTAATTCACCTAGGCTACACCTCACAGTAAGTTTACTTATATAATCTCTATACCATTAGTTAGTTAGTGAAATATCATAAATATTCGATATAGTGCAAGCAATATTACTTTCACTTATACTACAATTAAACTTCCATTCATAAAGACATGAGCATTATATGCAAGACATCAATCTCATCATTAACAGTGTAACACCCCACCCCAAATTTACTCGCTTTTACAAGCTTGTCATGGCAAACATGAGCTGGGAGTTATAATGCATGACCCAAATTCCAAGATGTCATTATGGAAATGGGGCCTAACTTGCCAAACGTATCCAACACTTACTGCAACACACAGGAACACCTTATCACACCCTTAAAAACTTGATTCCACTATTGATATTTCCATGAGATGAAATTACCTTTTTTACCCACTTTACCTCCCAGCTGCACGCATGGAGTCTTGTCCATGCGGGAAAAAGGCTCCAACCGCACACACAAGTTGTCCTCCATGTGACTACAGTCAAGATTCTCTAGTTTTGTACCCGTGGCTGCAACTTCAATGCCAAAATTTCAGGGTTGGCCTATAGGCCACTGCCCAGAACTGTCGATGACAATCACAAATTTGCATAATCTATTCTTAGGTTGAGATATCTTCCAACACATGATAAACATTTAGAAAAGCACTTTGTAAACATAACACTTGTAGGTCATGAATGCATATCTATTCACTATTTCATTAGTTTCATTACAGAATCATCAAGAAGGCATATTACCCTCTCAAGCTAGCTGCAACAAACTCCTATTAGATCATGCATTAACATAACCACTCAATACATTATCAAACCATGAAAAAGATCCACAAAAAGAGCGCATCATATGATAAGAATGTACCATGCCTAAATAGAAATTAACCAAAATGAATCCATGAAAAACCAATCACAATAACCAATACTTGTGTTCACTGATCTCAATAAGAAAAATGCATACTAACATATGCATAAAACCAACCAAGTGAGGGACTTCCACGTACCACCCAATCATAAATTTGGCTGAACCAAATATTTCTTTCAGCCAATCACCCATGTTCCATATTCCAAACATGAATGTGGGATCACATGGGATAAACCAAAACAAAACCAATCAAGGAATCTAGAGCTTAAACCACCTCCACCCTCAAGCCACAACGATTTCACATAAACTGGTCCAGAAATCACCAAAACCAAAACAAGCTTGGATGCCTGAGGATTTATTCACCATACCCAGAGGAATTTTCATGTCTCCACCCACCTGTTAAGAGCTTCCCAAAGAAAACCATCTCCACCCTCAACCCTTGGGATTTTTCTAAGACCGCATCAATCACTGGCAATCCAAAGCTCAACCAAAATGAAAACCTGTTATACCATGGTTATTCAGGAAATGGAAAAGGAAAGGTTATACACCACCATTAATCTAGGAAAATCCCATGCCAAATACAAAAAACATGACCAATAAACCATGCATTCACATCCCAACAAGATAACCAAACATGCAACATGTTACCTATAAAACCCTCTTTTTGATGCCTCCTTCTTTAATTAATTTCTACTCTTGATTATTGTTTTCCAATCCTCCTCTTGTGCTCCCTTGATGGTTCCTTCCTTGCTTGCTTGTGTCTTCCTTGTGTCCAAGTGCTTATTCTCTCTATTTCTCTCTCTTCTCCAAGTGAATGCTAAAATGTCCAATAAAGTGTGTGAATGTTCTCTCCCTTTTTCTTTTATTTTTTCCTTTAATTTTCCTTCATTTCCCCTTCCATGCATATTATTGTCCCTTCACCTCCCTTTTCTCCTATTTTCCTTTATCCCTTGTATTAGTTGTCAATTATTTCCCCTTGCCTTTTCCAATTCCAATGCCAATTTCCATGGCCAATAATAAACCACAAGTGGATCCCAACATAATGTTTCCCCCCTCCATTAAACTTGGAATATGTGTCCCATGACCTTGGTTTTATTTTTTCCTTTTATAATGCACATTTATTACATGGAACTTTAACTTGAGGCTGTTACAAACCCCTCCCCCTTCGGGGAACACCGTCCTAGGTGTTACATGACACTTATGACTAGACAAAACTGTTGAACCTGACAAATAGATTGCTTATGGAGATTTAAAACCCAACTTGATGGAGTATTTACAATGAAAAACTAATGAAAACATGACTAACATACTGCTTATTGGAGCTTTATAAACATAGCTCGATGCAATATTTATAATGACAAACACACACACACACACACACACACACACACACCAAAACTCATTTGCTTCAACCAAAAAATAAAGAAGGATATAATGCCTGCATCTTATCAACCATATCCCATGTAGCTTCATCAGGCCCAAGGTGCTTCCATTGCACTTTAATTTGCTTTATTGCTCGGTTATGTAGCATGAGATTCTTCCACTATAGGATGCACTAGGGATATGGTTGTTACTCTCCTTCTAGTTCCACCTGCCTTACAAACCAATCAATCATGTGATCAACATCCCATATATTTATTTTAATAAATGAAACATGGAAGACATCATGGACTTTCACTGATGGAGGCAAAGCAATTTTGTAGGCCATTGATCCAATCCTCTCAAGGATCTGAAAAGGCCTGCAATACCGAGTTGCCAACTTGGCACATGATCAAATCTTCGAGGAGCTATTCTTGGGCTTGATATGCATATACACATGCTCCCCAAACTAAAACTCCTTGAATACACTATATTGATTGACATAACTCTTTTTCCTGTCATGTGTTGCCTTCAAATTATTTTTAATAACCTGCATTTCTTTCTCCATCTCTCTCAACATATCTTGTCCAACCAACACCTTGTTCACTAAATCTGTCCAGTTGATAGGAGTATTACAACTCCTCCCATAGAGAGCCTCAAATGGACTCATCTTCAAGGATTCCTGATACCCATTATTATAAGCAAACTCCACCAGTGGAAGATGATCCTCCACCTTCCTATATTGATGCATGCCATACATCCTCAACATATCCTTAAGAATCTTGTTAACCCTCCTTGTTTGTCCATATGTCTGCGAATGATGAGATGTATTAAAGGCTAACTCTGTCCCCAAGCCTACAAAAAACTCCTTCCAAAACCTGGAAGTGAATTTGGCATCTCTATATGATATATTCCTCTTCGGAACTCCATGCAACCTCAATATCTCCTTAATGAATACATGAGCCACTTCACTAGCTAAATTAGTACACTTCACAACAATGAAGTGATATACCTTGCTCAACCTGTCAACCACGACCATGTTGGAGTCATGTTGCCTTGATGTCCTTGGAAATCCTGTAATTAAATCCATGGAAATGACCTCCCATTTCCATTATGGAATTGTAATAGGCTGCAACAAACCAGTTGGATGCTTTCATTCAAATTTCACCTGGTGATAGTACAAGCACTTAACAACAAACTCAACCACCTCTTTCTTTAAATTAGGCCAATAGTAGAACTTTTTGATAGTTGCCAAAGTCTTATGATATCTTCAGTTGGATGAATACAAATTGACTTGAAACTCTCTCAAAATATGCTTCTTCAATTCACTACTTTCAATAACATAGATCATGCTCCTGAATATAACCAAGTCATTTGTTGCGAGGTGATACTCCTCATCCTTATCACCTTTATGTTGCAATCTTTGCTTTAGCTACTGGTAATTCTCATCATGCTGCCCTGAATGAAAGATCTACTCCTGCAAATCTGTCCCATAAGAGCTCATTGATGAAATATCATTCACCGGCACTCTCCTACTGAGAGAATCTACAACCTGGTTCTCTTTGTACCTAATCTCAAAATCAAACTCACTGAGAGTAGCCAACCATCTATCTTTCCTTGAATTCAGACTAGGTTGGTCAAATAAGTACTTCAGTCTACTGTGATCACTCATCAAAACAAACCTCCTGCTAAGGAGATAATGTCTTCACATCTTCAGTGCATGAATGGTAGCTTCGAACCCATGATCGTGAGTCACACAATTATTCTCATGCTCATTAAACTTTGAGGATGCATGGAAAACCACCTGCTCTTCCTGCATCATGACTCCACCAAGTTGTTCCTTACATGCATATGTACAAACCACAATGTCTTTATGAGGATCCACAATCCTAAAAACTGGAGCATTGGTAAGCGACTGCTTCAACTGATCAAAACTAGTTGCACATTTAACAACCCATTCAAACTTATTTCCTTTCCTCTGCAAAGATGTGATAGGATGTATAATATTGGATAAGTTCCTGATAAACCTCTCGCAATAACTTGCTAGTCCCATGAATGATCTGACCTCATCCATATTCTTCGAAGCTGACCACTCCATGATAGCCTTAATAATTTTTGGATCCACTGCTATCCCCTCCTTGGAAACAACATGTCCTAAGTAATGAATATGAGACTCAAAGAAGTTACACTTTTTGAGCTTGGCATACAACTTATGCTCTTTGAACAATCTCAATACCACTGTCAGGTCCTCTACATGCTCCTCCTCATTCTTTGAATATACAAATATATCATCAAGAAATACTATCACAAACTTATCTAGGTAAGGGTATAACACATTATTCATCAAACACATGAAAGTGGTTGGAGCATTGGTAAAACCAAAAGGAACCACCAAAAACTCATAGTGCCCATACCTTGTACGAAATGTAGTCTTATAGATGTTTTCTTCTTTGATGCGCACCTGATGATATCCTGATCTCAGACCAATATTTTAAAATATTGCTGCTCCCTTCAACTAATCAAGAAAATCATCAATTTTAGGTAATGGATACATATTCTTGATATTCACCTTATTCAGTTGCATGTAATCAATGCATAATTTGAGAGTACCATCCTTCTTCTTTATAAACAACATTTTTGCACCCTAAGGAGACATATTTGGCCTTATGTATCCCTTATCAAGAATCTCTTTAAGCTACAAGTTTAGTTCCACCAACTCAAGCATGCTCATCCTATAAGGTTCCTTAGATGTTGATGTTGCTCTTGGCATCAACTGAATAGATAAATCCACCTTTCTATGAGGAGACAACTCTGGAATCTCTACAGGAAACACATCCTGAAACTTTTGCAAAATAGGATACCTCCTTAGGACTTCATCATCCTCATCCTCATTTCCCTTTTCACTAGAAACATGTACTGCAAACAATAAAAATCATTTCCTACGAACGCTTAGCTTGCATGACTGTAACCATCCTTAGTGATGTAGGATTCTTCTTTCCCTACAAGATTCTCTTTTCTCCGTCTGTTACATGTTATTTTGTCACCATGACATTTGACTGTCCATATAGGTCTATCACTACCTATATTGTGCTCCCTTAGAAGTCAAAAATCCTAATGTTCCTAAACCAAGTCTTGGAATTGGAGAAAAGCTATTTAAAACCTTTAAAAGTCTACCTCCGCACTTTTTCTAGCCTTTTCCTGCGGGTTCACGGATACTTGGTCTATAAGATGCGACAAACCCCACACGTTATACTACTAAAACCTGTGGACCCCCGTAAAAAGTTGAATTAAAGAAAAAGTAAATTCTAGAAGCCCAGCTGGTCGAATATTCTCCCAACTGGAAGCTTCTAGAGGTGTGATCAGTTCAAGCTTTATCCCTCCACTCATGGAACTTATCCCTTGGTCCATGGAGCTCAAATCCCTTCATGAGAGGAATCCATCCCCCTCTTCATGGAACTAAAATTATCTCCATTTCCCTATAAATTGAGCCCATATTTCAATCTCAAGAGTAGACATACATGTTAGTTGCTGAAGAAATACCCAAGAGTGCATACTCTCTACACTAGTTGTTGTTGGCATGAGAATGATCACACCCTTATGTGCATAACTCCATGCTGGTATTCAGAGAGGAAGGCTTTTCAAACTGAAGGAGGAACAATTTTTCAGGACACCGGGAGAAATCTGTACGACATCAAGGCATTAGGTTGTAAGATTACTCTTTTCATTCAAGATAATACATATGGATCTCTTTTCCTCATTAAGTTGTTCTTGTACTTATTGAATAACATCAATACTTAGACTCCTTGATCACTAAGTTGGATTAGCTTTTCTTGATTATTATATATTGCAGGTGCTTTGATTCTTTTGTCTTGTCTTTGATTGCAGGTTCTACTTACTGGAGAACCCTCTTTGGAGTGATTGGATAAAAGACTACATTGAACATTGGATTTCAAGTTAGGGGCATGTCCTCTCTCTTTTATTATAATAATTCTGAATTGCAATTAGTCTAGAGAAAAATGCTTCCAAATGGATGTTTGTTTCTAGCTATTTGTAGAATACTAGGGAGATTGCTCTTATCCATGAGAGGGATTGATCTACATAACACCATCCTCATTCAGGCACTCAATGGCCTTGTCATAACAATCTAAATTTGTCCTATGAATAAATAGCCAATCCATGCCCACTAGCATGATATATGAACCCAAAATGAAGCAAATTCGGATTTTTTGATGTAGACATGCCATTAAGCTCAAATGCACAAGACTTCACCCAATGATGAACCCTTCTCTTGGTACATGTAGCCAGCTGCACCAACCAAGATTTTGCATGCACTTCCTTATTCAAACGACACTGATCCACCAGGTCGGGACTAATATAGCTATAATTCAATTCAGTATCAATCAAAATAGAAACAACATGATCACAAAGCTTACCTTACATCTCAATAATGGATGCCTAGTGGTCTTCCTGCCTGTTATCAATGGTTGTATAGATCCGGGGAATGCTCTAACCTACATCCCCAAATGTCTTTGCCTCTTAAGAACTATAGATATGAGGCCTACAACCCTAATATAAATGAAAATCCTTCTCTTGATTATCTTTACCAAAAATCCAACACTTCAACGGTCCTCTACCATTTCCTTTATTCTAGTGCTCCACGGGTTGAGACCCATGTCCTTTCTCAGCTGCATTGAAATTTTTATGAGGTGCCACATTCTCCTTATCACCCACATCATGATATCTTCCTCGCTTCTTAGACCATTTCCCTTTAGTATTCTCACTACCTTTCTAATCACGCTTGAAATCAGGCTTTCTCTTTGGCTACTCATAACAATGCTTCAGCTTCGTGATAGCTTCCTCCAATGCCTAAGGCTCATCAAACACAATCTGGTCTTTGAATTCTAATGGAAATCCACTGATGAACATTTGGATATTTGATTTATCATCCTTGAGATAGGGCACATATATCAACATGTATAGAAATATGGTTGTATATTCTGCATCTATCATGGAACCCATCCTGAGCTCATAGAATTCCTTGGCCTTTCCGTCATAATACCTTTCAGACAGGCACTTCTTCCTGAAGAGTCTTTAAAATTATTCCCAGATCGGCTCCTCTTCCATGATACCTCTGACATGCTAGACATCTTCCCACCATACATTTTCTTTTCCTTTAATACTGAAGGTAGTTATCTTGAATTTCATATTCTTAGAGTAATCATGAAGTTTGGAAAATTTCCTCATTCCAAGAAGCCATACTTTTGTATCTTCCAACTTGGTAATTCCACCATCAAAAGTAGGAGGCTTAACTTTCTTGAATTCTTTTGGCAGGTACCCCTTCTCACTCATATAATGATGCTAGTGGTGATGGGGATGATTTCTCCTGGAAGCAGAGCTAGAATAAAATCCATGAGTACTAGCCCTCCTCTCAGGTGTATCCAAGAGTCTAACACTCTTCATTGTATCATCTACGTTCATCCTATGTCTTTTCTGAGACCTGATTCCATCTGCACCATTAGTCATTTCTTCCTATTTGTCTCCATGATTGATCCCTAGTTGTCCTTGCTTTGGTAAATCTGAAAGGCTTTGGATGATGACTGCAATGACCTCAACTTGCTTTTCTTGAGCTCTGGCAAGCCTTTCCTATGCTTAAATCAACCTATCATTATCTACCTTGCAACTTACGACCTTTTCCTTCAAACTTCTAAATGTATCTTCTATATCAATAGAGACTCCCACTCCTTGTTGTTCAACTGACTTCTCCCAACCCACTAATGTCTCTTCTACCATGTACGGGGAGTCATATGAACTATACTCGACTAATTTTTCTCTTCATCTCTTCGCCTTCTATTTTTCTGCAATATGTCAATGTTAGCTGAATAAAAGCATAATCAAAAGCATCACCTCAACTTGTTATTGGTGAGGCTAATTATTAGGCAACTAGCTCACAAAATAGAAGAAAGATAGGAGTCTAAGGGGTCATAATATAATAAGAGCCTACATAACAATACTTATGTAAGGGCATGACAATAATAATAATGGGCTTCTATCGGGCACAATAATAGCAATATGGGGACCACATGGGCACAACAACAACAATAAGGGGCTACACTAGTATTATAGGGACCTAACATGCCCCTCTCCTTCAAAAATGTTTTGTCCTCAATGCTTGAGTAGTTATTGACGCTTCTATATAAATTTTCATTCTCCCATTGGAATCTTCAATGCGTAAGCTCTTCCAGTTGATGAGATACTCTGAAATTGATCGATTTTCACAGCTGTCGAGTTCTTATTTTTTTACTGCTTCAGGTTCCAATACGATTTTTCCTTCCTCGTCAAGTTCCGGAAAATATTATTTGAATTAAGAGTTTGTCACCTATAACCTTCTTTAAGCATGAAACATGGAAAACTGGGTGCACTCGGGAAGATTTAGAAAGCTCCAATTTGTATGCCACAATACCAATATTTTGCAACACCTTGTAAGGACCATAGTACTTTGGTGATAGTTTATTATCCTTCTTAGCTTTCTTGAGGGACATTTGTTTGTATGGTTGTAGCTGTAAAAATACCCAGTCGCCTACATCAAAACTTCTTTCTTTGTGATTTTTATCTGCTTGTTGTTTCATTCGATTTTATGCCAAAGTTAGGTTATCCTTTAAGAGTTGGAGAATTTTTTGTTGATGCTCGATGTGATCTTCCACTGCTTGAACCTTATAATTTTCTCTTAAAGATGATGTGTTGGACGGTGGATGATATCCATAAAGTGCCATAAATGGGGTCATTTTTGCTGCAGCGTGGAAGGAAGTGTTATACCACCATTCAGCCAGAGGTAACCACTTGACCCGTTGTGTTTTTTTATCAGATACAAAGCAACGAATATGTCCTTCTAAACATTTTTTTCACTATCTCAGTTTGCCCATCATATTGAGGATGATAAGATGAGCTATGAGCTAGTTGAGTACCCAGACAAGAAAATAATTCCATCCAAAAATTTCTAGTGAAAATGGCATCTCTGTTGCTTACACTAATCTTTGGGTTTCCGTGTAGCTTTTGAATTGTTTCCATAAATGCAGTAGTAACTGCATTGAATTTAAATGGATGGGATAATGCACAAAAGTGTGACTTGGTAAGTCTACAACTATCACCATGATGACACCCTTTCCTCTAGACTTGGGTAAACATGTGATAATATCTATTGAAACCTCCTCCAAACATTGAATTGGAATGGATAAAGGTTGTAGGCCATCCCAAAATAATTCTTTCTTTACCATGGGATAAGTTTTTAAAAATCCTGAGTGTCCTCCTAAGGGAGAGGTGTGCAATTCCAAAAGAATCTTTTGCTTTAGTTGGGAATTCTTACAAATATATAAGTGATCTTTGTACCATAATGAATCATTTTTCTAGCTAATTGTATCATATGTATTGGTATCTTGCTGCAACTTTTCAATGAGTGTTCACACTTCTTCATCATTCTTCCATTCCTCCTTTGATTCGGTTATCCAATCCAGTTGGATAATTTAAATGGAATAAAGTAATGCTAAGACAACCTCACCCTTTCTTGAGAGTGCATCCGCAACAACATTTAGCTTCCCTTTTTGGTAGATTATTTCAAAGTCATAACCCAACATCTTTGTGACCCATTTTTGCTAATATTCTGAAGATAGTCTTTGTTCCAAAAATTATTTAAGAATATCATGATTTGTTTTTACCTTGAAGTGTTGTCCCATTAGGTAAGGTCACCATTTCTTTAGTTAATGTAGTATTGCCAACATTTCCTTCTCATAAATACGTTTATTTAAATACTTTCCTTTGATTGGACAACTTTCAAAAGCAACAGGTCTTCCTTCTTGCATTAAAATAACACCAGTTCCATTTCTTAAAGCATCACATTCCACAATAAAGGTTTTTGTGAAGTCTGGCGTAACTAAGTCCAGTTCTTGGCACATTGCCACTTTAAGATATTTAAAGGCCTTAGTTGCTTTTGGAGTCCAATAAAATGAATCTTTCTTCAATAATGTTGTTATAGGTGATGTTATTCCCTCATAATTCTTAACAGACTTGCGATAATACCTTGTTAACCCGAGAAATCCTCACAGATGCTTTATGATTGTGGGGATTTTCAATTCCTTAATGGATTTAATTTTATTAGGGTCTACCTTAACACCCTCATGAGATAGAATACGACCCAGATATTCCACCTTTTGTACTCCAAAGAAACATTTGGAAGTTTTTGCATATAATTGTTTATCCTCCAATAGTTTTAGAACCATGTCAACATATCCTTCCAAGCCTTGTTGTAGATTAGTATATCATCAAAAAATACTAACACAATTTTTCTAAGGAAAGCTTTGAAAATGAAATTCATCAACCCTTGAAATGTAGAAGGTGCATTTGTAAGGCCATAAGGCATGACCAAAAATTCATAATGAACCTCATGAGTTCTAAATGTTGTTTTTGGAATGTCTTCAGTCTTTGTTCTAATTTGATGATATCTTGAACGAATATCCAACTTGGTAAAGTAAATTTCTCCATGTAATTCAACCAATAATTCATCAATGACAGGAATGGGAAATTTATCTTTAATAGTGATCTTGTTGAGCTCCCTATATTCTAGACAAATGCGTCATGGTCCATCCTTCTTGTGTACCATTATTATTGGATCAGAGAAAGAACATTGACAAGGTTGAATTATACCGACCTCTAGCATTTCGAAAATCATACATTCAATTTTTCTCTTTTGGGCATAGGGACATCTGTAAGACTTGATGTTTGGAGGAACATTTCCTCGAATAAAATGAATAGCATGATCATGATCATGAATAGGTGGGAGGCCTTTGGGAGTCTCAAATAATTTGGAATGATTTTCCAAGACTTTTTGGAGATTTGGAGAAATAGATGATTTCGATGTTTGAAACTCTAGTGAGGATGATTGTGTAATTACGCCTCGTTGTTATTTCTTTAGAAGCTTTGACATGCCATTAGAGTTGATTATATTTCCCTACAATATTAATGCTCTGATTCCAAATGTTATGCAACCATCTCACAAAATAGAATAAAAGATAGATCAACGACTTAGAAATCAACCTCTTTGAGGGGGAAACCTTCTTTACATTACAAAAATGAACAATTTTTGGATGCTACAAGTGAAAAAACCTACTTTCTATATATAGGAGTCTAAGGGGTCACAATATAATCAAAGCCTACATAACAATAATAATGTAAGGGCACAAAAATAAAAATAGTGAGCTTCTATAAGGCATAATAATAACAATATGGGGACTACATGGGCACATCAATAACAATAAGGGGCTACACTAGTATTATAGGTAACTAACACTATTGCATCTACACATGCCTATTTATATTAGCACAATACAACATCACAAGCATATGAGCTCATACATCAATATCATCACAATAACAATAAATAGATAACATGCATGCATGGTAAAATGTTATGAAACCATCTCACAAAATAGAAGAAAAGATAGATCATCGACTTAAAAATTATCCCCTTCGAGGGGGAAACCTCCTTTACATTACATAAATGAACAATTCATGGATGATTCAAATGAAAAAACCTCATTTCTATATATGGGAGTCTAAGGGTTCACAATATAACCAGAGCCTACATAACAATAATAATGTAAGGGCACAACAATAACAATAGTGGGCTTCTATGGGGCACAATAATAACAATATGGGGACTAAATGGGCACAACAATAACAATAATGGGGCTACACTAACAATAATAATAAGGGGATACACTAGTATTATAGGGACCTAACATTCTCCTCTCCTTCAAAAAGGTGTTTTCCTCAATGCTTGAGTAGCTTTGGATGCTTCTGTATAAAATTCGCATCCTCCCATGTGGAATCTTCAGTGGCTAAGTTATTCCACTTGATGAGATACTCTGAAATTGATAGATTTCGTAGCTGTTGAGTTCTTATTTCCATGACTACTTCATGTTACAATATGATTTTTCCTTACTCATCAATTTTTGGCAATATTGTTAGAACTGGGAGCTTATAACCTATAACTTTCTTTAAGCATGAAATATGGAAAACTGGGTGCACTTGGGAAGATGCAAGAAGCTCCAATTTGTATGACATATTACCAATATTTTGCAACACCTTGTAAGGACCATAATATTTTGGTGATAATTTATTATCCTTCTTAGGTGCTTGATTGAGGGACATTTGTTTGTATGGTTGTAGCCGTAAAAATACCCAGTCACCTACATCAAAAATTCTTTCACCGCGATATTGATATGGCTGTTGTTTGTTTTGATTATGTGCCAAAGTGAGGTTATCCTTTAAGAGTTGAAGAACTTGTTGTTGATGCTCGATGTGATATTCCACAACTTGAACCTTATATTTTTCTCTTAAATATGATGTGATGGATGGTGGATGATATAAATAAAGTGCCATAAATGGGGTCAATTTTGCGCAGTATGGGAGGAAGTGTTATACCACCATTCAGCCAGAGGTAACCACTTGACCCATTGTGTTTGTTTATTAGACACAAATCAAAGAAGACATCCTTCCAAAACATTTGTTCACTATCTCATTTTTCCCATCAGATTGAGGATGATAAGATGAGCTATGAGTTAACTGAGTACCCAGACAAGAAAATAATTTCGTCCAAAAATTCCAATGAAAATTGGATCTCTGTCGCTTACAATAATATTTGGGTTTCCATGTAGCTTTTGAATTGTTTCCATAAATGAAGTAGCAATTGTATTGGCTTTAAATGGATGAGATAATGCACAAAAGTGCACATACTTGGTAAGTCTATCAACTACCACCATGATGACACTCTTTCCTTTAGACTTGGGTAAACCTATGATAAAATCCATTGAAACCTCCTCCCAATTTTGACTTGGAATGGATAAAGGTTGTAACAGACCCGGGGTCTTAATTGCCTTAACTTTATTTTGTTGGAAAACCATACATTCCGCCACAAACTTTGCAATATCATATTTAAGGCCATCCCAAAAATAATCCTTCTTGAACCCGTGGAAAGTTTTTAAAAATGTTGAGTGCCCTTCTAAGGAAGAGATGTGTAATTCCAAAAGAATATTTTGTTTGAGTTGGGAATTCTTACAAATATATAATCAATATTTGTACCATAATGAATCATTTTTCCAGCTAAATGTATAAGATGTACCAGGATCTTGCTTCAAATTTTGAATGAGTGTCCATACTTCTTCGCCATTCTTCCATTCATCCCTTGCTTTGGTTATCCAATCTAGTTGGATAATATAAATGGCACAAAGAAATGCTTCCACATCCTCATCCTCTCTTGAGAGTGCATTTGCAACAACAATTTGCTTCCCTTTTTTGTAGATGATTTCAAAGTCATAACCCAACATCTTTGTGAACCATTTTTGTTTCTCTTCTGAGATAATATTTGTTCCAAAAAGTATTTAATACTATCATGATCTGTTTTTACCTTGAAGTGTCTTCCCAATAGGTAAGGTCTCCATTGCTTTAATGCATGTAGTATTGCCAAATTTTCCTTCTTATAAATAGGTTTGTGTAAATAATTTCCTTTGATTGGACAACTTTCAAAGGTATTGGGTATTCCTTCTTGTATTAAAAAAACACCATTTACATTTCCCAAGGCATCACATTCCATAATAAAGGTTTTTGTGAAGTCTAGCGTAACTAAGACCGATGCTTGGCAGATTGGCTCTTTAATATGTTCAAAAGCCTTAGTTGCTTCTGGAATCCAAGAAAATGCAAATTTCTCCAGTAATGTTGTTAGAGGTGCTGCTATTCTCCCATAATTCTTAACAAACTTGCGATAATACCCTGTCAACCCAAGAAATCCTTGGAGATGCTTTATGGTTGTGGGGATTTTCCATTCCTTAATAGCTTTAATTTTGTTAGGGTCAACGTTAACACCCTAATGAGATACAATATGACCCAGATATTCCACCTCCTGTACTCCAAAGAAACATTTGGAGGTTTTTGCATATAATTGTTTCTCCTCCAACAGTTTGAGCACCTTGTCAACATGTTGAACATGATCATTCCAAGACTTATTTTAGATTAGTATATCATCAAAAAATCCTAACACAAATTTTCTAAGGGTTGAGAATGGAATTCATCAATCCTTGAAATGTAGAAGGTGCATTGGTAAGGCCAAAAGGCTTGACAAAAAAACCATAATGAACATCATGAGTTCTAAATGTTGTTTTCAAAATGTATTCAATCTTCATTCTAATTTGATGATATCCTGAACAAAGATCCCACTTGGTGAAGTAAATTGCTCCATGTAATTAATCCAATAATTCATCAATGGAAGGAATCGGAAATTTATCTTTAATAGTGAGCTTTTTGAGCTCCCTATAATCCAGACAGGTGCACCATGAGCCATCCTTCTTGTGCACCAATACTATTGGAGCAGAAAAGGAACTTTGACTAGGTTGAATTATACCGACCTTTAGCATTTCTGCAACCATACGTTCAATTTCATGTTTTTGGGCATAAGGATATATGTAAGGCCTGATGTTTGGAGGAACACTTCTTGGAATCAAATGAATAGCATGATCATGATCATGAATAGGTGGGAGGCATTTGGGAGTCTCAAATACCTTGGATTTTTTGTCCAAGACTTTTTGGAGATTTGGAGAAATAGATGATTTCGATGTTTGAACCTCTAGTGAGCATAATTGTGAAATTGCACCCCGTTGTTATTTATTTAGAAGCTTTTTCATGCCATTAGAGTTGATTATCTTTCCTGGTTTCCCTATGATACCCCTTAATTTAAATTCTTTTCCTTCCCAAAAAAAATTCAAGAAAATTTCTCAAAAATTAAAATTTATCATACCCAAATATTGTAACCATTGTACTCCTAGTACAACATCAACACCACCCATTGGAATGGAAAGCATTGGACTATTAAATACATATTCCCCCATGGTTAGCTTGATATTATGGCACTTTCTAGAGCAATTTATAGTTCCTCCATTTGCAACCATCACTTGTCACTCTCGTGTTGGATATAAGAAGAAATTCAATTCCTTGGCTATCTTACAATGAATAAAACTATGGGTACTACCCGAATCAATCAACACTATTCCCTTTTTCTTCTTGATATTTCCTTCTATATTGAGAGTTTGAGGAGTGGTATTTCTTGCCAATGCATTGCAAGATATGGTCATATTCATTTCTTCTTTCTCTAGGGTTGGTTCCTGGTGTATATCCTATTCTTTGGAAGTTTTTTGTTCCTTTTCTTCCTCCTCTTCACAATCTATGTAAAATAATTTATTCTCAACACACTTATGGCCTTTCGTGTCTTTTTTATCACAAATGTAACAAAGCCCTTTTTCTCTTTTTTCTTCCAACTGTTGTGGTGTCAACCTTGTAGGTTTTGGAAGGCTAGGAGTAGCAACATTTCCATCTTTATATTTGTGAGTGGTAGGCTTTCTTATTGCCATAAATTTTCTTTCAAATTTTATTTCCAACCTAAATTCCTTGTCTAACGAATCAGGTTCCCAAAGGCAAACCTCATTTTGGATGTCATCCTTTAAAGTCCCTATGAAGACATCAATCCTATGCTCCCGTGGAATATCATTTACCATTATATTCAATTTTTGGAAGTACTCAATGTGCCTCGCCATTGAACCCTTTTGTTCGAGATTTATTAATTGGCTAAAGAAGGTGTTTCTCTTTGTATCCTCATAATGTGTGATCACTTCCTTCGTAAAAATTGATCAAGTGACAAGTTTTTTAAGAGAACAAAGCCATTGATACCATACAAATTGATTGGGTTCTAAATACAAAGTTTCAATGCATACCTTTTGTGTGTGTTGCACATTATGGAGATCAAAATATTCCTTCATCTGTAGTATCCAAGTTACCGAATCCTTGTCATCAAACTTCCTCATATCAATATTTAGAATATGGTGGGTCTTCAATCCAACGTTAGAGTCTATCAAATCACGTTCAACATTTCTTTTTTTCTTATCACGAGTTTCATTTAATACCTTTTCGCCATTAGGAAGAATTTCTTGTAGCAATTTTGTCAAACCTTCCTTCAAATCTTCCATGTCTGCTTTTAAGCCATTCTTCAAATCTTCCATATTGTCTTTAAATTTTACTTCTATACCATCCATATTAGCTTCCATGTATAATTTTAAACCCTCCATGTCTCCTTTTATTTCATCTTTGGTTTCTCTTTGTGAGAGCTAAATTTGTTGCACTTGGTCTTGTAATTTTGATATATCATGTTGCAATTCTTCCTCTTCATGCGTCATAGTAGAGCTTTCTGAGGGATTAATGGGTGTGGATTTATTTTGTTTGGGAGCCATTTCGAAACCCAACATTGATATATGTGCTTCAATATATTATTGGAATCACTTCAAACTTCTTTTTCAAACAAAAGTTATGCATTTTTTTTTAAATACACACCTTTTTCTTGGTTTTAGAATCTTGATCTTGAATCAGTTGTAAATTTGTAATTTCAGCTCTCCAAGGTCTTAAATTACGTCTCGTGGTAGTCCTCTAAGTATTATTTACAACGCCAAAATTCATATAAAAATTGGAGTCTTTAAGAAAGAGTTATGCTCGATCTCCCACGATGACCTGGTTATAGAATAGTTGAGTAGAGCAAACTTGTACGGAGTGCCACATGTTACTGTTTCAACCTTTGGCATTGAAATTGATACAAAAAAAACTATATTCGGTGCAATTTTAGGCACTTTTTACATAATTCAAATGTGATGTTTGAAACGAAAATATCTATGAAAATGTAGTGAACCAAGATATAAAATTTTTACACGAAGTTCACCAACATTTCAGCTCCACTTGGTTGAAATTTCAGATTTTGAAGCCTCGTAGAAAACAAATTATAGTGAAAATTCCAAGATGTCCTGTTTGAAGGAGCAAAACCCCAGTATCCAAAACTATGATACCAAATGTTATGCAACTAGCTCACAAAATAGAATAAAAGATAGATCTACGACTTATAAATTATTCTCTTTGAGGGGGAAACCTCCTTTACATTACATAAATGAAAAATTCTTGGATGATTCAAATGAAAAAACCTTCTTTCTATATATAGGAGTATAAGGGGCCACAATATAATCAGATCCTACATAACAATAATAATGTAAGGGCACAACAATAACAATAGTGGACTTCTATGGGGCACAATAATAACAATATGGGGACTACATGGGCACAACAATAATAATAAGTGGGCTACACTAACAATAATAATAAGGGGCTACACTAGTATTATAGGGACCTAACATAAACATATAGACAACTGACATGCATGCATAACAATATGCATTTACCTTGAGGTCCAGTGCTATAAACCTCACTTTGATACCACTCTGTAACACCTCACCCCAAGCTCATCAGGGTAAACATGAGGTAAGATTTACTACGCATGACCCAAATTCCAAGATGTCATTATGGAAATAGGGCCTAACTTGCAAAACTTATCCAACACTTACTACAACACTTAGGAACACTTAATCACACCCTTAACAATTTGATTCCACTGACGATATTTCCTGAGTTGAAACTACTTTTTTGACCCACTTTACCTCCCAGCCACACACATGCAATCTTGTCCATGTGGCCAGAAGGCTCCAGTTGCATGCACAAGATATCCTCCATTTCTGTGCCTGTGGTCGTGAATTCTGTGCCAGAATTTAAGGGCTAGCCTACAGGCCACAAACACTCTCCAGGAATCTATCAATGATAATCAAAAGTCTGCATAACCTATTCTTAGGTTGATATCTTGTCCAAGCTTGTCCAACATATGATAAAAATTTAGACAAACACTTTGTAAACATAACACATGTAGGTCATGAATGCATATCTATTCATTGTTTCATTAGTTTCATCAGATAATCATAAATAAGGCTTACTACCCTCTCAAGCTAGTTACAAAAAATACCTATTAGCTCATGCATTCATATAACCACTCAATAACTTATCAAACCACGAACATGATCCATAATAAGAGCACATCATTTGATAAGAATGTACCTTGTATATAACTAGCATTTAACTAGAATGAATCCATGACAAACTAGTCACAAAATCAACACAATAACCAATACTTGTGCTCATTTATGTCAATAAGAAATAACACATACTAACATATTCATAAAAACAACCAAGTTAGGGACTTCCACGTACCACCCGACCATAGATTGGGTTGAACCAAATATTTCCTTCAGCCAATCACTCCCATGCCATATTGTAAGCATAAATGTGGGATCACATGGGATAAAACCAAACAAAATCAACCAGGGAATCTAGAGGTTAAACCACCTCCAACCTCAAGCGACAATGATTTCACCTAAACCAATCTATAAATCACCAAAACCAAAACAAGCTTGGATGCTGCACGATTTCTTCACCGTATGCAGAGGAATTTTCGTGTCTCCGCCCACTTTTTAAGAGCTTCCCAGAGAAAACCATCTCCACCCTCAACCCTTGGGATTTTCCTAAGACCAACTCAACTAGATCCAACTCCACCAACAATCCAGAGCTCAACCAATATGAAAACCTACTATACCATGGCCACTCAGGAAATGACAAAGGCAAGTTTGTACGCAACTGTCAATCCAGGAAAATCCCATGCAAATGACAACAAACATGACAAATAACCCATGCATGCACTTCCCAACAAGATAAGCAAACATGTAACCTATTGCCTGCAAAATCCTCTCGTTGATTGCTCTTTCTCTACTTGATTTATGCCCTTGCTTACTATTGTTCAATCTTCCTCTTGTGCTCCTTTACTTGTTCCTTGCTTTCTTTCTTGTGTCTTCCTCGTGTCCAAGTGCCTTTTATCTCTCTTGCTTTCTCTTCTCTAAGTGAATGCTAGAATGTCTAAGAGTGTGTGTGAATGTTCTCTCCCTTTTTCTTTATTTTTTCCTTCATTTTCCCTTGCATGCATATTATTGTCCCTTCATCTTCCTTTTCTCCTATTTTCCTTTAATTCTTGTATTAATTATCATTTATTGTCCTTTGCCTTTTCCAATTCCAATGCCAATTTCAATAGCTAATAATAAACCACAAGTGGATCCTAATATAATGGTTTTCCCCTCCATTCAACTTGGAATACGTGTCCCATTACCTTGGTTTTAATTTTTCCTTTTATATTTCCCATTTATTACATGGAACTTTAACCTAGTGTTGTTACAAACATCATCCTACACATGCACATATTTATAAAGGAAATAACCCATCAACCATATGCTTTTATTAAAATGCACAATTACCAACAATCCATGAGATATTGGCTCAGTCCACTAATCCACAAGACTAAGAAACATTAAGCGAATATAAAGAACTTGATTTTGTAGTGTTCAAACTCCTCCAAATCACCCTTCCACCCTATCGTGGGTTGTTTCTTCCCCTTTGTGGGTCATCTCAGCTAAGACAGGTTGGTTTGGTCTTGGATTTCAAAAGACATTGGGCACTACATGATTATAGGCCCAAACCTTCGTTATAGCTCCTCCCTCATTCCTCACTTGTACCACGTGCGACTACATCCCCACTCTTCTCAACTACCCTTTATGATACGACTTAAGTTCTTATTGTATGCCAATTGGTTGTGTTCATTCCATACATACGACTCTCCCTTCTTATCGAATTTTACCCAATCATCATGCGATTCTCTCATCCCGGGTCTCAGTCGGTTTTTCCCATAACATGGGTCAACTCATCCCGCTGTTCCAAACTGTCGCATAGGTTGGCTCGCCCATGTGTTGGGCACCTTGGGTTAGTCCAACTCATCGTTCCTCCAAATTCCCTCAAATTTTATTCCAACGAATTCACTCTAAACTCCTCTTACCTGTCTTGCCATCTTGGGGACTCAACCCACCAGTTGTTCCACCATGGCACTGTCCCCTCGGTCCAACTCATGTTGAGTCGTCCTTGCCTAACATTCAGTCACTCATATAGGGGTGTTTTGGCCCGTGTCTTGGGGCATCCATGTTACCCCTCATGGTGTCGTCTTGGGCCTTCTCACCCATCATTTTTCCAAGTCAGGTGCTCGGTCACTCACATCCATCGTGCCACCAAGCTGCCGACATGCACTCATTGGATACCCCAAGTGTCGATTTTTTGACAACTTGTGTTGGTGCGCTCTCGCCCAACATTTTCTTTCGTCATATTTCTTGTGATATTTTCATTGCAAATTGTGTGATAGAGATGTTGCCCATGGTATACACCTTGGTTAAAGCCACAACCAACTCTAGGGCTTGATAGGTAAGAACATAGCATGGTGGGAAGGACAAAGGCACAAATTGAAAGCGTGGTCCATAATAAGGATACAAAGCTCCTTAAGGATACTATTAGCAATGGTATTATATTTGTAAGCACCCCCCACCTTCCGCTCTATCCCATAAATATTTTGTAAGTCAACTATTTTTTTGGTTTGTGTTTTGTGTTAATCTTTCATATGGTTATTTAGTAGAAGTTTTAGGTAGTAATAACTAGAAGGGGATTAAATAACAAGTGGTCTAGAACTTTTCTTTTAGAGTTTTTTAGTGGGAATGGATTGGGTGGGACAAGATTCCCAAAAAATTATATTTATGCATCCTTATTTCCATCTCCTAACCTATTTTGGTCTAGATAATTGCGTGGTTAGGGGACCCTCTGAAAGGAACAAGTGATGAGGAAAATGGGTGTGTAAGTGATAAGAAAGGAGGACCAATCCTACTTGGATTTGGGGATAATCTGCAGTTGGTTTCAAGAGGGAAATGAGTGGACTAGCTATTGATTTTAATCAAAAGCACACCATAATTTCCAAGCTTAAGGTGGTAGTTAAAATAAAAGGGGAAGGTGGTGAAGAGAAAGGATAGGTCTATTACAAAAGGAAAATTAATCATTGCCATTTTGAGGTCAATCAACCAGGGGAAAGACTCATTGAAGACCAGTGCATCAATAATGGAAAGTAGAGCCCTTTAATTTGAAAAAGGTGACCATGGTTAAGTGAGCCATTATCGCTGCCCATAGTATATTTTTCCATGGATGCTTTATGGAAGCCAAATAAGTGACGAATGATCTAGAGGAGGTGAGAAGAAAGAGGCAGGGTATGTCTTACTCTAAATTACTTATTGAGGTGGATGGTTGGGTTTGTGACCCAAGAAATTCAGGAACACGAGAGATCAAGTATTTTATTTTAGTATAAAATTACTAGATAATTAAGACATTGGTGGCCCAAGCAATGGAACCAAGGAAACACAACATGCAAGATCTCAAGCACACAATTCACATTTTCTAGTGTGAATCCAATCCTTTTTGAAAAGGTGTGTTTGGATTGGGTATTTGAATTATCCATGTTGATGACGAAGATCGAAATATCAGAGAGGCGGAAGGCTCCCTTGGTTGAGGATGGACCCACAACAACCCCATGATCATCTTTGAGGATCAACAAACAACAAAACAATAACATAAAGCCGAAGTAGGGGGGACACCGTTGGAGATAACACTAGAGGAATGTATTCCAACCTCTATTGTTTGATTATGTTTATCTTTGGTTCATTTATGTCTATGTGTAGATATCAAGTAGTGACTATTAAATTCTCTTATTTTGATAAGAACATCAATAAATGGAAAGACATAGATATCGAAAAACTATGGTTAATCATGTTAGTGGAGAACCTAGTTTCCCAAATGCTTAGCTTCCACTAGCACTAATAAAAAAATTGTGTATCTTTTTGTAAATATTATGCTATAGAGATACCTCTTTTTACCTGTTTAAAAATTTGTTAAATGAATTATTTAAATTTATAAGAAATTGATATTAATAAATAACATTTATAAAAAAGGAAATTATAGTTAAAATCTTTAAATACATAATGTTAGGTCCCTGTAATACTAGTGTAGCCCATTATTGTTATCGTTAGTGTAGCCCCCTTATTGTTATTTTTGTGCCCATGTAGTCCCAATATTTTATTATTGTTCCCCATAGAAGCCCAGTATTGTTATTGTTGTGCCCTTACATTATTATTGTGACCCCTTAGACTCCTATATATAGAAAGTATGTTTTTTCATTTGAATGATCCAAGAATTGTTCATTTATGTATTGTAAAGGAGGTTGCTGCCTCGAAGAAGTTGATCTCTAAGTTGTTGATCTATCTTTCCTTCTATTTTTTGAGCTCGTTGCATAACATTTGGTATTAGAGCTTTGGATTATAGGGTTTCACTGCTTCAAACAGGTCATCGTGGAATTTTTGCTATAATTTTTTTTCTACGAAGCTTAAGAAGCTAAAATTTCGACCACGTATAGTAGGAATCTTAGTGAACTTTGTGCCAAAATTTTAGATTTTGGTTCGCTATATTTGTGTAGATATGATCAGGGGAAGTTAGGGTTTTTGCAGGCTCCAAAATTCAATCTCAAAAAGGTGACCTAGGGAAAAGCATCACAACTTTCGTTTCAAGCATTAGATTTTCATTTTGTAAAAAGTGGCAGAAAGTAAACAGACTTAAGTTTTTCGTGTAGAAATTTCAATGTCGAAGGTTGAAACAATGACATGTGGAACTCCGTACAAGTTCGCTCTACTCAACCAATCTATGATAAGGTCATTGTGTGATATCATGCATAAATTTACCTTGAAGAATCAAAATGAAGTTTGAAATATGGAGTTGGAAACAAGTCTTATAAGGCTACTACAGAACTGAAGTTCAAATCTTGGGGATCCGAAATCAAAAAGATACACCAGGTTCAATACTGAGCTCCTCAAAAGCAAGAAAAAGGTGTGTGTGTGTGTGTGTGTGTGTGTTTAATTGCATAAATTTTGTTTGAAAAATAAGTTTGAAGTGATTCCAAGGGAATATTGAAGCATAGATATTAGTATTGGGTTATAAAATTCTTCCCAAAAATAATTACACACCAATTAAGCTCTCATAAGGCTCTACTATGACACATGAAGAGGAATAATTGCAACATGATATAAGTGTAACAAATTTCGCTTCCGCAAAGAGTAACCAAAAATGAAATGGATGCTAAGATGGATGGCATGGAATCTAAGATGGATGGTTTGAAAGCAGACATGGAAGTTTTTAAGGAAGGTTTAACAAAGTTGTTGTAAGAAAGGCTTCCCGGTGGTGACAAGGTAATTCATGAAAATCATGATGAGGACAAAAGGAACATGAATTGTGATTTTAGAAACTCCAATATTGGGTTTAAGAACCACCACATTACCAAGATAGATATGAGGAAGTTTGATGAGAAGGATACGATAACATGGATACTACAAGTGGAGCAATATTTCGATCTCCATGATGTGCAACACTCACAAAAGGTACGCATCACAAATTTATATTTAGAACCCAATCAATTTTTATGGTATCAATGGATTTTTTCTCGTAAACCACTTGTCACTTGGTCGATTTTTATAGAGGAAATGATAACACATTATGAGGATACAAAGAGCAACACCTACTTTACCCAATTACTAAATCTCAAACAAAAGGGTTCAAAGGCAGAACACATTGAGGACTTCCAAAAATTGAATATCAAGGTAGTAGATATTCTAGAGGAGCATATGATTGATATCTTCATAGGGAAATTAAAGGATAACATCCAACATAAGGTTCAACTTTGGGAACCTAATTCATTGGAGAAGGCATTCAGGGTGGCAAGAAAATTTGAAAGAAAAATTACGGCAACAAGGAATTCTACCAATCACAACTATAAAGATGAAAAATGTTGTTGCTCCTAGCCTTCCACAACCTACAAGGTTGACACCACAACAATTGGAGGAAAAATGAGAAAAAGGGCTTTGTTATAGTTGTGATAGAAAATACACTATAGGTCATAAGTGCGCCAAGAAGAAATTACTTTACATATATTGTGAAGAGGAGGAAGAAAAGAAACAAGCTGAAACATCAAAAGAGGAGGATATACACCAAGAACCAACCCTAAAAAAGGAAGAAATGAATCCAACCATTTCTTGTAATGCATTGGCAGGAATTACCACTCCTCAAACTCTCAATATAGAAGGATATATCAAGAAAAAAAGGTAATAATGCTGATTGATTTGGGCAGTACCCATAATTTTATTCATTGTAACATAGCCAAGGAAGTGAATTGATTCCTATATCCAGCACCAGAGTGTCAAGTGATGGTTGCAAATGGAGGAACTATAAATTTCTCAGGAAAGTGCCATAATATCAAGCTAACCATGGGGGAATATGTATTGAATAGTTGAATGATGTCTATTCCAATGGGTAGTGCTGATGTTGTACTAGGAGTCCAATGGTTACAATCTTTGGGTACTATAACTTTTAATTTTTAAGAACTTTTCTTGAAATTTTTTGGGAAGGAAAGGAAGTTGAATTACGGGGTATCAAAGGGAAACCAGGAAAGATAATCAGCTCTAATGTCATTACAAAAATTCTAAATAAATAAAAATGAGGCGTAATTCCACAATTATGCTCACTGCAGGTTCAAACATTGAAACCATCTATTTCTGCAGATCTCCAAAAATTCTTGGACAAATCATTCCAAGGTGTTTGAGACTCCCCAAGGCCTCCCACCTATTCGTGATCATGATCATGCTATTAATTTGATTCCAGGAAGTGTTCCTCCAAACATCAGGCCTTACAAATATCCTTATGCCCAAAAGAGTGAGATTGTATGTATGGTTGCATAAATGCTATAGGCCGGTATAATTCAACCTATTCAAAGTTCTTTATCTGCTCTAGTAGTATTGGTGCACAAGAAGTTTGGATCATGGCACATGTGTCTGGATTATAGGGAGATAAAAAAGCTCACTATTAAAGATAAATTTCTCATTCATGTCATTAATGAATTATTGTATGAATTACATGGAGCAATTTACTTCACCAAGTTGGATCTCCATTCAGGATATCATCAAATTAGAACGAAGATTGAAGACATTCTGAAAACAACATTTAGAACTCATGAGGGTCATTATGAATTTTTGGTCACGCCTTTTGTCCTTACGAATGCATCTTCTACATTTCAAAGGTTGATGAAATCCATTTTCAAACCCTTCCTTAGAAAATTTGTGTTATTATTTTTTGATGATATACTAATCTATAACAAATCTTGCAAGGATCATGTTCAACATGTTGGCACGGTGCTCAAACTATTGGAGGAGAAACAATAATATGAAAAAACCTCCAAATGATTCTTTGGAGTATAGGAGGTGGAATATCTAAGTCATATTTTATCTCATGAGGGTGTTAAGGTGGCCCTTAATAAAATTAACTCCATTAAGGAATGGAAAATCCCCACAACCGTAAAGCATGTGCAAGGATTTCTCGGGTTAACAAGTTATTATTGCATGTTTGTTAAGAATTATTGTAGAATAACAACACCTCTGACAACACTACTTAATAAAGATATATTTTCTTGGACTCTAGAAGAAACTAAGGCCTTTGAACATCTTAAAGAGGCAATGTTCCAAGCATCGGTCTTAGCTACGCCAGACTTCACAAAAACCTTTATTGTGGAATGTGATGCCTCAAGAAATGGAATTGGTGTTGTTTTAATGCAAGAAGGAAGACCCATTGCTTTGAAAATCTTCCAATCAAAGGAAAGTATTTACATAAACTTATTTATGAGAAGGAAATGTTGGAAATAATATATGCACTAAAGAAATGGTGACCTTACTTAATTGGAACACACTTCAAGGTAAAAAAAATATCATGGTAGTCTTAAATAATTTTTGGAACAAAAAATATCTTCAGAAGACCAGCAAAAATGAGTCACAAAGATGTTGGGTTATGACTTTGAAATCATATACTAAAAAGGGAAGCTAAATGTTTATGTAGATGCACTCTTAAGAAAGGATAAGGATGTAGAAGCTTTTCTTTGTGCCATGTCTATTATCCAACCAGATTGGATAACTGAAGCAAGGGAGGAATGGAAGAATAATGAAGAAGTGTGGACACTCATTCAAAAGTTGCAGCGAAATCCTAGTACATTTGATATATTTAGCTGGAAAAATGATTCATTATGGTATAAAGATTGCTTATATCTTTGTAAGAATTCCCAACTAACACAAAATATTCTTTTGGAATTGCACACCTTTCCCTTAGGAGGACACTCGGGATTTTTAAAAACTTACCATAGGGTCAAGAAAGAATTTTTGTGGGATGGCCTTAAATCACGAGGGCTTCACTCAATGAACCTCTAACATATCACATGTGATCATAGAATATTAAAAAATACACTTAATTTGAGTACATATTGGAAAATGCATCTAAAAATCACATTATCTAACCCCCTACCAATATAAACCCAATACACCTTCCCAATTTAAAAATATCCTACTTTCACTATATATTGTAGGTATCCATTTTTTCATTAACTTTTTTTATACCCCTTTATATTTTTTCATTAACTTTGAGCTCCATCTTTTATAACTGCCAATATAAAAACCCCTTACCCCCTATATATCCCCCAATATATTATGCCATTTTTTCCTCATTATATATCCCCCAATATGAACCCACGTGCTATAGTATTGCCCCCGCAGTGAAGCCCCTGTGCCTTAAATATGATATTCAAAAGTTTGTGGCAGAATGTTTGGTCTACCAACAAAATAAAGTTGATACAAGTAAGACCCCGAGTCTTCTACAACCTTTATCCATTCCAAGTCAACATTGGCAAGAGGTTTTAATGGATTTTATCATAGGTTTACCCAAGTCCAAAGGAAAGAGTGTCATCATGGTAGTAGTTGATAAACTTACCAAGTATGCACACTTTTGTGCATTATCTCATCGATTTAAAGCCAATACAATTGCTATTGCATTTATAGAAATAATTCAAAAGCTACATGGAAACCCAATGGTTATTGTAAGCGACATAGATCCCATTTTCACTGGAAATTTTTGGACGAAATTATTTTCTTGTTTGGGTACTCAACTAGCTCATAGCTCATCTTATCATCCTCTATCTGATGGGAAAACTGAGATAGTGAACAAATTTTTGGAAGGATATCTTCATTGCTTTGTATCTAATAAACAAACACAACGAGTCAAGTGGTTACCTTTGGCTTAATGTTGGTATAACAATTCCTTCCATACTACAACAAAAATGACCCCATTTATGGTACTTTATGGATATCATCCACCGTCTATCACATCATCTTTAAGAGAAAATTCTAAGGTTCAAGCAATGGAAGATCACATCGAACATTAACAACAAGTTCTCCAACTTTTAAAGGATAACCTCACTTTGGCGCGGAATTGAATGAAACAACATGAAGGTCAACATCGCAGCGAAAGAATTTTTGATGTAGGCAATTGGGTATTTTTACGGCTACAACCATACAAACAAATGTCCCTCAAGCAAGCAAAGAAGGATAATAAATTATCACCAAAGTACTATGGTTCGTACAAGGTGTTGCAAAATATTGGTACTATGGCATATAAATTGGAGCTTCCTGCATCTTCCCGAGTGCACCCAGTTTTCCATGTTTCATACTTAAAGAAGGTTATAGGAGACAAGCTCCCAGTTCAAACAAGAACTTGAAGCAGTCATGGAAACAAGAACTCGACATCTATGAAATTGATCAATTTCAGAGTATCTCATCAAGTGGAAGAACTTGCCCGCTGAAGATTCCACATGGGAGGATGAGAATTTTATACAAAAGCATCTCGAACTAATCAAGCATTGAGGACAACACTTTTTTGAAGGATAGTGGCATGTTAGGTCCCTATAATACTAGTATAGCCCCCTTATTGTTATTTTTGTGCTCATGTAGTCCCCATATTGTTATTATTGTGCCCCATAGAAGCCCACTATTGTTATTGTTGTGCCCTTACATTATTATTATGACCCCTTAGACTCTTATATATAGAAAGTAGATTTTGTCATTTGAATCATCCAGGAATTGTTCATTTATGTAATGTAAAGGAGGTTTCCCCCTTGAAGAGGCTGATTTCTAAGTCGTTGATCTATATTTTCTTCTATTTTGTGAGCTGGTTGCATTACATATAAAAAATATTTAAAAAACTATTAATTGAAAATTTTTAAAATTGTATAATTTTAATAGTTTAATAATAACAATCTAAAAAAATTTAATATGAAAAGATGATTGATGATAAAAAAAACTAGTTAATTTTTTTTAAGAATAATAGTTAAAAATATTTTAATTTCAAAGATAACCAACCTAAATCCATCTTAACCCCGGATCTATCAAGTGTCAAGAGGGATCAAATCTCTCAAGGTGCAAACCTCTTTTTTGAGTGAAAAACTCGAGGAAAGGTTTGTACCTCGAGAGATTTGATCCCCCTTGGCACTTGATAGATCCGAGGTTAAGATGGATCTACATTGGTCACCCCGAAATAAACACACACAATCTCTCTATCTGTATATCTATCTCTCTCTCCCTCCCTCTTCATATCCCTCTCTCTCTCTTCCTCTTCTCTCTCTATCTCTCTCTTCCAATTCTCTCCCTCTCTCTCTTAATTTTGATCCCATTGTATTTTGTTTAAGAAAGTATCTAAAGTAAAAAAACTGAGTTGGTTGTAAAATATTAAACATGTATCTTGGGTCAATCGTGTCAAAGAAAATGCAATAATGAAAAACTTAAAAGAATCATGTACTATCTTTCCTCTATTATTCTTAGTTACTTTGCTTCCTCTCATTGCTTAGATCCTTAGTTAAAGATAGATCTATGTTGGTTCTTAATAATATTATTTATAGTATAATTTTCACATCTTTATATATATAAGTATTTTCATTTTTAATTTAATTAAAATCTTAATTACACCGAAGGTGTTATATTGGAAGAATTCCACCAAACCATCGTCAACATTTTCATTTTCTACCATTCGTTCTGAGCACAGTTGTCATTGTTTTAAGCCGTTGATCTTCTGTTAACGTTGCCGCGGATGCCGGATGGATGTTTCCATTTTGCAAGAGGCATCTCTCTGCGCTTAACATCCCCATCCCCCTATGTGCTGGCTCTTTGTCCACAGTGCAGGTGACACATGTCCACGCTTTTCTGGGGATATTTCCTTTCTGGCATCCAAAGAACATTGAAAATCTTCATCGCGTGCCCACCATCGAATCCGTTGGAATCCCCGATTCCTCTCCATGTCGGTGGCCCTTCTGGTCAACATAGATTGCCATTGTGGAATTGAACTTTTAGTTAGTCATGGCCATGGCCGAGACAATGGAGGACTTGTGAAACGAGTTGATCACGCAAATAATGGAGAAGAATTAAGCTCTGGCGAAGTTTGGCAAGACCAGGATGGAACGCCGAGTCAGATTGAAGAGAAAGGGCTGAGCATAGAGCAGAAATTTGACACCAAGAAGGTGCCTCCCTGGTGGGAGCAGATCACATTCAGAGGAATTTTTGTGAGCATGCTGCCGGGTATTATGTTTTGTATAATTGTCATGAAATTGAACCTCACTACCAGAATCATCCCTTCTCTCAATGTTTCTGCCGGATTTTTGGGTTTCTTTTTCATCAAAACATGGACCAATTCCTCGAGTAGTTTGGGTTATTGAAGACTCCGTTCACCAGACAAGAGAATACTGTGATTCAAACTTGTGTGGTGGCTTCTTATGGGATTGCATTCAGCGGTATGTATGAGTTAGTATGAAACCTTTTATGATGAATTTGGAGAAATGTCCAAAAGTGGAGGAAGTTTTATAAAGTTAGAGCCGAGGAGAAGCCTGCCAAGTTGGCGACGTTTATCGGAAAAGGTAGAGCAGGCAAAATAGCCTGTGCCCTGATTGCTGCTCAGGTTCCCCATTCCGCCTTCTCTTCTAATGTTATTTTGAATACAAGGACAATTTGCTTTTTGTTTTTCATTTTTCACTGATGGTGTCATAGGCACCTCTGATGAAATGCATATATTTCGTCTGAATTTTTAGTAGCATATAGTTTGGTCTGTTCGGATTGGAAATACATTTTAGATATTGTGCATTTCCTGTCATCTTTGTTCAGCCTTTGTCAGTGGGCACTCTTGTGTATTTGCCTCAAGTCTTTGATTCCACTAAAAAGGGGTACATATTGTAGTACAAAAATTGGATATCAGATAGGATGTTGGCACGGACACTGTTCAAGGTTAAAGCACTGTGCTGAAAATCGAAAACAAGACTCCTATGAACCACCCTCCCACAGATCCCCTTGAAAAACAAAAGAGGGGAGAACAAAAGAGACACAGAATAGATTTACTTCCCTTTACTAATCCTCAGGCCTTCATGCAAGTGAACTGCATGAGACTTGCAAAGAAACCATAGAGCTTGACTTTAAGGAAACATGGAAGGGAGCAGGAAGTCTATCCAATTTAAAATCCAAGCTGGTCAAAGATATTTTCCTGAATTGTTATTTATGAATATATTTGTGGATATTCTGGTTTTCCACTCTTGAAGACAATGCAAATTCATGGTGTGATATGTCAAGGAATTGTTAAGTTGTGCACTGTGAACACTATATCGGCTTAGGGCTAACCCACCTTACACTATATGTAGTATTATTCAAGGACTGGTTTAAGAACGTGCCTTGTTATACAGTCCCAGGATCCAACTGCAGAGTATTTGCTTGGTCAGAAGATTGGAACTACTCCTACTCCTATAGGAAATGGTACCCTACAAGCTGTTCGGCTAGAATCCACTAAGGTTAGTCGTTGATTCTTATTATTTTACTTCTGGATATGGATTTAGTGGAAGTGTTTGATTTGGAGCAAACTGATATTGTGGAGATCTGATGCTAATTCTGTTGGACCTGGATTTATGTAAATGCATGTAGATGCTTCTTGAACCCCTTCATCGATTGAAGAAGGCAGATGCTAGGCTTAATTTACGCCAAGGAGTTCTTGATGAGGTGGGTAAAGGATGTGTTCATTTAGCAAACTTCTTAAGGTACCATTCCTCCTCAGTATATCTGGTTAAAGAGGGAGAATTACTTTTTCAGTATCTGGATAGATGAGAGAGAATTACTTTCTAGCCTAGTCTTCTGCAAACAACTGCGGAGAGTGGAATCAAGAGCAGAAATAGCATAAGTTAATAGATACTAAATGAAGATGCTGAGTACTTTCTGAAAAGCTAATATGATCATGCTTAATTAAACATCAGTATGGGTTTTGACATGAGAGCACATCATTTAACTAGCAATGTTTCTGCACAATAGGTTGTGGGTGAGGAACTCGGTGTGCTCCCAGGCATGGATTCAGTTTTAGCAGTAGGAGCCTTGGAGAGGTTGATACAATTGATTGGAGGAACCAGGCGCTATACAAAAGAATTGGATCGAAAATTTGATATGATTATTTATGATGGAATAAGCAGTGAAGAAACCCTGCGAATGGTTGGTGCAGCAGAGAGATCCAGGTGCCACAAGTTTGTGGTTCTCATCTTTCACTAAATAATGCTGCAAAAGTGAGGCACTTCTACTACTAGTAATGTCTTTGCAAGTGTGCTAATAATTACCTTCTGTCAGATGGTACATGAGGTATCTTCGTAACCTTGCTGAGAAGACCGATACAGGGAGAGTTACAGCACCTTCATTTCTAAAATTGGCAGAAGCTTCCCTAAAGCCAGACAACACAATGGATTCTGGTTGGCGAACTGCTGCTGAAATTGGGGATACTGCTGACAGCATGCTAGAGGCATATGTTGACTGTAATATGTTGGATAATTTTTAGTTTCATTTTGGAGTTGCCATTAGTTTCAGATTGTTCATTCAAGCAGTTGCAGAATTTTGTGAAACTTAACATAAAATACAGCTCTATATGCTTGTCATCAAACCATTTGAAAGAACAATTCAGTGATTTTTTTGAATTTTTTCATATTTGCATGCTGGTTTTGTAATATTTGTAGGTATGTCTTAGAGCCTGAATTGTGAGCCTAAAATTCCTGTTTTGTGTTCTCAATTGAAAATTCCTTCGTATTTTATTCCCAGGAATATTTGTAACTCTGGTTGCTCCAACAAATGCTCCAGAAAATCGTAATTTAGTGATCAGATCTCAGGGAGTCATCTGCTAGCATTTGTTGCTCAAAAAGCTCTGATTCTGAACCTTTTCCTGCCTTCCTTTCTTATGTTCATCTCTTGCAGCAATTGAATAAATAAAAGAAAAGAAACCTCATACCCCGCCTTTTCTGACCCTGAACCTTGCATCCTTGTATGGGATAAAGTTCTGCATAGATTTACTTTTAAAACATAAAGCTTTAAAGGAAATGTGAAGCTGTAAGTCTACCTTTTGCTGATCCCAAGCCATGACACAAACTATCAAACTGCAACTCTATTCATTTGGAAATTGCTCTGAGTTGCTGTTTTGGATATCAATCTAAAAAAACAGAGAAAATGCTATCATCATAATTGTGATATTCTGTTTCTTCTTTGTACATCTGAGGGTCATCTGATAATGAATTGGCATTACTCCATGCACGTTGTCTCCTGGTCAAAAAAATAAATCAAAGAGTGGTATGTTTTCCATTCAATTGCACATATATTTGGCATATTCAAAGAGCTGTGAATATAAATAGCGTATTCCTGCTTTGTATGACATATTGTTCATGACGAACTGATTTCTGGCTTGATAGAAATAGAATTTTCCCTCACATACACTCCATATTGATTGGGTACCCATAACTTATCATGCACAAAACCTTTTGTACGGAATCCCTGAATATTAACTTCGCAGCTGGCATAGATTGTAATCACCATTACAGTTCTATTGTAAGTTGTTATCTGGACCTCACAAGGGGCCATCTACTGCATTTGAGATTCAAATAACAACAACTCAAAATAAAAATAAAATCAATCCAGAATGCAGGAAGCTAATAAATTTAGGTTGTATATTTGAAACCTAACACTGGGCATGCATCCATGACATACATGTTAACACGAATACTAGGAACCCATGTTCTCATCAAGATTTAGATGAAGAAGGCAGCCTAAGTTGCAGTAGTTGCTGTAAATTTAAATAAAAATCACATGTCTTCCATGAAAACCCATTGCAAAACAAACGGGAATTGTTACATATGGAAAAAGTGTCATCAATTTCTATGGAACATTGGAGCAGTGCAATCTCCAGAACCTTGCATCTCCTCCACCTCAAAAGTGAGATGTAAAATAGAAAAATTGATAGATATTAACCACCCAAATTTTCTGAAAAAAGAGGCAATGAGGAACAGTCTACAATTCCAGCTTTTACTTGCTTTTACTTTATAAATGATACGGACTTTGTTGAATGATGTTTTTCATAAGTCTATCGTGGGCAGTTTTAAAGTTGCATCTTCATTTTCTTTCACCGTCTCACAATTCTTGTTTGTGGGCATCATTTCAGGGCTTATATAAGCTTCAATATGAAGTTGATTAATGCAGATGACAATCAATTGACTTGTGTTAAAATGAGCTTCAAAATTGTTCTTGGTAGCCTAATTGACCAAATCTAAGGCACAACTACACCACTGCTAGGGACAATTTCATTGCTTATTGCTAAATTCTGATCAGAAATCTTAGATCAGTTTTGGATCACAGACTGTATTGGTTCGTTATTTGACTTGTATGCATCTCTATGTGTTAGGCTATATTTTTTCCCACAAAATCATTACAATTAGAATGTATCCTTTGGTTTCTGTTACATATTTGTGGAGAATTGATTGGAAATATTTCAACTGGGGCTGCTATGCCTCTAGAACCTCCCCACTGATGCCCCAAAAAACATGACAATAAGTCATGATCCTTGATCCAGTCCCTCCTCAGAATAGCAATCCCGTGATTCAGATCTTCACTACTGATATCTCTAGCATTCGGTTTAATAAACATAACCAGGGCGGTGGAAACCCCCACTATTTTTAGATACTCTGAATAAATAACATCCCCAAGGACCTGAAAGGTGTCTGCAGCCAGAGTATCAAACATTACAGAGACTACTCGCAGCAGACCATAAATACATTGATTATGACCAAAAATCTTGCTGTACAGGCCTAAAAAAGTTGGGTAGAGACTATTCGCAGCAGACCATAAATACACTGATTATGACCAAAAATCTTGCTGTACAGGCCTAAAAAGGTTGGGTTTCATGCAGACATGCTGAAGAAGATTCCATCACATTTATAGAGTTAGACAGAGCAATTTTAACCTTAATTGATTTTTTCATTGCTGGATGGAGTTGATATTACTCATATTTAATTCAACTAAATATTAGTCTGTTGCCGTAGCCTCTCTTCCCCTTAAATCCAGTCCTGTCTAGAAACCTCTGCTATGAGAGAAATGTATATTTAATAAGATTTTAACAAGAACATGAAAATATAAAATATATGGTATATGAGCAAATAAAAATGAATCGAAGATATAACGCACAATAGAGTTAATAAATCTTTAGAAGCAAATTTAAATACTAAGAAATTAAAGACTTATCAGTTGCTTCTAAATTCTGCTGAACTTTTTTTTTTTTAATTACTAATTTAATAAATTTGTATCATATCAAACTTGTGAAAACATTAAATACACAAGAAAAGTTACTCTCAGTTTTTTATTGCACTAAAGGTTAGTCGACGGCCAGAAATATTACTCAGATTTTCAATTCAACTAAATATTAGTCTGTTGGCGTAGCTTCTCTTCCCATTAAATTAACACTTAACACTTTTAGCTTATTAGGTTCCGACATTCTAGATTCGTTTGATTCTGATTTTCACTCAGTTTTCCAATGGAGCAAGTTTCTGAATATGTAGTGGCCCAAAATTCAACCTTTTAAGCTCAGTTTCTGACCTTCAAAATCACTGTAGGACTGCACTAATCATTTCTAGCAACATAGGACTACACTAATCATCATTTCTTTTCATTGACTAAATAAAAATTAAATTATCATGAAAGAATAGTACTACACTAATCATCATTTCTTTTCATTGACTAAATAAAAAATTAAATTATCATTCACTTCTTTCATGTCAAAAACTACAATTACTTCAAAACAATGATTCAAAACAATACTCCTATCGGCCTCTCTTTGCCATGGCTATACCTTTCTACCTTGGAGGTTACTTTGCCATCGATATGTGCGTGGGGACGGCCATTTGTAAATCCAGGTTATAGTTGTCAAACTTCAAGATTTTGGGCATGTGGTATTGATAAGCCATGGTATTGTAACAAAGCCTATTTACAAGTTAATAATATCCATGGTAAAGTGGAGTTAGATATCCATAATTAAGAATATTGTCATATTTGTATAAAATATTTTGATTGTGAAATAAGTTATGACTTTTGGGCATGTGTTATTGACACAATATTGATAAGCAATGGTATTGGCACATGGTAATGTAACAAACCCTATTCACAAGTTCATAATATCAATGGCAAAGCGGGGGTGAATATCCATGCTTAAGAATCTTGTCATATTGCTATAAAATATTTTGATTGTGAAATAAGTATGTTTTTTTGGCTATGTGGTATTGATAAGCCATGGGATTAGCCCATGTTATTGTAACAAATCCTATTTACAAGTTAATAATATTTGCTGTAAAGTGGGGGTGAATATCCATGGTTAATAATCTTGTAATATTGTTATAAAATATTTTGATTGTTAAATAAGTTATGATTTTTGGGCATGTGGTATTCACAAGTTAATGACAAGTCTACCCAGGCAGAGGAATTGCCCAGACTATCAAAAGTTCAAAAGTGGCGGGATTCCCGGCAAAAAAAAATTCAAAAAATCTAGTAATAGCAATGTTTGAATCATGTTTTTGATGGTGGAAATGGATTCACCACCATCAAAACCTCTTAAGCACCCAAAATCTTGAAGTTTGACAACTATAACCTGGATTTACAAAAATTCCTGCGTGATTTTATTAGAATCTTGCCAAAATTTCCATAATTTTCAGGGCAAAAAAACAGATTGGTTAGACTACAGAAAGTTAATAGCAAAATCAAAATACAACAAATTAAATTTTATTATTTTTATTATTAATTGAATCAACATTTAAATGTTTACATTTATCGAATTTATATTAGTTTTAACTTTTTATTATTAATCCGGCCACTATTTAAATGTTTACACATATCTAGATATCACTTTTAATTTTTTATTATTTTTTAATTGAATCAATATTTAAAATTATTTATATATTTACATTACACTTACACACCTATCCTATATTTTTCTTGGCACAATGATTAATAATAAAGAATAATTTCAAATTTTATATATTTAAATTTTTAAATATTAAATAAATTAAATTTATCATAAATTAATATTGATAAATGATAAAAGATTTGAGAATAATAATCTAAATCAGGAAAATGCGACCATTGCCGGCTGATCGTAACGAGGGTTAGGGTTTGAGTTCCGGGCGATGGCGGCCAGGACTTTCAGGTCTCGGCCCCAGTAATGATGACTCTGGCCCCTCATTGATTACGGCGATAGTAAAAATGTCAGCCCGTGTACCCGATAACCCGAACCATCATTTTTTTCTCAGGACCCGAGGCAGAGGTGGAAAGGTTGGAACCGGGAGCTCGGTTTTCTCAACCTTGGGATGGAGTTAACCCTTGTAACTTATTATTGGTTACTGCGCATTTTCTTGACAACAAGGGTTTCGCGACGGTGGCGGTTTCCAAGCGTTTTTGTTTTTAGTTTGTTAAGGCGCGGCAAGAATGGGATATGATAGTGAATTTCTGGAGCTCGAACCTGCGCCGGAGGACCTCCTGACGTGTTGGGGTCATGAGGTATCAACGAAGAACTTAGATTTGTTCTTCCCGAATAATTTAGCCCTACATGGTCCCAGCAGTGAGGTTTTTGCCGAAAATACTCATTCTGGTCATCGAGATAAGAACATTCTGAGCCTGTGGCAAGGTTTTGGGAAGGAGAGAGCGATACCTGTGGAGAGTCAAGAACAGTTGGGAGCAGTCGAAGACAGGGCGGAATTCCTGAAACTTTTCTCTCGTATAAGCTCGGCGAATAAGGAACAAGGTAATACATCACGCCCTAAGCTCTCGGGTGGTTTGGAAGATATAGTAGGAACTTGTGTTTTTCAAGGTGCGCCAAGCTCACAATCAAAAGGGAAAGAGGCTCTGGTCGGTGATTCTCAGCAAGGTCAAGCGCACCCATGGCAAGGGTTTTCATGGCTTCCAGCTTCATGGTCTCAAGAAGGGTACCAAAGGGGAGGAGGACTGCCATCAGGCCTCCCACAAGCCGACGCGGTCCAAAATCGACAGATCCGGGCCACAAATGGTGATGGGGTTGAAAAAAACTCTTGGCAAGCGACTTGCACATTATACCCCCAATCTGTAAATTGTGCGAAAGAGGCTGGGACGGTTGAAGGAAACCCTCAGAGGTTTTTTGAGGAAGGTGAAGCTCCCGCCGCTTTTGAAGAAGCGGGTCAACGGCCGATACCTCTGGATCTACCGGAAGCCCCAACTCCAAATGCTGAAGGAACAAACGGCAGTTTCAAGGAGGCCGTGGGGGAAAAGCGATAGAAGTCGAAGCCCATTAAGAAGAAAGAAAATCGTCCACTTTGTCTTCTGGGGGCAGACATTAGCATAGAACAAGCAATGGACGTGACAGAGACTGTCCTGGTTGGCCGGGTAAGAGGTAGAAAGTATTCGGCTGAATATATAAAGAATTGGGTTAATACAGAGTGGAAAGAAGCTCCGGGGAAGCCTACTGAGATTTTGGTTCTGGAAAGGGGATGGTTCAGTATTCATTTCGAGAGCAAAACACATGTGGACTGGGTTCTCGAAAGGATTTGGAGCTTTGGGAAGCGCCCAATACTGTTCCGCAGATGGACGCCTCTTTTTGATGCGCAGAAGGAGAAAATGGCTGAGTCCCCTGTCTGGGTAAAGATCCCGGGTCTCCCGCTACAGTTCTGGACGGAATCAGTGTTCGTCTCAATTGGAAATACTTTGGGGAAATACCTGGATTATGACAAATCCTACCTCATAACCAAGGACAGAAGTTTGGCTCGTGTTTTGGTAAGCCTAAATCCAAAGGAGGGCTTGGCGGACGCAATGACTCTAAAATACCGGGAACTAGAATTCCTACAAATTCTGGACTATGAAAACCTTCCGTTCCGCTGTTTAAGGTGTCATCAGTGCGGCCATCTTGCGAAGGAATGTCCATTGGGACACCGACGCCGTCGAAGACAATGGAAACCCTTCAGCGCTCAGGGAACTACTGCACAGGGTTTTCAGGGGTTTCAGCAGAAGGCTTCCGATCACATAGTCGATCAGATGAGGACTACTGAAGTTTTAATGGAACAGATCCCTCCCCCGGAAGGCAATGCTGCTCTTACCTCTCAAGCTACTCCGCCAGTCACCCTAGCTCCACTTTCAGACGAGCTCGCTGGGGCGTCTATGGCGGGTATGATTTCCTTATCCCCCTCTTGTGATGTTTCATCTGTTTCATCTTTACAGTCTTTCTCTGTTTGGCCTGGTCCCTCCGGGCAGATAGTTAATGATTTCTCTGCACTAAATCTTTCAAAAGCTTCTACCGATAGCCTGCTTATCTATGTTCCTCCCTCTCCTGTGGATGTTCATCCAACTCCAGAGATGGCTTATTCTCTTGCTGAGTCCTGTGAGGGTGTTACCTCGGCAGTTGTCTCCTGCGCCCAACCCATGGACAATCCCCCTTACAATCTTCGTCCCTTGGCCAATAGAAAGGGTAAGAGTCTGGCAGTAGGAGGTATTGCCTCGGACCCCATTGTAATAGGGCCAAGGAAGTTAAGGGGAAGAAAATCACTTCTCTCAAAAGCCCAATTCAAAGCCGTCATGGACATAGCCGACGGAAAGCAGAAAACTTTTCCTGGGGTGCTTAGAGCAGAGCCACCACCCCCCCCCTTTCCCTGATGATCCTTCTTTCTTTCAACTGCAGAGGCTTAGCTAGCCAGCCGAAAAAGCTAGCCTTCAAACACCTTGTGCATTCTTACAATCCTGATGTTATTTTCCTCCAAGAAACTATGGGGAAAAGCGAAGAAGTAACCTGCTCTCTCCAGAAGCTCTTGCCTGGCTGGGTCTTTACAGCTCTCGATGCCTCAGGCAGGTCGGGGGGTGTTGCAACAGGCTTTAACTCGAGGAAGCTTAAGGAAGTCTCCTCCTGGGGATCTGCAAACTGCCTGGCAATGGAACTCTACTCTGGAGAGTTGTGCATTCCTTTCCTATTCCTAAATATCTATGGGCCCTGTATGGAGAGGGAAATCTTTTGGAATTCCTTTTTCAATCACTCTTGTCTCTCCCATCCCAATCTCATTATAGGGGGTGACCTGAATTTCTCCCTTGGGGATTCGGAGTCCTGGGGAATTAATGCACACTCGGATCCCCTCTCTTTTTTCTTCAGAAATAAATTGGCTTCCTCACATCTGGTGGATGCTCCTCTGATCAAACTGCGCCCCACCTGGAGGAATAGACGTATTGGGGCAGATTGGGTGGGCAAAAGACTTGACCGCTTTCTTCTTTGTGAATCTCTGGTGGAATGGCTTCCAGTCTTTCGACACTGGGTTGGGGAAGGGGGTAACTCGAACCACTTCCCTGTTCTTCTTGAATTAAAAGGAACCTCTGGAAAACCTGGAATCCCTTTCAAATTTAATTCCTCCTGGTTGAAGGATGCCTCCTTTGAAGCCATCTTCCATGATACATGGAGAAAGGACAACCAACACGAAGAGGGAAGCAGAAGCATCCTGTTCTGTAATAACCTTAAGAGACTGAAGAAAGCAACAAAAGAATGGGCGAAACAGAGGAACTTGAAGGAAGAAGAAGAACTCAAGAGTTTAAATTTTGAGTTAGATCTTCTGGAAAAGTCGGATGGGAATGGCTATGAGTCTTTGGAATCCCGGAATATAATAAAAGACTTGGAAGCAGCTCGGAGGAAAATTCTCCAGATTAGGGAAGAAAGCTGGAGATTGAAAAGCCGAGCTATTTGGCTGCAAGTAGGAGATGAAAACTCCAAGTTCTTTCAGAATTATGCAAAGGGTCGAAAGATAGCTAACACTATCTGGGAGCTGAAAAAAGAGGATGGGGAAATGGCAAAATCTTTTGAAGAGTTGGCTGCCCTTGGAGTAAATCACTTTAAAAATCTCTTCAAAGCTCCAGAGGAAGTTTCCATAGCAGAGGTCATCAGAGTTGCCCAATTTTTCCCAAGATATGTTGAGGAAGAAGAAAATGACTCCATTATGGAAGTAGTCTCTAAACAGGAAGTGGAAGACATTCTCAAGGAAATGCAGAAGGACAAAAGTCCTGGACCAGATGGTTGGACAGTAGAATTTTTTCTCCATTTCTTTGATTTCCTGGGGGATGATCTAGTTGCGGTGGTGGAGGAATCGAGATCCTCTGGATCTATCTATCAACCTTTCAATTCTACTTTTCTTGCCCTAATACCCAAATCAGATCAGCCAACCTCTTTTGATGACTTTCGACCTATTTCCCTTTGCACCTGTGTTTATAAAATCATTGCCAAACTAATTGCCTCCAGATTGAAGCCCTTCTTATCAAGACATATCTCACCAGAGCAGTTTGGCTTTTTGGATGGTAGACAGATTCATGAAGCAGTGGGAATTGCCCAAGAAACCCTGCATACCTTAAAAAGAAGTGGTAAGAAAGGGGCAATTGTTAAAATAGATCTATCAAAGGCCTATGACAGAATAAGTTGGTTGTACCTGCGCCTTCTGTTGACTCACCTTGGGTTCAGATTTGATATTGTAAGATGGATCATGAGCTGCATAACTTCTTCCTCCATCTCCTTGCTAATTAATGGAGCAGCTTCATCCTTCTTCAATCCGGGGAGAGGTCTAAGACAAGGATGTCCCTTGTCTCCACTCCTTTTCTTGTTGGCAGCTGAAGGGTTAAGTTTGATGATTAACAGGGCAAAAAGGCAAGGCGAGGTCAAAGGTATTGAAGTGGCTGTTAACTTGTGGGTAACTCATCTGCTCTTTGTGGATGATATCATTTTATTTAGCAATGGCAGTACATAGGACTGTAGAGCTCTCAAGAACATTCTGGACCTTTTCCTTAAAGCCACTGGTCTCAAAGTCAATGAGCAAAAATCGACTCTCACAGTATCTGGAATGTCTTTGGAAGAGAGAGGTAGCGCAGGGGCACTTCTTCCTTTCGAAGTCAAAACTCTGCAGGAAAGTTTCAAATACTTGGGATTTCTTTTGAAACCTGACTCCTACAGGAATCAGGATTGGAAATGGCTCCTGATCAAAATAGAAAAGAAACTCAATCTCTGGAGCCATAAATGGCTGTCTCGAGCAGGGAGGCTAGTTCTAATAAAATCAGTTCTGATGGCCATTCCGGTGTACTGGGCAAGTCTAATGTGGGTACCCAAAGGTATATTAGCCTCCATAGATAAATTGTGCAGCAGATTTTTATGGGCTGGATCCAAAACTGAATATGTGACACCTTGGGTTGCTTGGGATAAGATCTCGAGACCAAAAGAATGGGGTGGTTGGGGAATTAAGCATTTGTTCTCTTTTTCAAAATCCCTAGCAGCTAAACTAACATGGAGATTTATCTCGACTGATTCTCTATGGTCGATGGTTATAAAAAGGAAGTACATAGCCCCGGCTACTGCTTTAGAATGGGTTCGAAATCCTACAAAGTCTTCCAAAAATGCCTCTGTAGTCTGGAAGGCAGTAGTTGCTTCGGCTCACATTATAGAACAAGGACTTGCTTGGAAAGTGGGAGAAGGTACTCGGGTGAGAATTGGATGTGACCCCTGGGTGGGGTGCTCGGAAAGATATGCCCTATCACTTGACCTGAGACAGTTTTTGACTGAAAGGGGTTATCAATATTTGAATCAAGTGGCAAACCCTTGGACAACTTCCATCTGGAGACAAGGGTGGCTGACAGATGCTGATATTCTTTTGGAGGAAAGGTGGAGGGAGGAATGGAGCCTCTATGTGTCGGACCTTCAAAACTCTTCTGTTCGGATCTCAGAAAGAAGGGATGAGTTAGTCTGGGTTCATGCTCAGACTGGAATCTACTCCCCTAAGATGGGTTACAAATGGATGATGTCCCAACAAGGATGGGAAGACCCTGATTGGTGGACTAAGCCCCTTTGGAAGTTAAAATGTCCTGCAAAAACCAGACTCTTCTTCTGGTGCATTCTACAGAAAAAAGTACCTACTTGGGATTTCTTGCAGAAAAGGGGAAAAATTGGTCCAGGCTGGTGCTCTCTTTGCAAATCAAATGAGGAATCTACTCTGCATTTATTCCTTACATGTCCTTACAATGCCAGTCTGTGGGCTGAAACCTTGAGACTTATCAAATCCCCTCTCAGATGGGAAGGAGACAGTATACAGCAAGCTTGGCATCGATGGTGGCAGGCAGCCTCTGATGACAAAATCCGCTCCCTACCTCTCTTGATATCTTGGGGCATGTGGCTAGCAAGAAATCAATTAATCTTCAAAGATCTCCTTTTCCCTATTGGGAAACTGGCTGTGGCAGGGGTAGCCATATATGACAGCATTCCACCCTCATCAGGTCAATCCATCCCTCGCTCCATACAGCCATAATTCATCAGAGAATCTTTTCCATGGGCTTTTTTCGATGGTGCAGCAGACCAAAATGGACAATGCGGAGCAGGTTTGGTTATACATGAAAACACTGAAAAATCCTTTCGAGCATCAGTAGGCCTGGGGCAGGGAACTAATAATTTTGCTGAACTTAAGTCTTTACACCACTTACTATGTTGGCTCTCCTTGAAACAGATGAGACAGGTTCAGATATTCGGTGACTCAAAGAATGTAGTGAACTGGTTCAACAGGACTCAACAATGCAGAAATTACATTTTACTTCCTTTGCTTAATGAGATTTTGAATATCAAAAGTTTTTTTCATGATATTACTGTTTGCCACATTTACAGGGAAAGAAATCAGGAGGCCGATACCTTATCTAAAGCAGGTGTACAGCAAGCTCTGGGGACCTGGGCAGTAACTGAGATGGATAAGGGGGTGATCACTCTTCTGGATCAGCCAGAGTTCGGATGATACTGTGCTTTCAACACTATGTTTTTCTTTCTGCAAGACTGTGTTGTTTCAAAACTTTCCGTTTATGTTTTATCTTTCCTGTCATGTTATTGTATATATTTTATGGACCATGTTGATACACATACCACAAAACAGGCCGTTTTCCTCGTCCGAGGAGGCCTGTGTAAACAGTCAAAAACATAAAACTACTTTTATGCTGCTTTTTGAGATGAACTGGGATCGGAATAGTGTCCACTACCGATCTCAGCAGTTATTTACCATTACACAAAATCTGGTAATTTTTCATGTTTTTCTGAAGTCTTGGCTTCTCCTCTTTCTTTATCTCTGTTTCGGTATCATGCCGGGAGATAGGAAAGACCGGAAGCAAACACTATGATGTCATTTTCTCCTTTTTCTGCTCTGGCAGCCTTAGTAGTACCCATGGGTACTCAAGGTAGTCGTAACTGCCTTGTTTTTTCCTTCCTCGAAGGGTTTCAGGTTGGTTTATTGTAATGCTTTTGCATATGCTCTGTGATTCTCTAATATATAGAAAATCCGATTTTTTTCTGTGGAAAATAATAATAATCTAAATCAGTTTAATTTAAAAAATGATGATTAATAATAAAAAATGATTTAAAAATGGTAAACTCGAGAGAAAAAATAATTTAAAATTTTGAAAACTTAAAAATGATCCATAATAAAGATTGATTTTAACATTTTCAATTCTTTAATTTTTTTCATAAAATAAAATAAATTATAATAATATTTTTAAAATGATAAATAAATACTTAACAAAAACAATTGTGGAAACACAAAACTGGTATTTGACCAATATTCAATACATGCGTGTAAGAAAACATTCGCTAGAATTTCCTAACACAATGTATAGCGTGAGGTCCACAATCACTTATTAGTTACATAATCAATTCTTGCTTTTCTCTTTATTATTAGTTCATATCGATTCTTTAGAATATTTGAAGTATATGGTTTGTCCATGCACGTCAAAATGATAAATATTTATTTCTTTTCAATTGGAATATATATATATATATAATATTTGAAGGATATTGTTTGTCCATGTCTTAAAAAGACATGTCAAATGATAAGTATTTATTTCTTTATATATAAGAATAATAATAATGAAAAGAGGTGTAAATATTTTTTAAAGATTTGATGAAGTTTATGGAATTCACTAGAATCTAATTTAGAAATCAATTAGTAATGGAAGTGAGACATAACGAGATGTGCAGGAGTCAATTGCTTACCAATATGAAAGGTCATGAAACCATGAGAAATGACATTAAAGGTGTAATGGAACAAAGTGCCTTAAGACAAAGTGAACAAATATTCTTGTAGATGGGGTAAACGTAAGGAATAGGGAATATATATTTAGGATTATGGTGATTGTTATCCATTTCCAAAGTTGTAGTGAGTTGGGATAGACCTTTCAGGCTTCGAGTTGAGACATTATTACAAGGATAACACCCTCCCATGGGGTTTAATGGAGTTGAGTTCTTGGAGCTGAGCACATAATACTATTTAGAGATAAACCCCTTCATAAGCTAGAATAGGGGTTAAATATGACAACTCAAGGATTTCTATGTCGTCTAGAGTAGATTGTTGAAGAGTGGCATTGATTGACTGGGAAATAATGGTGAGAGGTTTGGGTCTGAATGAAGAAGGTAAGAAAAGGCAAGGACATGGCTGAACGAGCCACTCCTTATCTATCTCATCTCAACAAAGTAGAGCAAGAGGTGAAAGCATCAAAGACATGGTAGCATACTCGAGTTTCTATGGAGGGGAAACAAAGATTGCAAAGGTAGAAAAAAAAAGTGGTTGCAAAGTGTAGTACCTTGTTAGATTATCAAATGTTAGAAAAAGTGGATGGATGGGTTTCGAGCCCATTCCGTTCTAGGACACACAACACCGAATTCATGTATATCTCAAAGATGTATTGGGCAACAAAATCCATAGTGGCCCAAGCTAGGGAAAAATCTCAATTGAGCCATGAGGATATCATGCATACTGTTAAGATTTTTGAGGAGAAATTTGAATTGATACGTAGAGGCATTTATGGGGTTTGTTTCTCCTATGAACCAACCTCATATGAAGACACATTGCAGCATAAGGAAGACAAATTTGGGGGCACTCCTGCCAACCCCATTATTTTGGAGGAGGAAGATCACCCTCACGACACATAACAAGAGAATCTAAGAAAGAAGTTCTTGTGGGATGGACCAATATAAGAGACTCGTTTCATCCCTTTCCTAATGAATAGTTTGGTATGGACATCCTTTTCTTTTATGGTATGATTATTAATGGAGAAAATTGGTCATAGGCCTAAAATCATGAGTTGATCTAGGTGGATATCAATGGCCATCCATTTACACCACTAACTTAAATCAAAGTTATTAATCTTAGCAATTTTCTATAATTTTTCAGGTTCTAAACTTCTAGGGTTGTTTTGAGGCACTAAATGATGTTTTTTTGATGTGACAATGACCCAAACTCTGCCTATGGCAGAGCAAGGGTGATTTTAAATGTTTAATTCTCATCTGTACATTTCCAATGGGCTACTGAGTGCTCCAAACAAATATTTTATGCAAAATTTATGACCCAGGGAAATTGATGTACCAACTAGCCCCAATGGGGCGCACAAGCCTTTTGGAATTTCATCTCCTAGGGTTAGGTTTTTGGATGTTTAAGGTTTCCTCATTGCTTTTGATTTTAAAAAGGGCCTTTTGGCCTCATTGTAACTCACTCTGGCAAAGGGGCATAGTCGTCACATCTCTTCTCAAAGATAAGCTACAATCATTCAAGCTAGTTTTTTTTATTCAATATTTTTATGGTTTCAAAACCTTATATTTATTAATAGAATTCAAGTTTCATTGTATTTGTGTGTTTTGGTTATAAATTTGTATTTCATTTTATTCTCTTCATAAATATGGATTAATGACATCAGAGTAGTTTTCTCGTATCTATTTTTCTATGCATGTCACTAACGAGGTTAGGGTATAAGGAGTTGGGTCTCGATCTACTTAAGCCCTTGTAAGAGTGTCCTCACCGACCTTAATGACCTCCCATGGTGGATGAAAATAAATACAAGGCAATAAGAGATCCTATTAAACTGTTGCTCGAGGGAGCCTTCACATGACAAATGCCAACAATAGACGCATATTCATCAAGTGGCCACTTGATCCAGATTTATTCAAGAACGCAATAAAATACAGAAATAGAAATAAATACAAAGATGCAGCGGAAATAATACTTCATTTAATTAATATCAAATAACTTAAATATGTTTACAGATAGAATGGAAATAAACTAGCTAGGGCGATGGTAGCTTATCTCTAAGAACAGATGTGACGGCTACATGCCTCTTAACTAAGTTACAATGAGTCTCGAGGGCCTATTTATTATTTAGAAACAATGGAAAACTTTAAACGTCCAAAAACCTAACCCTAGGAGATGAAGTGCCAAAACTATGGGCCCCGTTTGGATAAATTGGTGTTTCAACTTCTTGGGGACGTAACTTCGGCATACGATCTTTGTTTGATGTGTATCATACCTCGTTAGAAAGATCTGTCCGAGGAGTACAACTTTCAATGTGAGCAACATTGGTTTATGGAACCATGTTGCTCCCGGTTTTCCCAAAAAAAGTCGTTTAGGGCCTCAAAACGGCTCTAGAAGTTCAGGACTCGAAAAAACTGTTAAAAATAGTAAGTTGTGCTGCAACTTAAAAACTGAAAGAATTGATGGTGGGGGTTCAAATGGAATAGGTGGGTGGCCACCAATATCCACCTGGATCATTAAGGCCCCAAAACGGCTCCGAGAGTGTAGGACCCACATGATAAAAATAGTAAGTTGTACTGAATGTGAAAAGCTACAAGAATTTATGGTGCGGGTCCAAATGGAATAGGTGGGTGGCCACCAATACCCACCTGGATCATTCCTCCCTCCTCAGGAAGAAATGGTTCCCATTTCATTGAGATCCTCCATGAGATGAGGCAAATTCTGTTGAACTAGGTATTAGATTTGTTGAAGATGTCATGGACCTGTGAGCAGACATGCTAGATGTGTTTAGTAATTTTGGTTTCTTTATCAACCTCAAACAATACATGTGTGGATTCTGTATGTGTAGTTGCAGGAGGTATGGCAACATCAGGCTGCGGTGCGTCGGGGGTCAGATCAATGGAGTGCTTGTCTTGACAGTGTAGAGGAACCTCTGTGAGTGAGGAGAAAATGTCCTCGCATTCCTCCATGACTTTGTCCATCTACTGCAGTCGTGCAAGGGAACCCTATTTCGAGGTTTTGGCCACAATATTCTTCTTTACCTGTGAGCGAGATGTAAGGAAAATAAATTTCCTGGTTTGGGAAACAATCTTACTGCGTTGTTTTGCAGTAGTTAAAGAGATGACAGGAGGCGGTACTACCTCTGGTATCCTGTACAAGTTATTTCCCAAAGTAATAATAACAACACAAGGCCTAGAATCATACACAACATGTGGCCTCCACAAGTATGGTTGGCCCAATAATACATCAGCTACATCAAGAGGAGCAACATCACATAATACCTCATCCGTGAATGGCTTGATGCTATACGAAAGGTGACGCTGTTGGCGGATGTGGATATCTCTCCCTGGGTGAAGCCACCCGATGGTATACGACTGCGAGTGTGTTATGGTCGGTAGGCCGAGCTGCTTCACGACCTCTATTGAAATGATGTTATTTTTGCTTCCGTTATCGACAAGGAATTGTAGTGGAGAACCCTTCACCCACATCTGTGAATGGAAGAAGTGCTCCCCCTCCTCTGGATCCTCGGGATCCTCCCTCTGGATATTAGTGGTGGCAACAATGGCACTGGGATCCACATCAATGATTTTCTTCCCTTTGTCATTGTTGTTGTCTAGTTCTGACTCAGGATCAACAAATGCATCTGATTTAGGTGCCTTTAGTTTGGCCACCAACGACTGTTTGGCCCGACACTCGTTTATGTTATGAGTGGGGATATTATGGAATTCACACCACTTCCCCGTGTCCTTCTTTGGATTTGTGGTGTTTTTCTGAGTCACCCTACTTTGGCCTTTCCCCTTGTTCTGCGGTTTGGGGGAACCTTTCCCTGGCTTCGGATTCGCAGATCCAAAGTCTCGCTTCTTCTGCTTAAATTTCTGCTCAATCTTGGCGGGATAACGATATGCTGTGCCAAGCAATGTAATGTCCAGGAAATCCATTTCCTCCTGAATTTTTTTGTGCAGACAACTGTGGTAGTTGAGCACCAAAAGTCTCTCTGAATATTTAATACCCAACTTTGTGCGGAGGGTATGGAACAAATTCGTCAGTTTGTGCACATCTTGATCCCTTTGTTGCCGTAGCATGGTCCATTGGATGTATTTGTCCTCATAGCTCCCCACAGGGTAATATTGTTCCTTGATGCCATCTCGGAACGAATTCCAAGTGGGTGTGGCCGAGAACAGAGAGGGTTCCCCTTCGTCCTCTTTCTCAAAGTAGGTTTCCCACCAGTATTTGACATGGGGAGCGGCTTTCAGGAGTGCAAAAATAATTTTTTTTCGGTCGGAAAAATCATGGACCGAGAAATACCCTTCCAGCAAATTTAACCATCTATCTATGGCGTCTGCATATATCTAGCCTTCAAATACAAGAATGTCAAAGTTACCTATACCTTGAAGGGAGTGACACCTCCAGAGTGGCTATTGGATGCAGATGCGCCATAGGTGGGCAGTCGTTGAAGGACCTGAGCAAAGTTATCCATCATCGTGTTCCTTTATTTCTCGAGGGCCTCCTCGAGCAATATTTTGATAGGATATTCTGATCCCTTGTCTTTCTTTTCTTCTGCCATGGGAGGTCGTCGGGGTTTGCGAGGATGATCTTGCAAGAGTTTAACCAGATCGAGCCCTAATTCCTTATACCCTGACCTCGTTGGGGACATGCAAAGAAAAAAAGAGAAAGAGAAGACCGCTTTGATACCACTAACCTGGATTTCTTCAGGAATGCAATAAAATATAGAAATAGAAATAAACACAGAGATGCAGTGGAAATAATACTTCATTTCATTAATATCAAATAACTGAAATATGTTTACAGACAAAATGGAAATAAACTAGCTAGGACGATGGTAGCTTATCTCTGAGAAGATATGTGGCAGCTACATGCCTCTGAACTGAGTTACAACGAGGCTCGAGGGCCTATTTATTATTTAGAAATAATGGAAAACTTTAAACGTCCAAAAACCTAACCCTAGGAGATGAAGCGCCAAAACTATGGGCCCCGTTTGGGTAAATTGGTGTTTCAACTTCTCAGGGACGTAACTTCGGCATACGATCTCCATTTGATGCGTACCATACCTTGTTAGAAAGATCTATCTGAGGAGTACAACTTTTGATGTGAGAAACATTGGTCCATGGACCCATGTTGCTCCCAGTTTTCCCAAAAAATGTCGTTTAGGGCCTCAAAACGACTCCGGAAGTTCAAGACTCGAAAAAACTGTTAAAAATAGTAAGTTGTGCTGCAACTTAAAAATTGAAAGAACTGATGGTGGGGGTTCAAATGGAATAGGTGGGTGGCCACCAATATCCACCTAGATCATTAAGGCCCCAAAACGGCTCCGGGAGTGCAGGACTCGAAAACCTGATAAAAATAGTAAGTTGTATAGAATGTGAAAAGCTACAAGAATTGATGGTGCGGGTCCAAATGGAATAGGTGGGTGGCCATCGATATCCACCTGGATCACCACTTTGGAGGCATCACCCCCTTCAAGGTACAAGTTAATTTTTATATTCCTATGTTTGAAGGCTAGATAGATGAAAATGCGATAGACAAATGGTTAAATTTGCTAGAAGTATATTTTTTGGTACATACTTTTTCCAACAGAGAAAATATTACCTTTTCACTCCTTAAGGATACCCGCCAATGTAAGTATTTGTAGGAGACTTGCTATGAGAAAAAGGGGATGAAGGAATACACACTATTTATTGTCACGCTCACTTGGGGCGCTTTTAGGCATGTTATCAAGGAACACTATTACCTTGTTGGAAGCTATGAAGATCAATACACAAGATTGACCACACTATGGTAGGAGAGGGACTAAACAGTGTAAAAGTTCATAAATATCTTCCATACCTTGCGCAAAAAGCTGGGTATCAAAGACTCTAAGGGATATCTTGTGCTCAAGTACCATGGAATTTCCACAAGAGCCCCTCTCATAACACCGATGAATGTTGTGCAAGGTAGTCATTGGTGGCTGAGCTAAAAGCCTTAGAGTCAGATGTAGGTTTTGACTCTAAATTAGACCTAGACAAGGGGAAGGAGACTATTGATGCAAAACCTAGTGCCATCATTTCCACCACCAAGGTCCAACAAAGTGAGCCCGAAGATCTGGAGGAATGTGAACACCTCTTTCACTCATATATGTGGTTGATGGATGCTCCAATACATTTCATTGATGATAGTAGAAGACAAAAGAAGCAAATCTCAATAGAGGTTGTCAAGCAGTTGGACCTACCGAAAACACTACACTCATAGCCATTCACCATTAGGTTGCTCTGCCAAGGGCGAGATCTCCACGTCAGCCAACAATGTTGCTTGCCCTTCAACATCAAGCCTTTCAAGGATGAGGTATTGTGTGATGTTTCTCCCAATGAAGGTTGTGATGAGGCGTCATGTTGTATATGAGTCTAGAGCTCATAATGTTATTATTACTTTGAGTAAACAACTATATATGATACCAAAGATAGCTTCACCTACTCCCATTTCTTTGATCTTTGTTGGTTTGAGGGGTCTTGACCCAGGTTTAGATTGGAGGTTAACCAAAAAACCCCTGTACTACTGGCCCTTTTGGCAATGACCTGCTTGTGCAAGTCAAGGTCTCACCCGAAGTAGTATGGGAGGGTGTTGGAACTAGGTTTCTGCACCCTGAGAGAGAGTTTTTAATGATGTGGGTACCTTTTGATCTTGAACAGGGCTGCGCAGAAAAAGCCCTAACCAGAAACATTACAATATAACTTAACATATATAACTTGCGCGCAACTTGTAACTCATAAGATAATCAATTAATAAAGAGAGATATAACCCAATAGTACCATATCTATGCATTCATTTTTCTTTTAAGCATCTATTACATGTACATGATTGATCTACTAGTAGTATTCAATAGCATAGAGATAACATGGAAATAACATGCAGCGCAACTCATAACTTACCACAAAGACATTCACTATCGGCAAAACGTCCTTCTATTCATCAAACAGTTCAGGTTTCTCTTTCAAACTCTTTTACATTCCCGCGCACACAGCCAATGGGGTTTGCACACAGCCAGAATTAGGGTCTCCATGCACACAGCCAGCAGGAGCCCTTACCCAGACAAATATGCACAAAAACCAGAGTAAGTATATCATGTACCACAAACTTAAGTAGAACTACTTTCTTCTACTCATCCTAGACTCTTATTTATACTTTTAGCCTGCGCTATAATAGGGTCCGCAAAATATGGTTTGTGACCCCTAGATCTACCCTTTTTACCCATTACAATGCATGAGGGACTTTGACCCACCACAAAGTCCCTTAACTTGTGCTGCACAAGACTAAACTACTTAAAATATCCCAAAATTGCATTTAGGGGGACCCGCTCCAACAAGCCCCCAACTATAATCTTGTGACTCGTCCCGAGTCACAATGGTGGTGGGGTCTTCATCTTGCTCTGGAGCTGTTTGAGGGCAGCTGAAAATGGTGTTAGGATGCCCTCACTTTGCGCAGCTACATTCTGTGCAAATCTCGACCAAATTTTGTGACATTGGACCCTCAGTAGCCACAATGACGATATCCAATATATGTTCAATGTTTTAACCACAACATATAGGTCTTGTGAGAGTTTCGTCGCTTCATCCGCCCAGGGCTTCAGATGATCATTGAAAAATTTCTTTTTGTGGCAGATCCCCTCAATTTCGTCTCATAGAGCATGACTGGTGTGAAGGAGCGCCAGTCACTGGGCTGCAACAAGGGTGGGCATGGCTACTTCCAACTAATCGAACTCTTGCTCATTGTGGCGCAACTCCTGAGTCTCGTTGCACTGATGACCATACCTCTATAGCGGTGTCTAGTAATTCATATCCTTTGGTGATGTTAGAAGAAATAATTCCTGTGGCTTCCTTAACCAGTGCAGCTCACTGAGCTCGTACCTCCGGAGGAGTCTCAGGTTGCATCTTCGCCTGCAGTGCAACAATCTGTTGCTCGAAGTAGGCTTTGACTGTCTGGACCTTAGACCTAGAAGCCTTCGATGCAGCAACCAAACTCTCGATTTTTTCCTGGGGTGAAATAGAGGCAAGAATGACAATTTCGGGTACCTCTCTGCACAACCAGTAGATTAAATGTTCTATCTCAACTCGTTGTGCGACCACTGCTTGTTGCATTGCCTGTGCTTGGACAAATTCCGCTGCCCTGGTTGCGATTGTCTGCTCCGCCTCATTCAGCTGCTGCTGCGTGTGTGCCTCTCTACTTTGTAGCTCAACAAAGATGAACAAGTGGAGAGCGTGTAGCTCCTCACTCGTTATCCTTGCAAGATCAAGGCTGACCTCTGTACATGCTTGGACTTGTGCGCTCAAGGTTGGCTACTCTATGGTCATGGTTGCGCCCGAGAAGGAGAAAATTCTGCTTTATGTTGCAGTGATCAGGGATGACACTGGCAGGCTCGCTTGAATCTACCTCTCTTGGTTCACGCTCGCTTGCAATGTGTCTACCTTCAGCTGCAACACCTGTAATCTGGACTGCAAGGCCTCCACCGCTGCCTTGTGTTGCTCTTCTAGGGTTGTCCATCTATCCTCTGACACGGTTGCATCTGCATCTACTATCTTCTCCAGGTCTTCGTTGTTTAAGATGACATCCGCATCTCCGTCGGACTTGTCTCCCTTTCGTTTCTTGCATTAACCTTTTGCAGACTCACCAGTGTGCTTTGTACCTTGTGGGGAATCCGGATCCTCCCCACTGACTCCGCCAGTGTCGATGTCTTGCTCCGGTTCCTTTTCAGTCTCCTTGGTGGTGTCTTTGGTGGTGTATTTCCTGTTGGAGCGCAACTCGGTGTATTTTTTTGTATTCTGTGGAGCGGTACCTTTTTGGGCTGCATCCTTTCCAGATGTGCCTGCTGTAACTGGGATGGTGGATTTGAGTCCAATCTTCCATGCAAGCGGCCATGTTGCTATGACTTGGTTCACTTCCGCCTCTGTGAACATGTAGGGTAGACTGTACCATGTTGGGTCTTTGTGCGCTCTGATTTTCACGTTATGCATAGTGACATGGAAGTGAGCGTTGTGCTTGTATTTATCATAAATTGCAGGTGACAGTCTCTACCTAGAGTATATTGTTGCTACCAGCGCACCTTCAAACAACACCCAAAATACTTTATTTTCCTTGATTCACTACGGGTCCTTGGAATCCCACAGATTGGTGTTGCGTGCCCCCTTGCATATGCCTGGCTCAAGCTCGGGGAGCACCGCATCCTTAAGTGTTTCCCAAGTGACTAGGGAAATCAATAACAACAACCACGAATAGAAGAAGGGATTTCCCAAGTCCTACGCCTCACGCACATTGTGGAGAAAATCCTCGTACAGGTATTGGGACCAGTTATAACTGACATCCTTATCACATTGTCTCGCCAACTGGATGACATGTGCAGGGACAACTAATGACTGACATTTCCGCATCAGCTTACATCCGAGCAAGAGAGTGCCCATGCACACTTCAGGGCTATTGACCAATAATCCTCTTTTGTCACATCCCACCTTGTATTTCTCGCATACAACAGTGGCCACCTTCAGTTCACTACTCTTTCCCATCCCTTTCATGGGATGGGCCCCCTTCATGGGTAGGTTAATGATCCTGTGGATCAACGCAGTGTAAATAGGAATGCGACCTTGAATCCATAGACAACCATCATGGAACAAGGCGAGCAGCTGCCGCATGACTATACTAGTGATAGTGTACCTCCCAAAATAGGGAATTCATAGCAGGTTCTAGATCCCCGATACATGAAATCCACGTGCCTAAGGCATCGACTCAACCTTTGGCACGTTGTCGTATAACACTCGCTCCAAATAGAGCTTTAGGACCAGATCTGGAAATGTTTCTTCATTAACCAAATCGTAATATTCATATTTGATGAGGGGTATGTTACCAAACATCTCTCCATTTATAGGGACTTCCTGCGATACTAATGGCATCTGGAGATAGTCCCAGATCGTATCAACGTTCTTATGGGTACGCACTGTTGGCTTGCGCAACTTAACGTAGGGCGGTAGCCATGAGAGCGGAGCTACCAACAAGGCCTCCTCTTGAGAAGTCATGGAGCGCTTGGATGGATTGCCCATAGGTAAGTGCGCCTGGGGCACCTGCCGGGGAGAGTGCACAATCCTTGGGGAGGTGCACGGATTAGATGAAGCCCACTTCATGGATTTTCCTTTTCCTTTTCCTTTTGCCAGCGTGGACATGACCTCTTCGACCTCCGAGGTGACTTTGAAGACATCTTCGGACCCCAGCTCAGCAGAGGAAATAACTAGCGGTGAAATCTGCGGGGTTAATGGCTGTCATTTTCGCCCGTAACACAAACTCGGGATTGCTACTGTTAGAAGGAGTACTTCTCCCAGACATACAGGTCGTGTGGACAAAGCGAACACTAAGATTGCAGCAAAGCACAAAGCATGGAATCTTTAGAGAGAAAAGGAACCGATTATGACTTGCACCCTTCCTTTGATAGGGAACCATGGGTAAAAACGGTTGGATTACCATTAAATGCGACTTAACATCGAAAAAATGGAAATCATCCAAGATCTATGCATTAAATTCCAAACACCTGCTCCATGCAATGCTAAAATCGTGTTTTCACACAGTTTTACTGTTCCAACGACTAGTTTTCTTCGCTACGCACTACCCCTATGCCTCAGTTGCACCTGCCCACACCTCTTCACCTGCGAACTATCGCTATGCTTTCGTCGCACCTATCTGTGCCTTCCCCTCATAGCGTGTGGAAATCCTTTAATGATGATGCCCTGGCCATATAGTCATTTTTTAGGCACGGATTATCCCTATAGGGCTTTAGACGACTTCCATTAACATACCCGGGATGGTAGTCTCCTTGCAGCGTGGCCAAGCGCATTGCACTGCCATCAGTAATATCTTTTACTATATATGGTCCCAACTAGTGCTTACAAAACTTCCCTGGATGGCGCACAAATTAACTATCATAGAGAAAAACCAACTCTTCTTCCTTAAATACCTTCTACCGGATGTGCCGATCGCGCCAAGCTTTTTCACATGCCTTCTTCACTTGCTGATTAAAGTTAGCAATAAACCGATCTTCTTCCAAGGCAACCAGCTATGCCAAGCATTCCTCCATGATGTCAGGTTCTTCCATATTTGTGAAAGTCGCAATGTGTAGGCTAGGGACAATATATTCCATGGGCATGATGGCCTCCTATCCATAAACCATCCTAAAAGGAGTCTTCCCCATCAACTTATTGCATGTAGTCCTATAGGCCCACAACATCAAAGGGATGCGCACGTCCCAGTCATTCTGATTGGCATTACAGATCTTGGTAAGTGCATTCTCAAAATTTTATTGAAAGCCTCTACTGTGCCATTAGCTTGTAGGTGATACAGGGTGCTTTTCGTGTGATGGATATGAAATTATTTTGTCAAAGCTTCAATGGTTTCATTAACTAAATGCGTACCTATATCGCTCATCAAGATCTTCGGGCAGCCAAACCTGGTCAAAATATGCTCAAAGATGAAATGCACAACAGTATCTGCAGAACAATCCTTAAATATCCTTGGATCTTGTCACATAACCAATGGCAGTAATGATATTGTAATATCCCAAAAGGGAGAATGCAGTAATACAAAAAAACAATAATTGAAACTACAACAAAGTGAACATTTAATCTAAATACACCATAAAATAGACATAAATAACTTAGCCATTTTATTATATAGGAGATGGATATCAAGTACAACAATGCTTAAAATATGAGACACTCAAGCCAAAGAGATGACCTATAATGACCTTGAAATTATCCGACAAGAGGGACTGCGTAACTGATGGACTGTTGAAAGGAATACTGTGCTACCCCTGCTACAAATGTTGGGACTGCAACTGCCGACGAAATATAAGTGTAGATATTGCATATATGGAGCTCCAATGATGCTAAAACTTTAGATTCGGGATCTATGATGAATACCCAATATAACCCAGAAAGGATTTCCAGATCTGAAAATCTTGGAAAATGACCCTCTTAGGCCCTGCAACTATGACTGCTGGGTATGAAAATACGAAACATAAGCTGAAGAATGATGGCTGAAATATGTTTTTCAATCAGATCTATGCTTGAAGGGCTGATCCCTTAACTAGATCCTCAAGCTATAAGCTCAATATCTAGCTTCTCTTTCCTCCTCCACTGAATGTGGCTACTGATTACTCAACAGCTTCAGAAAACTGCGCTTTCAAGGAGGGAGAGTCTCAAGCCTGCTACTAGATATGGAAAATCAGCTCAAAAATGGTGGAAACAGTGAATACAAGGTAAGGAGATGGTCCCTCATAGGATTTCCAGCTGAAATATTGGAAACTACCTTCCTTCTCCAGATCTACAGGATTGGACTGTGCAATCCTTGAGGGCACTGCTGCTGCATGGAGGTAAAATACAATGGCCTAAATTTCGGATATAGATCCGCTGCTCCTGAAATGCTAAAAATGAAGCACAAGGTGAAAGGATGAATCCTCCATTGGTTTTCTAGCTGAGGTGCCAGAAACAACCACCACCTCTCAAACCCTCAAGCAGGAATGCATTATTCAAGTGACTAAATATGCATATGAGAGTGGCTAAATATGGTACCAATGCTTAATGATGAATAGAGCTCAATAGAAACCTTCCCAGATTAGGTACTCGAAGTCCCCCGTGTGTAAAGCTGGGATTTCCACTCGGAAACACCCGTGTGCTAAACAACACTGCAGACTTAGCTAAACAACATAAGCGTGCATAGAAATGTCACATGAAAAATCTAGATCTAAACAAATCAAAAATAATAATCTAAAGCCTGCCTTCTATTGTGCCTTCATCTTCATTATATAGATTATGAGCCTTCCATAGCCCTGGCCCAACTCATAACTGCGTTGCACATGTGGCCACTAGCCTCAATGAAGACTGCGTTGTCTCTCCATGTTCTCCACCATCTTTGCATTTAATTCCCACTCTATCCATCATGTATGCATTAGATGCACAAATTCCTCCACAATCTCATCATTAGTGCTCTATGATCTTACTTTGAATGCACCATGATCTTAGTCGACCTCCTCCAAGATCCTCATGATTTTACATTAAAGATCCATGATCTCCACTCTTCCTTCATTTAAGAAGCTGCTCCACTACTCCATAATGTATATCTAGCTCTAAAATATCCACATACACACATCAAAAGTGGATTTTATTCATCTATGTGGTTTGTGGGTCCCTCCACCCTCTTATTTACCTAATTAATTGGGAAAATTAAGAACTCTAATCTAATGGAAAATTGGGAATATTACAGTCCTCCCTGCCAAAATGTTGCTTGTCCTCAAGCAACTGAAAAATTCGATGCTACAACAAACATCCTCCCTGCAAATGGCATCCTCATATGGAAGGCCTCCCCATCTTCTACAATATGTAATGCATGCCCAACTCCAAAGCTGCCTCTCTAGAATGTCTAGAATGGCCTCCAACTAAAAATTTAGATACCTTCCCTTCAATGAATCTCCAAGTGACAACCATATGATATCAAAAGATCTCCTCTATACATGAGATACATGAAATGAAGTGGTGTCTTCCCAAACTAGAAAGTCCCAACTCATGAACTATATCTCCAACCCATGTTATATAGAGTAGACTACATCTTTCAATTCCCTCATCATTAGCCCTGTTGGCCTTGTAGTATCTAAGCATCACATCAACATAGTGAAAAATAAGAAGTAGAGACACATGGATGAACATGAACAATGTCAAATCATACCCTCCCAATAACAACCACCGCAGCAAAGACTCCTGCTGCCATGCTAAATCATCATGAAAAGAAGTAAGAGAACCATACTCTCTCAATAGAAGCCACCACAACAATGATTCTTGTTGCCATGCCAAATAAAAATCAATATACATATGAGAGCCATACTCTCTCAAAAGAAGCCATTGCAACAATGCCTCTTGCTACCACACCACATCATCATTGTACCCAATGTAGTGGCCATATTCTCTCACGAGAAGCCACCACAACAATGAATCTTGCTGCCTCATCACATCATCATTAGACCAAGTACAATGACCATAATCAATCAACAGAAGCCAACGCAGTCTATTGCCATCCTCCATCAATTTCATGCAATGTATGGGGAAAAATCAACCCATACTCTCGCAATAGTAACCAAAGCAACAAGGACTCTTGTTGCCACATTACATCATCATGATGCAAGTCATGGAGCAACAACATAATGATGGACATGTGGAATGTCTCATTAGAATAATAAAAATAATATCCCTTCTGCCACCTCATGTGAGAGTTATGGAATGTCCCAAACCCAAGTACATACATTAACATAAGATATATCCCAAACAGAAATACATGTAAAGAAATGATACATATCCCAAACCAAAGCAAATAATGGGACATAAGATACATCATGAGATGTCCAAACTCTCTAATCAATAACCAACGCAACCATGCCTCCTACTGCTGCATGTCATCAGTGATATAAATGGCATGGATCCTGTAAATGTGAGATGTGTTGAGAATTTGGAGGGCTGGTGATTAATACAAATTATCTTCTTGATAATTACTTGTGATCTTACTTGTGTTAATTATGTCTTCTCTTTAGCTTAGTTAATCTTTCATCAAGTAAATTATCAAAATGCACAAGATACAAAAGTTAGGCTCCTAGAGCTAGGGAAAAACCTCTCCCTCTTGGAGAGGAAAACCCGCAAGGAATTCTTCTTATAGATCTTCAAATGACAAGTACCATGACCAAGACTCAGAACCTTGACCTAGATATGCTTCCAAGACCTTGATCTAGCCTCTTCAACCTTGATTCTTCTTTTCACCAATTTTCTTAGTTCTGCATCAACACTAGAGACCTTGATCTTCACCTTGCATATTCTTGTAGTTGAATTGCTTGAACTGTAGGAAGGTAAATCATAGATTTACATTCCTCACTATTACTGCCTCTTCTCTTTATGATCAATATCTCAACCTCTGCAAATTCTGTCTTCAAATAAATGTCCCATAACAATAATGTATTTACAACTTTTCTTTGTATATGCCTGTACTTCAATCTGTCCTTACATCCACATTTCAACATGGAGATATCACTGTACCCTTCCTGCACCAATACGAAATCATGTACTTTACTTCCTGTAACTTTCCTTCTTATCCACATCTTGTACCTTATTATTCTCTGCAATATACTTCTTGTATTTCTATGCTATCTTCTTCCTACACTTCTCCGCATACTTCTTCCTTCACCTCTCCACAGTTCTCTTCCTACACCTCTCCGAAATATTCTTCCCGCAGCTCTGTTTCAAATCCACAAGTTCTGTGTTTTTTTGCGCAGTTCAGCTGAGTATTTATAGTTGTTCCACTCAGTTTGTAACCTGCCCTACCAGTCGACTTTAACACAATTTGTAGGCTGACTTGAGGTGTAATTTTTTCAACATTTCATGAGGTATTTCTTCAACATCGTTGAAGGTTGTCTTCACTATATTTTGGAGCTTGTCTTGAATGTTATATGAGGGCTGTTGAGAGCTTCTTCTCAAGGTATTTAGAGCATAAACATCTAAACTAAATCCTTCATGTATATGACACTTAATTATAGAAGAAGACATCGAAGGAAGTCCACCTTCTGTGGAATCTTGTTCATGAAACCCATGAAACAAGTACAACAAAACATTTTATTATCATTGTCTTTTTCTTTACATAATTACATAGTTAGCATGAAGACCGATCCTAGTTACACTTTTCAACACTCTCTCTTAACTAGGGAGGTATTCATACAGGTACATGGTCACTTTCAAACTGAAGAATCTCATAAGAAGAATCGGATTGGTAATCGCATATATATAACATCATACCAACTAGCATTTTCCTAGTGAAAGGCCTTGAATAACAACCCCATCTCTCAACGAGGCAATGGGCTACAATGATGGTGAGACACATGACATATGGACACCATATTCATTGTCTCTCCGAGGTACATACTCCACCCAAGTGTTCCCAAAGTATGACCTTCTTGGACTATTCTTCTCTTGGGTAGCTATCCCTCAAAGAATATCGGTCCTTGACTAATCTTATATTGAATTCCCTAACACATTCTCAAAGAGTATCAAATGCCAGATGATTAGCCAATCCTCCATCCTATCTTCCCAAGTGAAAACCAGAATGATGTGTCTATCTCTCCCTCTCAACTAGGGAGGACATATTCCACAAGGGAATGTACTCATTCCTATACAAGGAATGTACCTAAGCTCATTCTTAGGAATTACTAAGTTTTCTTCCAAGTAAGAAACTTATCACCAGGTTACCTCTTAACCAGGGACCTCCAATAGCAATGGTGAGACACCCAACTGCTCATGAAAAATTCCTGCCCTCGAAGTCATGGATTTCGATATTGAGGAATATTCAAATTTTAGCTTCATAGGGCATAGATCATCCATCACTTTCATCCACAAGTCATGTCAGTTATCAAAAAGCGATTCAATAGAATTCCTTATCTGGTCCAATTTATGCCATGCTGCTTTCCTTTGAATCATCTCCAAGGATCATACATCCTTTCTCATGGTTCGCAGCCTTTAGTGATGATATTTCACCATGACATATTCCCGTAGGCATCGAAATCCTTTATTCATATTGACACATCTCCTAATGATGTGTTTTTCCAAGGGTTTTCTTCTTTACTAGACTTCTGTTAGAGTCTACATATCTTCCCAGGAGATCTCTTAGTCACATCTTCTTGGCTTCTAGATGATAACTGCCTCTTGACATGGTTGCATTTCATGATCTCTTCCTTTCTGCACATTCTTCATTCCTAGGAACTTAAAATTTTTCAGTTTCTCGTTCATAGAAAACCACCTCATATTCCATGAGGACATGTTATGTTGATTTCATCTGTTAGTGCACCGAGAGTTCCTTCTTCATAGATCATACTTCTACATATGGAAGTTTATTACCTGCAACCATATGAAATGACTTCACAACATCTAGTATCAGCATATATATATACATACCTCATACGTATTTCCCTTGAGTCATCCTATAGAATTTTCTCTAGAATTAAGAGCTTCATTCCTTTGACCTGCTCCATCAATATGTCATCACATCCAAAATTCTATATCCATGATGACCCTTGATCTTGATGACTGCTTTACTTTAGAAATGTTATCAGAGAGATTTTCCAGAAGCTTTTTCACCGAGAGCTCCTTCCATGCTTCTGTCGTGAAACTTATTAATGTACATTGCTTCCTATCATACTAATTTACAATCAATTAGAAATCACTTAAAGAGAAATATGATCTCAATCATAATAGAGATATCTTGCTTCCTCTTTCTTAGATCTCTTAGCATCAGGTTCTTCCCTTTCATTAGTGACATGGGATTCTTCCTTTTTCCTCTTTTCCTTTCCAGATTTAGGACAATCTCTTTTATAATTCCCAAGTTCATTACATCCAAAGCATCATATGATGTCCATATTCCTTCTTTTATTCTGAGGGCTGAATTTTCCAAATCTTCCTTTCTTCCTGTATGATGTTGTAAAGGAATGATTCTCTTCACTTGGTCCTGTATTAGCTTTGGCCTTTAGTCTTGTTCCCTCTATTTTACATAGATACCATAAATCGTGGAATGGGGTGGCTTCTTTCTTCTCGTATAGGTTAGATGTGAAGTTTCCCCATTCCTCTGGTAGAGCATTCAACACCACTGTAGTCATCTCAGTGTCATACATTACTTCTAGTTCCTGCAGTTGATCTCTTATTTTGGAAATCCTCATAAAGTATGGAGTGATTCCTTATTCCCTTGATAGTTTCATTTTGTATAGTTCTTGTCTGAGACAGATTGCTTCTCTTGCAGTACTCACTAAAAATAGCTCCACCAATTTCTCATATATATCTTTTGCAGTCTTTAGTTTTGATACAAAAGGGAATAAGAGAGTCTTTAATGGATTCTATGAATATCCTCTAGGCTCTAATTTCTCCCTTCATGTACTTGGCATGGACTGGAGCATCTTATTTTCGGGGTTGAACTGTAGATCCTTCAATATAGTCCATAAATTCATCTTCAATTAAATTCAAATCTTTCCTCTTCTTCCATGCATTAAATTTTGATGACCTAACCAGCGTGTTGCTCTCTTTACAATAGGTCATCTTGAAATATTTAAGTAGGGTCATAGATACTGGAGTAGAGTGGCTTGCAGCTTCCTTGATGATGTTTGAAGATGAAGACAAGGGTTTACTTTAAGATAGGAGCTTATTCAATGTAGGTGTAATTGAATCCTTGATTATATGTAATTGAATACTTGATTATATGTAATTGAATCCTTGATTATAAAGAATATCTTTAGAAGTTGAGGTTCTCTTCAAACAATGTCTTGAGTGAAAATCTTTGATGGCAAAGATTATTTTATTGAATGAGTTGATCTTTTGAATGAGATAGGAGATCTTACTTGAAGTAGCTAGATAGTCTTCCTTGCAAACTGATTTGACTTTCCAACCCAAACTTTGATCTTCGCTTCCTTGAGTGTATTTATTGACAAGAAACCCTTGTGTTCAACACCTTAGCTCCGATACCATGTTGAGAATTTGGAGGGCGGGTGATTAATACAAATTATCTTCTTGATAATTACTTGTGAGCTTACTTATGTTACTTATGTCTTCTCTTTAGCTTAGTTAATCTTTCATCAAGTCAATTATCAAAATGCACAAGACAAAAAATTTAGGCTCCTAGAGCCAGGGAAAAACCTCTCCCTCTTGAAGAGGAAAACCCACAAGGAATTATTCTTATAGATCTTCAAATGACAAGTACCATGACTAAGACTCATACCCATGACCTAGATATGCTTCCAAGACCTTGATCCAAGTTCTTCAACCTTGATTCTTCTTTTCACCAATTTGCTTAGTTCTGCATCAATACTAGAGACCTTGATCTTCACCTTGCATATGCTTGTAGTTGAATTGCTTGAACTGTAGGAAGGTAAATCATAGATTTACCTTTTTCACTATTACTGCCTCTTCTCCTTATGATCACTATCTCAACCTATGCAAATTCTGTCTTCAAATCAACTTCCCTTAGCAATAATGTATCTATGACTTTTATTTGTATATGTCTGTACTTCAAATTGTCCTTAGATCTGCATTTCAACATAGAGATATCACTGTACCCTTCCTGCACCAATACGTAATCCTATACCTTGCTTCTTGTACCTTTCCTTCTTATTCGTAGCCTGTACCTTATTCTTCTCTGCAATCTCCTTCCTACATTTCTCCTCTATCTTCTTCCTGCACTTCTTCGCAATCTTCTTCCTGCACCTCTCCACAATTTTCTTCCTGCACCTCTCTGCAATATTCTTCCTGCACCTCTGTTTCAGATCCTCAAATTATGTGTTTTTCTGCGCAGTTCAGTTGGGTATTTATAGTTGTTTCAATTAGTTAATAAGCTGACCTTCCAGTCGACTTTAACAGAATTTGTAGGCTGACTTGAGGTGTAATTTCTTCAACATTTTGTGATGTATTTCTTCAACATCGTTGGAGGCTATCTTTACTATATTTTGGAGCTTGTCTTCAACGTTATATGATGGCTATTGAGATCTTCTTCACAAGGTCTTTGTAGCATAAACATCTAAAATAAATCCTTCGTGTATATGACACTTAATTATAGAAGAAGAGAAAAACCTAGAATACATCAAGAATAAGTCCATAACCTATATAATAAGATCTTGTTCATGAAACCCATGAAACAAGTACAAAAAAATACATTTTATTATCATTGTCTTCTTCTTTACATAATTACATAGTCAACATGAAGACCGATCCTAGTTACACTTTTCAACAAGATGTTGGGTAGTATCCATACTCGCCCAAAAGCAACCAGTGCAACCATGCTTCTTGTTGCCCAGTATCATAGATGTGTAGGAAGGTAGGCAACCTCCTGATCCTCATCCAGATCCATTCATCCCAATGTGGATGATGAATCACGCCAAGCTCAATCTTCTTATCCTTCCAAGGTAGAATACCAACATCCTCGATTTGAATAGCTTTGCACTCCATGAAATGTTGAAGTGCACCTCCATTGAGGTCTCTCCAAGAGATCCTCTCATAAATGGCCCATTGGAACCCACAAGGCTCCATACATGCTGTAGGTAGAATCTCCTCTTTCAGCTGCGAGGAGCTCATAAAGGAAACTTCATCTTGACAATGGAAAGTACTCTCCATCACAAGATGTCTACCATCTATCATCTATACCTCCAGTGCTTCATGAGTGAAGCTACCTTCAGAATGATCCAAGAATAATAGGGCCCTCTTCTCATCACTGCTGCTAAGTGACAGCGCCGCAGATCTGCATGGTGATACATGTGCTATCTCATGGCCATATACAGTGCTAAACTCATAGTCTGACACTGTACTGAATAGGAATGTGCTCCTACCATCTTCCACAACTCCACACTTCAACACAAAGTGTTGGGTGTAGCTCAATCATGAAAAACTAGGATAGCAATACATCTTCTCCTCGATAAAATAAAGGGTCATATGTGCAGTGATAATTTTCTACGCCAAATTAGCAAGGTGCTATAATCCTTGGTTATGCACTTGCCCTGATGGCATGGTCTCACAAATATCAATATGAGGTACTGAAATAATATGAGATGAAAGTATGTGCAAACCTTGGATAAGTTGAATCTCAAGAACATGTTGCACATCTACAAGAGTTCCTCCAACCAGTGCAATCGTCTCTCCAACTACTGGTAATGATGATGGCTGCTCTTCTTCAACCGTACCAGCGTTGGTATCGTCCCCCTCTTCCTCATGCATCGCATGAATCATGCATGGGGCTCCAAATGTCAAGAGCTTAAGGCCATATTGCAAAGATGAAACTGATCCTCCTCCTGATGTAAGTACATCTGCAGCTGGTGGTGGTTGTAGAGGCTCCTCTTCTTGAGTGATAATGATGACATCTTCCTTGGGCTCTTCATGTACTATATCCTCAATGATGGGAGATGTATCTATGTGAGATGTCTCTAGTTTCTTTATACCATACTTCTTCTTCAGTCTTTGAATAAAATATGCATAAGTAGACACTTTCATGTGTGAGAAGTGTCTGAACCACCAATCTCCTGCTTCATCATCTAGGTGAAGCACTGCAATCTCCACAGCCTCACTTTCTACTACAGGATATTGCAGAAATAATGTAGCTAACTCTTCCCTCCAAGGCCTCAATGTGCTTGTGGAAGATCCATTAAATATAGGAAAGAAGAATTTATGCCTCTTTCTTCTATTACTAATGTGAGGTCTCCTCTCCTCTTCGAGTTGCAAAAACTGTTGGAGAGTTAGATTCTCCTTCAGAGCTCTAGGTTGTGCTTTGTACTCGGACATATATTTACTTAGGGTCTCATGCCCCAAGTATTCTTCATATTCACACCATTCACTTTCCTTCCCAAAAGGAGTGGATCTAGTTGAATGATGTGAAGCTCTTTGCTTCTCTGGTTGCTTCTTCTACTGATAGGACGTGCTTGGACCTTCCTCTTCTTCAAATATTCTTGGATCCTTCCTTTTCCTTTCTCTCTTCATTTGATTGACCTCATTAGAGAGATTTTGCATGGATCTAAAGATAAGAGTGGCAAAATTGCAATCCTCCTTCATGATAGATCTCTACTATCTGCTTCTTCTTTTGATGCAAAAGATGAAGTGCCCACAAGCTGAGCCAAAGATCATGCTATGATACCACTGTAATATCCCAAAAGGGAGAATGTAGTAATACAAAAACACAATAATTGAAACTGCTGCAAAGTAAACATTTAATCTAAATACACCATAAATAGACATAAATAGCTGAGCCATTTTATTATATAGGAGGTGGATAGCAAGTACAACAGTGCTCAAAATATGGGACACTCAAGCCAAAGAGATGGCCTATAATGACCCTGAAATGATCCCAAAAGAGGTATTGCTGGACTGCTGGAAGGAATACTGCGCTGTCCCTACTGCAAATGTCGGGACTCCAACTGTCAGAAAAATATAAAAATGTAGATATGGTAGTTCTAGAGCTCTGATGATGCTGAAACTTTAGATCCGGGCTCTATGATGAATACCCAAGATAACCCATAAATGATTTCTAGATATGAAAATCTTGGAAAATCACCCTCTTAGTCCCTACAACTATGACTGTTGGGTATGCAGATCTGAAGCATAATCTGAAGAATGATAGCTACAATATGTTGTACAATCAGATTTATGCTTGAAGGGTTGATCCCTTCACTAGACCCTCAGAAGCTCAAGATCTAGCTTCTTTTTCCTCCTCCAATGAATGTGGATGCTAATTACTCAACATCTTCAGAAAACTGCGCTATCAAGGAGGGAGAGTCTCAAGCCTGCTACTAGATATGGAGAATCAGCTCAACAATGGTGGAAATAGTGAATACAAGGTGAGGAGATGATCCCTCACAAGATTTCCAGCTGAAATACTGGATACTTCCTTCCTCCTTCGGATCTACAGGATTGGACTGTGAAATCCTTGAGGGGACTACTGCTGCATGGAGATAAAACATAATGGCATGAATTCCAGATATAGATCTGCTGCTCTTGAAAGGCTGAACATTAAGCACAAAGTGAAAGGATGAATCCTCCACCGGTTTCCTAGCTGGAGTGCTAGAAACAACCACCACCTCTCAAACCCTCAAGCAGGAATGCGTTATTCATGTGACTGAATATGCATATGAGAGTGGCTGAATATGGCACCAGTGCCTGATGATGAATAGATCTCAATAGAAACCTTCCCAGAGTAGGCACTCAAAGTCTCCCACAGGAAAGGGTGGGATTTCCGCTTGGAAACACCCGTGTGCTAAACATCACTACAGACTTAGCTAAACAAAATAAGTGTGGATAGAAATGTCACATGAAAAATATAGATCTAAACAGATCATAAATAATAATATAAAGCTTGCCTTCTATTGTGCCTTCATCTTCATTATATAGATTATGAGCCTTCCATAGCCCTGGCCCACCTCATAACTGCGCTGCACATGTGGCCACTAGCCTCAATGAAGATTGCGTTGTCTCTCCATGTTCTCCACCATCTCCGCATTTAATTCCCACTCTCTTCATCATGTGTGCATTAGATGCACAACTTCCTCCACTATCTCATCATTAGTGCTTTATGATCTTACTTTGAATGCACCATGATCTCAGTTGACCTCCTCCAAGATCCTCATGATTTTACATTAAAGATACATGATCTCCGCTCTTCCTTCATTTAAGATGTTGCTCCGCTACTCCATAATGTATATCTAGCTCTAAAATATCCACATACACACATAAAAAGTGGATTTTATTCATCTATGGGGTTTGTGGGTCCCTCCACCCTCTTATTTACTTAATTAATTAGGAAAATTAAGAACTCTAATATTCCAATTATCTGATGGAAAATTGGGAATATTACAGATATAATGTACGCCAGTCTTCTTTCTCGGGGGATCAATTGGTCCCACTAATTCTATAGCCCATTTATCAAATATTTGCAAGGCCATTTGCAGTTGTAGGGGCATTCATCCCTGCGCGAGGGCTTCCTGGTTCACTGACATGCATCACACACTCGACAATATGCATGTGCATCGCTATGCAATGTGGGCCACCATAACCTAGCACACAACACCTTCTGTGAAGTGGATTTTTCTGCATAGTGGCCTCCTGCCACACTGCCATGAGCCTCAGCCAGGATAGTTTATCTCTCATGTTCTAATACATACCTTTGAAATACCTGATCTGCTCCCAACTTATATAATTAACCCGCAATCATAGTGAAATCAGTTGTGCAGGCCACCAACTCTTTCTTCTACTGTACTGAATATTCTGTAGGTTCTGTTCTAGTTGTCAATAAGTGAATAATGTCTGCAAAGTGCTCATCAACCACCTTGATAGCGAAAATCTGCACATTGGGTAATCCTTCTTCCAGACTAGTTGTCTCTTCTCCATTCTGAATTCGAGACAAGTGACCAGGTCCCGCATTTAGTCTCCTAGGCTTCACAATAATCTCAAAGTCATACTCCTGAAACAGTAGCAACCATCTACATATCTTCCCCCCCAACGCAGGCTTATTGACCAAATATTTTAAAGTTGAATGGTCAGTGAACATTTTAAAATGTCCTCCCAATAGATAGTGCCTATACTTCTACAGGGCATATGCCATTGCCAGTCCTTCTCGTTCAGTAGTAGAATAGTTACACTCTGTGATAGAGAGCTTCCTACTAGCAAAAGCAACCAGATGGTCAATGTCTCCTTCTCCCGGTTGTGCTAAGATAGCCCTAAGGGCTATTCCTGATGCATCCACATGCACATGAAAGACCTTAGCCCTATTTGGAAATATTAGAATAGGTGCAGTGACCATCCTTTCCTTCAACAACTCAAAAATTTTCTGACATTATTCATCCCAAAAAAAGGACACATCCTTCTTTAGAAGCTTTTCCATTGGCGCAGTGGTCAAGGCATACCCCTGAATAAGCTTTCTGTAGTAACCTGTATGTCCTAAGATGGAGAAATTTTTTTTTCATTGGTGGGGATTGCTAAATTGATGATAACTGCAATCTTGGATGGGTCAACCATCAATCCCTGCTGACATACGATGTGCCCCAACAAAAGTCCAAAAGGTACACAAAATATACACTTCTTCAAATTCCTAATCAATTGAAAAATCCTCTATTGAAAAATTCCTATAATTGACAATAAAGGTACGCAGAATATTACTTCTTCAAATTCCTAAAAATCATTAAGGCCTAATCAATTGAAAGGAATTTCTAAGTATGAAAAATGACAAATTTAAAAATTTGCAAATAACTTTATATTCATCTATGAGGAAGTATTTATTTTGTGTATCTAGATGATAATTGATCAATGTTTTAAATTAACATTTCATCTATATCATGATAGCCTAAATTAATTAAGATATATGTAAGAATTCTTTGAGTTAATTGGAATTTATTATTTTAATATATATATATATATATATATATATATACACACACACACACACACAAGTGGTTCACGAATCCATGTGCCCGCACACATGAACCCATTTACATCCACGGTCTGAAAATCTCGATAGGCCCTCCTAAGGGGATCTAAATCATCAGCCTTACACACGAGGCCTAGCCCAGTGGGCGTCAAGGAGATTCGATCCCGTGACCTCCCAATTAGCAAAGTACTTAACAGTGGGGAAAATAAAAAATATAATATTTAGAGGTTTATTTTAATTTACATAATTTTATATCAAATTTAAAAATAAATAAAGTAGTTAAAAACTTATTATATTTACATTAAAATATAGAAATTAATTAATTAATTGAAAGATTATTATATTTACACATTAAAGTTTAATTTTACAGTTCTATTAAGATATACAATTCTTATACTTAAAATAATTAAATAAATTTAAATAATATTTATAATAACAAAAAATTAATAATAATAAATTCTAATATGGTTCATAAATAATATATCTCAAAATGCAAAATTAAGTAATATTGATATGCATTAAAAATATATTAATAAAAAAAATATTAGTATGCGTTAAAACTATATTAATAACAAAAAAGGCATTTTAATGTAATCAATGTGATCAATAAATACATTAATATAATATTTCAATGCTCATGCTAATTTAAATATTTCAATATTAAATGTATATATTATAGTTAAAACATTTCAAGTTGTCTTATCTTATTGTTCTACATTTGGATAATTTCTTTCATGTATATCTTATGATATTTTGTTTAGAATTTAGCAAAGATTAGTTGGAATTGCAAGTTTAAGTTATCTAGTTTACAAAATCCAAATGCCAAAGATGATTTTCAAGGCATTGAACCTATTTATGCATTTAAAAATGTTATTTAAATAATTAAAAGTTACACATGATATGTGTTTCAATTTAAATAGTGAAGCATTACATAATATGTGTGTAATTTTTCAAATTTGTAATTCTTCATTATTTAAATTGAAATATACATACACATCATCAATATTTTTTCATTATTGAGGCTTTCCATATAGGGTGATAATTCTATCAAAATACTATAATGGCCATGAAGAGAGCTCTTGATTTATAGGGCTCTACAAATGTGCAAATATAATATGAATCAATCCATTTCTTAATACATAGGTTAATGCCTCTATAATTCATAAGGTCAATACAAACATAAAGTGAAACTAAATTATTCATCATGACCAACAAGTGTATTATAATTAGGAAGGACATTTATTATTCACTTTATCTCTCAAACCTTGCAAAAAAATAAGTGGTATAGTGGATTTAGAGCATAATATTTATTGCATAGATCGCATGAATTATGTTATCTTTTCAATGTCTTGCATATCTTATAGAAGAATCTCACCTAAGCATTAAAAATGTTGTTCTTTGCTGTAATAACTCCACTTACCATTAAATTTTTTCTTCTTCTAATTATAGTATAATTACTCAATTTGTGAACTCTATCGTTCATCATTGACGAATTCTGTTCTTATCCTTTTTTCACTATTTCGTCAATTTTCGATAAACTTATTTTTATACTATCGTCATGCTTAGACAACATCTGTGGTTATACGTTTTGTATTTGATAATTGAAAAAATCACCACTTCTTCTTGATTACCTTTTATCCTCCTTATCCTCATATGATTTAGGTTCATATCATCATCTCTATAACTGTGCATAAATGTAGTAATAGGAATTTCACACTATTACATTTCAGTTATCTATATAACATCTTCGCTCATTTACTCTCATGTGTTTATTAACTAATACACTTAGTCTCATACTTCTAAGAGTATCTTTAGTCCATCTAAAGGATTTCCCTTCCTTATTATCATAGACTCTAACTTAGAACTTTATGAACTTTACGAATTATTCTCATCATAATATTCGATAGGAGTTTGATCGAATTCCTCCTACTATAGTTGAATTCACAATCAATATTAAAGTTATACAATTGGGGTTATTACAATATAACCTTTAGGCAAACATTTCGAGATTACAATTGAAGCATACTATATGCTTTGCGTCTCGTATGATAAAATTCAAATATTAAGGTTCGATGTTAAGCATACCATATCAAATATTATGTAAGTCCATAGTGCAACATAAAGTTGTCGACTCTATGTTAAAAGAATATACCTTTAGACCTTCATAACTTTAGGAATTATAAAACTATGGCTAAGAATTCAGTAGAATTCATACCCCGAAAGTTTGAACTTACCCTTTCGTACTAATTCTCTCCACTATTATATAACCACATTTTATATTCCACCTTTACTAATTGTTTTGTATCCCATATTATAGTTTCGAATGTTAATACTTGGGTTACTCATGTTTTAGCACTGTTTACATATTTAATTTTGAATGTCTTTGGTCACTAAATGCTATTCACCGTGAATAAATTTGGTTAGATTCTAATTCTAGCATGGAGTTACCATTGGAATCGAGGCACATCACATCTCAATTCCCAATTTATTGAATTATCTGTCATATGTTTGCTGATCAGCGATCGTCATTGATGTCAACCCAAGAAGCACCGGGGCTACCCGAATATTGCATGGGAATTTTGAGCTACCAAATTACTATATTCTAGGTCAACAATTCTTTCGATGGTTTCTACTTGTTGATATGTTTCTGTTGATATATGGCACACCACATAATTCTTCACGGTTTGAGAGATATTCATGTTTGAAGTTTGTAACCCCAGTTAGTGGGCTAAAACCCCATGGGGCTGTGGCATGGGTCATTGAAAAGTCAATAATTAATCATTTTTAAGCTTCTAAAATCTCTTCCACGTTCACTTGTTGAAGCCCCTCTCAACCTAAGCATTTATATAAATTGTGATCCTCATATTCTCCTTATGTAGGCATTTCGCAATCTGAAACAGGTCATTGTGGAATTTGCGATCTAAATTTTTATATACGAAGGTTCAAAAGATGAAATTTTTATGAGGCGAATCCGAAATCCCGAGGAAGCTCTTGTAAAAATTTTAGATCAAGGTGCACAAAATTTTCGAAGATATGATCTGCGGAAGTCAGTGTTTTTGCAAGCTCCTGAAATTCATCTCAAATAAGTGACCTTGGGAAAATAGTCATAGCTCTCTCTCTGAGTATTGGATTGGAATTCTGTAAAAAGTGACAGATAGTGCACGAACTGTAGTTTTCTTTGTATTAATTTCAGAGCCTAATGAAGAAACAGTGACATATGGCACGTCATAAAAGTTCGCTCTACTAAACCAGTCCATAATTAGGCCATTGTGAGAGATTGGACATAAATATCCTTTGAAGAATCCAAATTGGGTTAGACCTATGGCATTGGAAATAAGACTTAGAGGAATACTACAGGGCTGAAAATAACATATTTGGGATCTGAATTAACAGAGTTACACCAGATTCTATATCGAGCTCCTAGAAGGCAAGAAAAAGCTAGATCATGTGTTGTCAAGGGCTGCAAAGGACTAGAATTTCTAGGGCGGCAAAGAAAAGCAAGGTGTAGCAGAGGGTAGCATGACAAGATCAGCAATTAAGGTGTAGAAAAATAGCAAGAAGTTCACCACATGAATACTTCAAGTAGGCAGCACTGCATACATTCACTGTAAAGGTATCATTGTACTAAGTCATTATAAATACATCATTGTAAAACTTGTACTAGTGTCTATCTGCCAAGAGTTGAAGAGGAAATGTCGGGAGGTCTAGGATCATCATTAGATGGTTGTGCCATATTTGGGGTTATGGTCTAGTGTGTCTTCTTCTTCTACATCATTCTATATAATTGTAAAGTGGACCGTTTTCCCTAATATGAGAGTCCATTCTTGTTTTATTCTTCTAAGGGTAGTAGGGTGGTGTTAGGGCGAGTCGTAGCTCATTGGGTGTTGGGGCATTCGTTCAGTTGACTACCGAAGAATCTCAGGCATTGGAGCGTGCATCTAGTGGGAGCTGGAGAAGAATGATTTTCTAGATTCTAGGAAGTTGGAGCTTTATTTTCAATTGGAGTTGAATATTAAAGAATTATTAGAAAATCATTAGGTGGTTTTTGTCCCAGAGTGGGTTTCCACCTTAAAATCGTGTGCATTTGTGTTCCTTTTGTTTATCACAATACTACAAACACTGACACAATTGAATATTAACTAATGTGCTCTAATTGAAAGAATAATTTATCTACCCCTCTCAAAAGATTTCTAACAATTGGCATTTCGCAGCTGTTCCTTCAATAATGAAGCATTAAATTGAAGGAGGTCATGGAGGATACCAAGAATGGTGTACCTCTATTTAATGAAAATAATTATGCACTCTGGAAAGGAAGAATGGAGGTATATCTCTTGGTGCAAGGTTACTAAGTATGGGACACTGTTAAAAATGGATTTACATCAACCGCGGATGAACAAGGTCAGAATAATTTGGTAAATGATGCAAACACAAAGAATTTTATTATTAGTGGACTTATTAAATCTGCTTATCATAAGGTGTTGTGTTGTAAAACCGCCAAAAATGTATGGGACAAGCTTGAGAATATATATGTAGGTGACTCAAATTTCAAAGAAGCAAAGCTTAAAAACTATAGAGCAAAATTTGAGCAACTCAGAATGAAAGAAGATTACAACATTGCTGCATACTTCCAATACGTTGATGAAATAACCAATACTATTGAAGGATTGGGAGAGCTAGTTGACAAGAAGACTATTATATGAAATATTATTAGAATGTTACCAGGGAGATTCAACCCAAAGGTATCGGTCTTATAATACAGTGAAAATCTAGACAAACTCAGCAAAGAGGAATTACATGGAGTTCTCATAGCATATGAAATAAGACTTGATGAAGACGAGGGTACTTTGCATCTAGAAACTGCGTTCGTTGCATCTAAGAAAACCAATAAGGACAAACAACCTTCAATTGAAAAGACATGCACCTGCAAGTGTGAAGAAAAGGGAGATGATGAAGAAGGTCTTTCAGATGCAGAATATGCTTACTTTATGAGAAAACTAAAAATTGGTAAGGGAAAATTCAAAGGTAAACTTCCATTGATATGTTTCGGCTGTGGTGAGGTTGGGCATTTCGCATCAAAATGTCTAAACAAAAGTGATGGCAACTCAAAAGGAAAGAAAGGCTTTAATAAATTCAAAAAACAAGGATCCAAAAAAAACTTTCTCTCTAAAGAAGATAGCTCATCATCTGATGAAGACAATGAAAGTGAAGAAGAAGCCAATGAGAGAGTATTGTTTATGGCCAATCACAACAACTAGAGGTATCAAACAATGAAGAAGAAGGGTTGACCATAGAATAATTTTCTAAGGAAGAAATCAAGCTTATAAAAGAGCTCAAGGCTGAGAAGATTCGTTCCAATACTCTTGAAGAACAAGTTCAAGGTCTCAAAATTGAAGTTGAAGAACACAAATGCATTAAAGGGTCACTTCAAAAGAAGTTGGAAGAAAGCAACCAAGAAAGGGAAGAATTAGAAGCCGAAGTAGTCTCGCTGCGTAAGGAAGTGAAGAAGGGAAAAACTATCCAAAAATATGCCAATAGCTCAAGGGCATTGGAAGAACTCATCAATAATCAATGATCTTACAATGACAGAACTGGCCTCGGTTACAAAGAAGAAGAAGTAGGATCTTCTACAACAAAATACAATGAACCTATGAGATCTGACATGCATGTAGACTTCATTGGACAAGATTCACAAGAGAAACCTTGGAAGACAATTCCTCAATGAATATTTCCATCCAGGTAACAACATATTTTTTATGGCTATTGTTATTCATTTGGAAAATTTGGTCACAAATTTGTAGAATGTCACACGTACCCTAGGAACCAATACAATTCCAGGAGATCTATCAAATATGAACCTCCCAGGGCTCAGCGAAAAATCAATAGATTTCAACATTTAAGAAATAATATTGAATGTTACAAATGTCGAAAATTTGGACACATAGCCAGAGACTGCAGACTTGAAAATCCTCCAGAAGAACCTTCGAAGCCACAGAACGAACAAACATGGAAGAAGAAGAAGACTAATAATTGTGCTCTCGCTCTCAAGGCTCAAAACAACAAAGATGTATGGTATTTTGATAGCGGTTTCTCAACGCATATGACTGGAGATAGAAAGAAATTTGTATCTCTAAAAGAGAAGAAGGATGGAACCGTATCCTTTGGAAATGATGGATCTTCAAATGTTATAGGATTAGGTACCGTCACTCTCTGAAGCAAATATGCTCTAGCCAAGAATGTTCTATTGGTTGAAAACATGAATCCCAATTTTCTCAGTGTTGGACAAATGTGTGATCAAGGACACACAATACTATTCAACTCCACAAAATGTGAAATCAGGAAAGGCAGGTATGGTGAAATTGTGGCTACATCAAGTCAAGATCCAAACGACATATATGTTCTGGATGAAGCAACTAAAGCATGTCTAATAGCTAAAGAGGCTGATATAATATTTGGTAGCAATGATGATCGACTAAGTAAGAAGTTTGCTACAAAGATGCAAAGTGATTTCGAGATATCTTTACTTGGTGAGATGACATACTTCTTAGGGCTTCAAATATCTCAGCAAGAGAAAGGAATATTTATATTTCAAGCCAAGTACATCAAGGAAATGCTCAATAAATTCAAAATGGAAGATTGCAAACCCATCCTTACTCCGATGGTAACAGGTTTCAAATTGAGCATAGACGACTCATCTAAGGATGTGGATCAAAGGTTGTACAGATCTATAATTGGTAGTCTTCTGTATGTAATAGCCTCCTGATCCGGATTTATGCAGGAATGCAACAAAATACAAAAATAACCATAAACATAGAGATGTAGCGGAAATAAGGCTTCATTTCATTAATATCAAATAACAGAAATATGCTTACAAACATAATGGAAATAAAATAGCTAGGGTGCTGGTAGCGAATCTCTGAGAAGAGATGTGGCAGCTATAGACCTCTAAACTGTGTTACAATGAGGCTCGAGGTCCTGTTTATTATGGAGAAACAATGGATAACTCTAAACGTCCAAAAATCTAACCCTAGGAGATGAAGCGCCAAAACTATGGGCCCCGTTTGGGTAAATTGGTGTTTCAACTTCCCGGGGACGTAACTTCGGCATACTATCTCCGTTTGAAACACATGATACATCATTAGAAATATCTATTCGAGGATTACAAATGTCGACATGAATATTGAGTCCAAAATAGAATCATATTCACTGCACAAACGATGCCCAAAAAACGTCGTTTAGGGCCTCAAAACGGCTCCGGAAGTTTAGGACCCGAAAAATTGCTAAAAATAGTAAGTTGTGCTGAAAATGAAAAACTGAAAGAGACAATAGTGGGGCCCCAAGTGGAATAGGCGAGTGACCACCAATATCCACCTGGATCACCTCCCGACCAGATGTTATGCAAACAGTTGGACAAGTAGTAAGATTCCAAGCAGCACCAAAAGAATCACATATTATTGCCATCAAAAGAATTCTTCGATTTCTAAAGGGAACAACAGAATATGGCTTGTGGTATCCCAAGGGTAGAAATCTCATTATTTATGCCTTTACATATGCAGATTGGGCAGGAAGCGTTGTTGATTGTGAGAGTACTTGTGAAGCATTGGAATATATTCGCCAGAAGCTTGGGATTCTCCCAAGTTCTCATTAGATTTTCCTTATTCAGAATATAAAGTGGGAGTGGAAGTGTGTACAGGTCTGCAGGATGGTTGTGTCAGGGGGAGTGGAAGTGTGTATAGGTCAGCAAGATTGTTGTGTGTCAGGGGGAGTTACCCTTTGCCATTGATGTTAAAGGGGTAGAGAATGATGTAGGAAGAGGTGTCATGATCATAGGGGGAGTACTTGTGTTGCCATCAATGCCAAAGGGGGAGATTGTTGATCAACGGTTGTCATTGATGTCAACCCAAGAAGCACCGGGGGCTATCTCAATATTTCATGAGACTTTTGACCTACCAAATTACTATTTTCTGGGTCAAGAATGATTTTTATGGTTTCTACTTGTTGATATGTTTCCATTGATAGATGGCACACCACGTAATTCTTCACGATTTGAGAGATATTCATGTTTGAAGTTTGTAACCCCAGTTAGTGGGCTAAAAACCCATGGGTTTGTGGCATGGGTCATTGAAAAGTCAATAATTAATAATTTTTAAGCTCCTAAAATCCCTCCTACATTCACTTATTGAAGCCCTTCTCAACCTAAGCATTTATATAAATTGTGATCCTCATATTCTCCTTATGTAGGGATTTCACTATCTGAAACAGGTCATCGTGGAATTTTTTCTATAACATTTTTTCTACAAAGGTTCAGAAGTTGAAATTTTTATGAGGCGAATTCAAAATCCTGAGGAAGCTCCTATAAAATTTTTAGATTAAGGTGTGCAATAGTTTCAGGGATATAATCCGTGGAAGTCAGTGTTTTTGCAAGCTCCTTAAATTCATCTCAAATAAGTGACCTTGGAAAAATCTTCATAGATCTCTCTCTGAGTATCGGATTGGAATTATGTAAAAAGTAGCAGATAGTGCATGGGCTGCAGTTTTCTTTGTATCAATTTTAGAGCCTAATGAAGAAACAATGACATGTGGCATGCCGTAAAAGTTTGATCTACTGAGCCAGTCCATAATTAGGCTATTGTGAGAGATTGGGCATAACTCTCCCTTGAAGAATCCAAATTGGGTTAGACCTGTGGCATTGCAAATAAGACTTAGAGGACTACTACAGGGCTGAAAATCACATATTTGGGATCTGAAATAAAAGAGATACACCAGATTCAATATCGTGCTCCTAGAAGGCAAGAAAAAGCTAGATCATGTGTTGTCAAGGGTTGCAAAGGACTAGACTTTCTGGGGCAACAAAGCAAAGAAAGGTGCAGTAGAGGGTAGCATGACAAGAGCAGTAATCAAGGTGAAAAATAGAAACAAGAAGTTCATCACATGAAGACTTCAATTCATTCACTGTAAAGGTATCATTGTACTAAGTCATTGTAAATACATCATTGTAAAAATTGTACTAGTGTCTATTTGCCAAGAGTTGAAGAGGCAATGTCGAGAGGTCTAAGATCATCATTAGATGGTTGTGTCATAGTTGGGGTTAAGGTCTAGTGTGTCTTCTTCTTCAACATCATTCTATATAATTTTAAAGTGGACCATTTTCCCTGGTACGTGAGTCCATTCTTGTTTTATTCTTCTATAGGGTGGTAGGGTGGTGCTAGGGTGAGTTGTAGCTCATTGGGTGTTGGAGAATCCGTTCATTTGAATACTGAAGGCTCTTGGGCATTGGAGCATCCATCTAGTGGGAGTTGGAGAAGAATGTTTTTCTAGATTCTAGGAAGTTGGAGCTTTATTTTCAATTGGAGTTGAATATTAAAGAATTATTAGAAAAACATTAGGTGGTTTTTGTCCTGGAGTAGGTTTCCACCTTAAAAATTGTGTGCATTTGTGTTCCTTTTGTTTACTGCTATAATTGTACAAACACTGATAATAATTGAAGATTAACTAATGCTCTAATTGAAAGGAATACATCCCCGCTCTCAGTATTTCCAACAATGTTACGGCTCGAGGGATCGTATCAGAAATTTGGTTGAACATTAAATTTTCTTATTGGTACAGTTACCTAAAATCCAACCCCAGGATTTTACCACTGTACTGGAACGTGTACGTTAAGGTTATCACATGGATTATCAACATTCCTCCATCTAATGTCCTCCATGTGGATGGTGTGGATGGAATCGTATGATCTGGAGGGATTTACCACAATGTACCCCTAATTTGGTTATGCCAGTTTTCATTTATGAATTTTTCGGTTCGGCTCTGCACTTGGCTTGCCCACGCAACCCAGTTTCAAGTTTCCTTTCATTGACGAGAGTTACACTGAGGATATTTCTACCCCATGATCACTTGAGTGTAAGGTTATATTTTCTGAGTAGTTATATTAACTTTACAACTTATAGTTTGATGTATTTAACATTACATAACCATTTTGAAAATAGTTTAGTTCTGTATGGTTACATAGACAGATTAAGTTAGAAACCAACAGAGGGAAATTCTAAACCCAATAATGAGGGTCTAAATCTGTTGTTTGGTTGTGAGGAATTATGTGTTCAATTCAAAAATGTCATTATGTGAATTAGAATAGAGGATAACATAGTTAATTAACCGAACTATTCAACAAATCCAAAGGAAATAGAAACATAGATATACCAAGAGATATCAAAAAATCAAGAAGAAACATGATTTTATATCTCTATTTTATTTTCATCTCGCACATAATTATGTCTATTCATTATATGGACAAAATAGAAATTAAATCTCATATATATATTTCAGTACTAAAGATGATACAAGTATGCACACAAAATAAAGAGACATTCCCATGGAACTTCTGTAGGAAATACTGATAAATTTTATTAAGATATACTTTCCATAGTATATGAACTATAGAAAATTAATCTGTATATTATGTACAAAATTTACATAGGAATAATTGTCCAAGAATACAAAGGATTGAATTCTAATAGGTTATCGACCAACCTGTACATTAGCATAATAAAACTGACTATGAATTGCTTGTGGGAGGACTACTCAGATTAACTTAAAATAAATTGTGCAAAGTATAACACTTGTACAATAAACCAAAAAAAAATTGGTTATAATTTAATTATGAGGATAATTAAATTCATTATATAAAATCTGAGGAAGGAATCATAAGAAATTAAATAGTAAATTACCTTACTAGTTAAGCAGAGATGTCATGATAAATTCTTGTATTCACATAAGGAATCAAATCAAAATTTAAGGATAGAAATATACAAGTTGATACATTGTAAATAAATAGAGGTATAGAAAAACATGGGAGCATCATTACTTGTGTTAGGACAACGTGAAACCTAAATGGTCATGACTCGTTTTACAAGGTTAAAAGAAAAGTCTGCAAAATTAAATGTTGTATTAGCGAGACAACTAATTTAAGTGTTCAGTACTTCCTGAAGGAAGAACTTGGAAATTCCTATAGATCTAATTCTATGAATCTCATTGAGAAAAAAGAAATATTATTATAGAAATTGGAATTAACCAAATAGGTAGGAATTTTATGTTAAACCCAAAATATTCAATTGTTACCTCTATGTCTTACTCTCTAAATTTAACTCTTTGTAACTTTAAGATGGAATTATATGGGAAACTGAGAAGTACCAATTGCACACACTTGCGAATAAATTTCTAACCAATTAAATACTCTAATTTTCCAATTGAAATGGATGAAAAACGAAATCAAAGAAATGAGAGTTATTTGAGTTAAGATAGACTCTATGCAGAAGATTATCCCATTTAATAGAAATCATAATATAGTGGGATATTATGAATTCAAATTAACCCAAGAAACGATTCTCATAAAATTTACATAAACCTTATACTCAAACCTTGAAAATCCAAACTGGAAGTTCTAGAATATCTCAGTTCGAATAAGATTAAGAATTTTATTATCAGAAATTCCAATTTCCATAGACAGAAATCGAAGGGGAAAGTAGAGAACAATAGAGTTATATCTACATGAAATTCCAATCTGCTAAATTGACAAAATGAGGGTAAAAACACATACTTATGAAAACGCAGAGTAGTTCCATGGAATAAGTTGAGCTTTTCTTTATAAACAAGAAATTTCGAAGACAAACGAAAATAGGGAAAAACTTGCCGAAGGTAGAGGGGACTCAAGGGCAGAGTATAATAAACCTCATCCAACCATACCTCAGGAAAATATGATACAGAGGAAATGATCACCTGGTGAGTGATATGAAATCCTAACCAGCTACGAGAAGGGGGTAAATTAAAATGAGTTGGATTTCGTAAAATTCTTACTTGAGAAGTGTTGGTATATTTGGGGCCTTTGTTTTGAAAAAGGAAAAATTTTGAGTTGCGGAAAACAGGTGGTGGAGAAAAATCATGGTAGACAGGGATCTGTCACGGTTACGGATAGCCGGAAGATAGGTGGCATGACAGTTGCGGAGAATAGCGCAGATGGTAGGTATGGGAGACAAAGACAATCAACGGAGCTCCCAGTAATCAAGAAGAAGCGACAAACAAGGGAGTAGGAAAATAGGAAAGACTAACAGCCACATTGGCAGAAGATCAAATAGGTAATCAACCAACGTAGATGAAGAGTTAGTCTGACAAAGGGTCGAGTGAGAGAACTGTAGGAGAGCTCTGTTAGATCTCATTTGTACTGAATCACTCTGCGGAGTGATCCATTTGATAATGATAATGAAATATGGTTCTTGCTGTATTTGATGTTATGAGTTAAGTGTTAATAAATTGCTTATTGTGAATGTATGCCTCGTTTTAAATTTTAATTCAGCATCCTGAACATGCTTGATGAGCAATAGCTTATACAAAATAGTGAGATCCGTTTGTTGTTTCAAGTTCCTTTATTTGTTCTTCATGGTTGTAATTGTTTGGTACATGATCTATCTCCTAAACTTGCTAAGGTCATGGAACGCCTCGGGTGAGATGCTCTACTCCTTGGAGTAGGGTGAAAATGCTGGCGTTGTGCTAGACTACTGCGGAAACCTTGTTGGCCTCTATCCTGAACCTGGGTCTTGCTCAGAGACCTCCTTTTTCGCCAACAAATGGTTCTGTTGCCGGGACCTAAAATTTCATTTAGGAGTTAGATCATGGTATCGTTGATATACGAGAGAGAACTACGAAGTTGGTGGGATAACCACTTGGACCAGTTCATATCACAACAAGCGGAGTTGTGACAGCAGAGGGAGAAAACTGTCAAGGATCGGGTCCTGTTTTCTGAATCTGCAAGTGACCTGTACGAAATTTTCTACGGAAAGTTTCCTGAAGAAATTTATAATTTGTTGTGGAGACAATAAGTCAAGTCACTTCTAGGAGGGTCATGTATAAACTGTCGCAAGTGGATGCACACGGATTTAGTTGCACTCCATCGGTTAGATACAAATTTGACCCGAGCTATAGACTTTTGGGTACAATCTACTTTCGAAGGATACATTGTGGAATTCGTAGCCGAGTGTTACCAATCCTTTTCAAAAGAGGAAGACGTATTTAGATCTGGATTGAGGGGAGAAATGTTGAAGGAAATCCCGTTGTGGATGAAAGCTTTAATGGTGGACGAGGGTTTAATAGAATTTCAAAAGTTTGAGATGGAGACTTAAACTTCCAGTACTGGGGGAAGGAGTTGAGGGAAATATACTACAAGTAAGTTAGAAGGGGAAATAGGGATATGGATGCCGAAACCTCCAGTATATTGAGAGAGCAACGAGCACATCGGAGGGCGCAGATTGCTGAGAAGTGGCGGGAGAGAGTAATGAAGGAGTTTGAGAAACAGGAAAGTAGTCGACATGATAAGGAGAAGGCGCCATAGATGACAAAGGAAATGGAAGGTCAGATAGGATCCCAAGGAATAAGAGGGACCATCAAAGAAATTAGGCAAGTGTATATGAGACCAACCCAAAGAGAAAAGGGAGAAAAGTCCAATGTGGAGGACACGCTCCCCGAGGATATATCCGATGTGGAGTTGCATGTTGCGATGGAGCAATGATTTCGAGAGAGGCCGACACCCATAATTCAAGGTAAATATATTCCTCAAAGTTCAAGTAGCTCTAGTCCTAACCTTCCCCTGAGACTCTATCAGCCACCAGATAATTTTTTTGTTAAATTACGGGAGTTGAGAAAGTTGAATAGTGTTAAGTCTACAATATAGATATCTACTAGCTACAATGCTAGTAATACAATTCCACAACCAGGAAGTAGAGGTTTTATTTTAGTACCACCCATAAAAAGAAATATGGCAGGATCGTTTACTCGATACTCATAATTCTCTAGGAGGGGCAACGATGATGTGGAGCAACACTGGTATCTCTGCGAAGCGATATCGAGGGCTCGACAGACACTAGAGGCGGTTAAGTTGATCGAGTTCCAGACTACTCTAAGAGAGAGAGCTCTTTGCTGGTTCATTAAATGGTCCGAGGCTCATCAAAACCCTATGATAGACGATGTAAAGAAATATTTTTTAAGAGAATTTAGGTTACCTCAGACAAATCAACAAGGGTTATCTAAGGTATGGGAGATTAAACAACGAGAAGGTGAAACGACATGGGACCTGATGAGGAGGTTCAAGGATGCGATTGGGAAACTGAGTTACCCAATTGATCCGAATCATCAATGAGATTGGTTTCTTAAAGCACTTCTTCCATTGACGAGAACTCCACTGACACAACAAAAGATTGATACTTTACAAGATGCCCTGGAGCAAGCTATGAAGATAGAGGCTATGGCGAGGTATCCACAAGAGTTCAGAGGAGGAGCAAAAGTTCAAGACCCTTCCATATTGGGGCTACAACATCAAATAGCTAGTTTAACGGAGAAGTTGAAGGACATTCAAACGATACGACCAGCAAGGAACAATGTATGGTGTACCCATTGTCTGATTGAGGGACATGTGGCTACAGAATGCCCGAGGTTGCGGGGGCAGAATGTGGGAGCTTCAATAGTAGGGACACAAGGGAATCCACCAGTCGGGGGAGTTGCACAGATAAACACTCAGGGATTATACCAGCCGCAACCCCACTTTCTAGGGTTCCTTGCTCAACAAAATCAAACCGCAACCGAATACTGCAAAATATGCAAAAGCATTGGTCATCCTCCAAAACTTTGCCCAATTTTGCATAAGTAATCCAACGTTCCAAATAATACATTGTGAATTCTGCGCTTCTACAATGCATAATACAGAGTAGTGTAGAGCCCTTGATGCACTGGCAAAACAATTAGACAAACCATCTTCTAGATTGAATGAAGCTCTAAGGGGACAAGGAGGAGGAATGAGAGGAGGAATGAGAGGAGGAAGAGGACCAGTAAGGTGCTACAACTATGACCAAGAAGGACACGTAGCAAGGGAATGTCCACTGCCCAGAAGACCATGGTGCTCTCTATCTAGAGTCAATACACATGCAACTGAAGACTGTCCAGAATTAATTAAGAGGTGGGAGGAAAGAGCCAGACAAAGAGGAGCGAATCTGGTGAATGCAGAACCAAGAATAGTAGAGGTTAAGGCCATGCAAAATGTAGCCATAGTAACTCGGGGAGGAAAGAGAACAAGGGAGGATACACAAAATATATACCCGATAAAGTTGATTAAGCCAACATCTCCAAAAACCGCTTTCAGACCAGATAGACGAAAGCAATATTTTAAGGAGGCAGTGGAAACATTTCCCCAAATAGGGGAGAGAAAAGGCATTGAGCTTCCACAACCAACTGTAGAAAAAGAGAAGCAGGCCCATACAAGTACAATTATTGAGGAATGGGTCCGATTATTTTTGAAAATTGTAACCAATGCATCAATGCTGGAACAACTAAAGAAAAATCTAGAATTGGTGGTGTAGGAAAATGCAAAACCAGAAGAGTCAAAAGATTCAACCTAGAAATACATAAGAAGGATAAAAATAAATAAGAGAAGAACATGAAAGGAATTCCGCGTGAATACTCAAGTTGCGGGATTTCAAATCAAAGACACTATGCTCGACCAAGGATCAAATGTCAACATTCTACCAATAAAGAGGTGGGAAGCACTGGGGAGGCCAAAGTTGACATACTCATCAATACAACTTTGCATGGAAAATCAGTACTGAATTGTGCCCATAGGGAGGCTAGAAGAGGTCGAGGTTGATGTTACGAGAGTGAAAACATACACAGATTTTGAGGTGATAGACATAATGGGGGAAAAGGATCCCTATCCTACTTTGTTGGGGATAGATTGGGCCTTTGAGAACTATGCAGTGATCGAATTGAAAAAATAACTGATGATATTTGAAGACAGGGAAGTCAGGGTCACTCAGCCACTTGACCCATATCAGGGACCCTGATATATAGACACTGTTGACAACAGAGAGGATGCTCAACTTCTTGATCACCTTTACCAGATGATGGCTAGAAAGAGAGAAGACTATATCAATACAACAACGAGAGGGACCGTAAGCTGGAGAAGTGTTCAGAGTTCATATTTGGGCTTGGAAATAGCTTGGGATGATTGGAAAAAGGGAGGATACGAGACTAATACAAGAAGATGTGCCAATATCCGAGGAGTCAACTAGATTGGAACTGAGGTAAGAGGATATCCGACTCTATCAAATATGAATGTTGTCAATACATTTATTGAAAAAGTACCAATATAACGTAGAGTCCCTCTTATGAATGTAGCACTACAATCCACGTTGGCAAGATGGTGGATTAACCATTGCAACTCACTTTCGAGATGGGAAGATGTTGCAATAGCACTAAGAGCCAGATTCAAGGAAGATGCTGGACCACAATTCATTGAGAAATACCAAGGGGATTCTGACCCCATGAAGCATTTAGAAAATTGTGAGTACAACTGGAACAAAGAAGGGTATGTAGAATCTCTGTGGATGCACAATTTTATACATTCGCTGGACACAATTCCATAGGCCTGGTACTTAACCGAAGAAAAGAGGAGAGGAACTAGCACCTGGAAAGTAGTTGCGGAAAATTTTACACAATGTTTTTCTTTCGAAGGAGAAACAAAACCAGTTACAAAGGCACTACAAGCCATCAAAAGAGTACTATTCTTTCCAGAAATTCAAGAAGACAAAGAGTAACAACTCTTGGAGCAGATTATCCAACAATCAGTAGCATGCAAACAAATAGATAGTGAGATGGATGACGATGATTTGGAGAATCTCTGACACTTATACTTTGAAGAGAAAGAAGGGGAGCGAGATATACAAGAAAAACCAACAACAGAAGGAATACATCTGCTACCCTTAAGGACTAAGAAGCTAAACATTGGAACCCTAGATAAACCCAAAAGCGTCCATTGGTGACTACTGGATACAGGAACGACCAAGGAGATATTTGACCTTTTACAGGAATATGAAGACTTATAACCATCCTCAGTAGCAGAGCTAAAGGGGATAAAAGGAGACATGGGGGAAATGCGCATAGTTTTGAAGCCTGAAGCAAGACCAGTGAAGCATAGACCTTACCATATTAATCCAAGGGTAAAGGAGAAAGTCAAAGAAGAAATGGATAAAATGCTGAAAGTAGGGCTAATTTTTCCAGTAGAGAAAGCAGAGTGGGTCAGTCCCATTGTCATACAAAGCAATAAGGAAAAATCCGAGATTAAAGTATGTGTTGATTACATAAGCCTCAACAATGCATGCATACATGATCCATTTCCCACTCCATTTAGTGATGAGGTTCTCGAAAATGTGGTAGGAAATGAAGCCTATTCATTCACAGATGGTTTCTCAGGGTACCATCAAGTGAGAATAGCCGAAGAAGACAAGAAGAAGATCACTTTCACAACCGAATGGGGATTTTTCGCATACCATGTCATGCCCTTGATCAAGAAAAAAAAGCCACGAATTGTGATAGCGCATTTCGGGAATATATCCACAAATTCCCTGGAAAAGGCTATGGATGATCGAAAATTTGCGCTTAATGAAAGATAATGCAACCTTGTCGAGAATAATGTTTGACTCGAGAATAATGTTTGATAGATGCATACAACTCCAAATTTCCTTCAACCTCAAGAAATGCATCTTTGCAGTACAGTTTGGGCCACTGCTAGGGCATGTTGTTTGTAAACAGGATGTCTGTGTGGATTTAGCAAAAGTAGCAGTCATTATTAACATAGAAGCGCCACAGACTGTGAAACAGTTAAGATCACTACTCAGGCATACCAGTTACTACAAAAGATTCATCCTTAACTATGGAAAGATAACAACACCATTGGAAAAGCTGTTGAGGAATTCAGAGCAATTCATTTGGACTAAATAATTCACTAGTGCCCTCAATACATTAAAAGAAAAGCTAGCAAGTGCACCCATATTGGTTCATCCTAACTAGGAAAAACAGTTCCATGTCCATATCGCCGCCTCCAACATTGCATTAGGAGCAGTTTTAGCTAAGCCAGGAGAAATTTATATTGATCATCCAGTCTATTTCGCAAGTAGGAAGCTATCAACTGCTGAAAGGAACTACACAACAACAGAACGAAAAGCTCTTGCAATGGTGTATTCCCTTCAAAAGTTTTTCCATTACCTACTGGGAGATACGTTCAAATTTTTCATAGACCACTCAACATTGAAGTACCGGGTTAGAAAGACTGTGCTCGAAGGAAGGATCTATAGATGGCTCCTACTGTTCCAGGAGTTCACCTTTGAAGTGATAGTGAAACTAGGAAGGTTAAACGTGGGTCCTGACCATTTATCAAGGCTGGAAAATGGAGAGAATGGGGGATCCTTGGTTGATAAGTTGCCGGATGCAGATCTCTTGAGAGTAGAAGCCATCCCAGATTATTTGGAGCAGATAGTAGTATATCCGGCAACATGACAGTGCCCAACTGAATGCACGACGACTCAGAGAAGACATTTGGTAGTGAAAGCAGCTAAGTATCAATTGATAGTAGGACAAATGTATAAGATGGGGTTGGACCAGGTCTTACGGAGATGTATCATGGACCATGAAAGAGAGGATATATTGTGGGAGTGTCATTGCTGAGTAGCGGGGGGCCAATTTGGGGCAAAACCCACTGCAAGAAAAATATTACAAGCAGGGTTATGGTGGCCCACGATTCATAAAGATAGTAAAGAATATGTAAATAAATGTGATGTCTACCAAATAACGAGACGTCCAACACACTGAGATGAGTTGCCACTTCAACCTGTAAGAGCACTGCAACCATTTGAAAAATGGGCCATTGATTTTGTAGGGCTAGTTGCAGCAGTGGCAAGACATTCACAAGCAAGGTACATAATTACCATAATAGATTATCTCACAAGATGGGCAGAGGCAGCACCAGTGAAAGATTACATAACAGACACAACAACCAGGTTCATTTTTGAAAATATCATTCACATATTTGGCTTCCCCAGAAGCCTAACCCATGATCAAGGTACACACTTCATTAATATAACAATCAAGTCTCTGTTAGATAATTTTATGGTGCAACATCATAAGTGTAGTCTGTACCACCCTCAGGAAAATGGAACCGTTGAAGCATTCAATAAGATATTAGAAAAAGGACTAACCAAGATATCAAATGCCAATCGGGATGACTGGGATGAGCGAATACCAGCAACATTATGGGCATACAGGAAAACCGTAAAATTTTTGCACAATCAGACTCATTTCCAGCTGGTGTACAGGAGAGAGGGAGTGGTACCTGCTGAATTTATCATACCAAGTATATTAATCGCTTCAACATTACATTTGACAGAGGAATACTCAACCAATGAATGCCTCCATGAGCTACAAGAGCTTGAAGAAGACAGATTATTGGTAGAATTCCATCAGACAATCCAAAAGGAAAGACAGAAGGATTGGCATGACTGTCATATCAAACATAAGACGTTCACAATTGGAGGGAAAGTTCTGTTGTACAAAAGAAAATTTCAAAACTTCCTGAGCAAACTCAGAATGCATTGGATGGGACCATACCATGTCATTGAAATTAAATATTCAGGCGCAGTTTGGTTGGCGCAACTAGATGGCCAAGTATTACAAGGATGGGTGAATGGCGCATGCCTGAAGCCTTATCACGAATAAGTTTCATCATTTATTTTTCAAATGATTCTCGCAACCGAGAGGATTCAGTAGGGTAGAATAGAAATAGATCAAGTAAATAACTCTCTCGCACCTGAGATGAGAAATATAATAGGAATCCGGATAAAAAGAAATCACAATAACGTAGAGAGTAAATCCACTTGTTGCAATGTGGAGACCACATTGCAACTGATTGTGGTCTCGGGGGGGGGGGGGGGTAGGGTCTAACGCGTCATCCATGTTAGAAATCCAAGCATGTCAAACACCATTTCGTCATGATAACCCATTATACCGATGTTAGTCCATAGGATCACCCGGATTTGAGAATTAACTACCATAATTAGTAACAACCACACCGTAATAAATTTGCCATATTAAGCCATAATCATGACCCATCACGTCTACCCAAATCTTGAAGACAAGTCAGCAATGTCAGAATACACCTCACCGCAGTAATTAATCACACAATTATAGTTGTGGGAGATACATAAAAATTAATTAGTTATGAGGTCTTATCAAACTCATTCATGTCGGTTACATTACTTAACCCGCATGAAAGAAGAAAAGCATGAGAATGCTAGAAAATTCCAAGTTAGAACAAGAAACAATTGCAACAACAAGTGAAATTTCATCAGAGGAAGTTCAAAGAGATAGTCCAGTAGCAGGAATTCACAGAAAGAGATCAGGAACAACACTCCAAATATACAAAAGAAGGATGAATATGACAAAGGTAGCAACAACAGTCGTCAAGCCTGAGCTCGATGAGAGAATTCAGAGGATGGAACCATTAGTGGGAAAGTATGACAATGCGTCATTGGTTGATACAGATTTCATGGATTCAGATCAATATTTGGCTATAAAGAGACAGGTATACATAGAGAATTATGCTATAGAAGGAGGAGGAGAAGCAACAATAATGAATATGGAGTTCAAAGGTATCCAGAAATCGACAATACTAAATCTTAGGAACCTCCTAGTGTTTGGAACAATAGGAGCGAAAATGCAGTGTACGAAATTCCTACTGAGAAGAATCCAAAATGGATCATTTTGGCTAGGGCGAGAAATACTGATACATGCAGAGGATATTAGGAGGCTTACATGATTATCAACAGAAGGGAAGGATGTCTCAATGACATTCCAGAATGCGTCCAAGAGAGCCAAGAAGGCAGGAGACTGTGATTACTATAAGAAATATGAGACCAGAAGAGGAGGGAAGGGGGTGAAGATATACCTCATCAACAATCCGACAGTCAAATTTTCCTACTACCTAAAAGCGGGTAAGATGATGAAGCATTACACCAAAGGCGGATGCACCCTCGACACCATTTCAGTTGTGGAACACTACCTCTAGGGAACCCAACTGAACTAGTATACATTCCTACTGAACGAAATGTTTGAGGCCTATGAATATAACTACAGAAGAGCCAAAAGATTCATTTACAGCTACCTCGTAATGGCATTTGCAATGTGGAAATGGACTCACTTGGGGGTAAGACAGCTCGTGGAAAACACAAACAACCAGCCAATGGCAATGAAGTTTACGCCGTGGAGAATCTCGGGAGATCCCAACACCAAGGAGGTAAATGAGGAGGCTTTCGCATTATGGTACATGAATATGGTGGATGTGGTGGTGAGACAACAAAGGGTTCCGAGGAACCTGCTGGACAGATATTCCTCGCAGATATGGTTAGGGGTCATCCATAAGAAGACATATATCAGACCCAGTTGCGTGGACAAAACCACGTTCAAAATGAGACCGTTAAAGTTTTAGGTTGAATAAAAGGCGTTCCACACTGAAGTCTGTTCATGGATGGGAGTTGGAATGGAGATCAGAAGTGGAATACCTCACTATTCATTTGAGGGCATGCTACCGAAAGCACTACCACGGGAGACACCAGAGGAAACAGTGAGTAGGATTTCTCGACTGTAGCTAAAACCTTTACTGGAACAACTGGACACGAGGGTGAAGGACTTCAATCTGGTAATACAAACCCTTACAAGTGCTTCTCCTATGTTTCCTTCTTTTTCATATTTCCAGTCTTCAAATTCTGCATCACCATCCATGATTACACCTATCGTCACTACCCTACCTTCCTCCATGTTCAATCCACCCCCAACAATTACAGTAACTTCAATCCGTAAGAGTAAGGCACCTAAACCACCAGTAGCTACCCCTAAGGCCAAGAAAGCAAGAATTATGGTTCCTAGTCAAATATTTGACATCACCGAGGAAGATCAGACCCAACCCATGGATACGGGAGTACTAGTTCGAGAAGAGCCAGAGGTTGCCACCCAAGTTACCTCTGCGCTACCTGTGTTTGATCCGTTCTCTATTTTGAATATTCAAATATCAACTCCACCCCACACTCACACCTCTTCAACTCACACTCACCATTCATCACCCCATACTTCATTTACTTCCAAATACCAATCCACCCGCACTCCATCCACCTCAACAACTATCTCAAACCTAGTAAAGTTAAGAAACGAGACAAATGGGGACACCGAGGTAGAAGTTAACTCAATTATGGCTATGGCACCTGAGGTTAATCAACCTCTGGTGAGGCAAGGCACTTTCCTAGAACTGTTAGTTCAACGAGGATATTTTACTGTAGATACAATGCCCTTGCCAAAAGAGCTGAACACATTTCAGCAAGCCAACTTAATACTATAGGAGATTCAACCGACCACTAGTATGAATAACCTAGAATGTCAGCTGCCACAATAGAACCAACCCGCATCACCACATGAGCACTCAGAGAGATCAATAGCCAATGGGAAACCCCTCAGAGAAAGACCGCCAACCCACGCCATATCAGGCGTTGAGAGCATGCAAAATTGGGGGACTGAACAACTATAAAAATTCATTCAGCGAGCAGCACAGTAGGCAGAGGGGCTGCATAATGACCTCAAACAAAGGTTCGAGTAGCAACAACAACAGGTCATTGCGCTTACTGAAGAGTGCAATCAGCTAAAAGGGGAGAAGGAAAGTCTACAGGAATAGCTAGAAAAGGTAACGAATATCTTCAAGGAACTCTGGCCAATAGTAATTGCCTAGGATAACAAGACGTCGGAGGACATATCAGCCTACTCCATGGTCAAAAGGTCTATTCGAGTGCAAATGACATGTGCAAGTCTCAACAAAGAAAACCAAGAGCTCAAACAAATGCTAGCTGCAAGACTAGCATTACCAGATCCCACCATGATATATGCTGAGAAGGTTACCGAGAAGTAGAAGCAGGTAACTGGAATGAAGGAAACCCTAGGGACGAAATTCAGAGAGGCTTACAACTTACTGAAGCATTTACACGAATTCTCTAAGTCGTTAACCATGAAAGCCCAACCTATCTCAGCACAACTTCAACAAATTTCACAAGAGATCAAAGAGGCCACGGATCCCGTCGGCATAACCTAGCTCTACAACCAAGCGAAGGTACTGGAAACCAGAATAGAGAAGATAGATGAGCATTCCGCTGCCACAAAGTAGGTCCTCAAAGAGCTAAGGAAACCAATCAAGCAGAAGGTAGAAGAAATACAACAGATGGTAGCCGAAGCTGGGACAAAGATTCAAGAGGTATTCAACAAGCTGCCACCGGTAGCAGGCGAAATCGAGGCTGAAAGAGTAGCCACTGAAAACAAACAACTAATTAGAGAATCGCAACATCCAATTACCGAGTTTGCAGAACTCAAGTCTTCAACATTGAGCAAGGTTCCAGAGTTGGGGCCTTTGTTTGGACAGAGTGAAGAAACAAAGAAGACAGAGTCAACCTCAGAAGCAGATAGACAGATGGAAGCCACAACAACAGGAAAATATTGACTTAGGACGAGTCAATAACATGTGGTCGGGGCCTGTTGGGGCCTTTGTTTTGAAAAATGAACATTTTTGAGCTGTGGAAAATAGGTGGCGAAGCGCAATCACGATAGACATGGAGCTGTCACGGTTGTGGATAGCTGGAAGATAGGTGGCGCGGTAGTTGCGGAGAACATCACAGATGGCAGGTATGGGAGACAAAGACAATCAGCAGAACTCCTAGTAGTCAAGAAGAAGTGACAAACAATGGAGCAGGAAAAGAGGAAATACTGACAGTCACATTGGCGGAAGAACAAATAGGAAATCAACCAGCGTAGATGAAGAGTTAGTCCGGTAGAGGCCCGAGTAAGAGAGCTGTAGGAGAGCTCTGTTAAATCTCTGTTGTACTGAATCACTATGTAATAGACTCTGCGGAGTGATGTATTTCATTTGATAATGATAATGAAATATGGCTCTTGCTATGTTTGATGTTCTGAGTTAAGTGTTAATCAATTGGTTATTGTGAATATATGCCCCATTTTAAATTTTAATTCAGCATCCTGAACATGCTTGATGAGTAATAGCTTATACATAGTAATGCTATTTTTTTGTTGTTTCAAGTTCTCTTAGTTGTTCTTCATGGTTGTAACTATTTGGTACATGAACTGTCTCCTAACCTTACTAAGGTCACGACACGCCTTGAGTGAGATGCTCTGCTCCTTGGAGTAGGGTGAAAATGCCAAAATTGTGCTAGACTACTACGAAAACCTTGTTGGCCTCTATCTTGAACCCGGGTCTTGCTCAGAGACCACCTTTTTCACCAACAAGTGTTTCATGGCGGAAACCTGCAAAAAACCTCAAATGAGTTAATGGCAGAAGAGTATAAAGAAGAATGAAAAAACCAAAACGGCAAAAGAAATTTGGGATTGTGTTTCTTTTATTAAGAAAAAATTCCTATTTATAGAATATGAAAAACCGATGGACAGGAATCCCTGTCGACTCCCCATTAATTCTGCAGGGGGTATCCATAAATTTATAGTAGAGAAATATTAATAGAATAAGATCACAAAATGAAAAACATAAAGGAGTTACCATCAAAATCCTTCATGAAAAATTGCTGGCAAATGCGAACATAGAGAATTATTGACCTTTCTGAGACAGAGCCTCTTGGCACGAAGGTAACAGCTTGGCATCGTGATCATGGGGTGGAAATATCCTTAGTGTAACTCCCGGAAAAGAAAGGAAACTTGAAACTGGCTGCGTGGGAAAGCCGAGTGCATAGCCGAACCAGAAAATTTAGAAATGAAAACTGGCAGAACCAAATTAGGGGTACATTGTGGTAAAACCCTCCAGAGCATACGATTCCATCCACACTGTCCATGTGGAGGACATCAGATGGAGGAAGGCTGATAATCCATGTGATAACCTTAATGTACATGTGCCAGTACAGTGGTAAAATCCCGAGGTTGGATTTTAGGTAACAGTACCAAGAAGAAAATTTAATGTTCAACCAAATTTCTGATATATGATCCCTCTAGCTGTAGCATATGACATATAAGTCGATAAATTGGGAATTGAGATGTGATGCGCCTCGGCTCCAAAGGTAACACCATACTAGAATTAGAATCTAACCAAAGTTGTTCACGATGAATAGCATTTAGTGACCAAAGACATTCGAAATTGAATACGTGAACAATGCTAAAACATGAGTAACCCAAGTATTAAAATTCGAAATTATAATATGGGATACAAAACAATTAGTAAAGGTGGAATATAAAATGTGGTCATATTATAGTGGAGAGCATTAGTATGAAAGGGTAAATTCAAACTTTCTGGGTATGAATTCTAATGAATTCTTAGCCATAGTTTTATAATTCCTAAAGTTATGAAGGTCTAAAGGTATATTCTTTTAACATAGAGTCGAAAAATTTATGTTGCACTATGGACTTACATAATATTTGATATGGTATGCTTAACATCGAACCTTAATATTCGAATTTTATCATACGAGACACAAAGCATATAGTATGCTTCAATTGTAATCTCGAAATGTTTGCCTAAAGGTTATATTGTAATAACCCCAATTGTATAACTTTAATATTGATTGTGAATTCAACTATAGTAGGAGGAATTCGATCAAAATCCTATCGAATATTATGATGAGAATAATTCCTAAAGTTCATAAAGTTCTAAGTTAGAGTCTATGATAATAAGGACGGGAAATCCTTTAGATGGACTAAAGATACTCTTAGAAGTATGAGACTAAGTGTATTAGTTAATAAACACATGAGAGTAAATGAGCGAAGATGTTATATAGATAACTGAAATGTAATAGTGCAGAATTTCTATTACTACATTTATGCACAGTTAAGGTTATAGAGATGATGATATGAACCTAAATCATATGAGGATAAGGAGGATAAAAGGTAATCAAGAAGAAGTGGTGATTTTGTCAATTATAAAATGCAAAACGTATAACCACAGAAGTCATCTAAGCATGACGATAGTATAAAAATAAGTTCGTCAAAAATTTATGAAATAGTGAAAAAGGGATAAAGAACAAAATTCATCAAATGATGAACGATAGAGTTCACAAAGTGAGTAATTATACTATAATTAGAAGAAATTTTTTTTAGTGGTAAGTGGATTTGTTACAGCAAAGAACAAAAATTTCAATGCTTAGGTGAGATTCTTGTATAAGATATGTAAGGCATTGAAAAGATAACATAATTCATGAGATCTATGCAATAAATATATGCTCTAAATCCACTATACCACTTATTTTTTTGCAAGGTTTGAGAGATAAAGTGAATAATAAATGTCCTTCATAAGTATGATACACTTGGTGGTCATGATGAATAATTTAGTTTTGCTTTATGTTTGTATTGACCTTATGAATTATAGAGGTATTAACCTATGTATTAAGAAATGGATTGAGTCATATTATATTTGCACATTTGTAGAGCCCTATAAATCAAGAGCTCTCTTCATGGCTATTATAGTATTTTGATAGAATTATCACCCTATAAGGAAAGCCTCAATAATGAAAAAATACAAATGTTGTGTATGCATATTTCAATTTAAATAATGAAGAATAACAAATTTGAAAAATTACACACATAATATGTAATGCTTCACTATTTAAATTGAAACACATATCATGTGTAACTTTTAATTATTTAAATAATTAAAATCATCTTTGGCATTTGGATTTTGTAAACTAATAACTTAAACTTACAATTCCAACTAATCTTTGCTAAATTCTAAACAAAATTAATCTAAGATATACATGAAATAAATTATCCAAATGTAGAACAATAAGACAACTTGAAATGTTTTAACTATAATATATACATTTAAAATTGAAATATTTTAATTAGCATGAGCATTGAAATATTATATTAATGTATTTATTGATCACATTGTTTACATTAAAATGCATTTTTTTGTTATTAATATATTTTTAATGCATACTAATATTTTTTTTATTAATATAATTTTAATGCATATCAATATTACTTAATTTTGCATTTTGAGATATTTTATTTATGAACCATATTAGATTTTATTATTATTATTTTTTTGTTATTATAAATATTATTTAAATTTATTTAAATATTTTAAGTATAATAATTATATATCTTAATAGAATTGTAAAATTAAACTTTAATGTGTAAATATAATAATCTTTCAATTAATTAATTAATTTCTATATTTTAATGTAAATATAATAAGTTTTTAACTACTTTATTTATTTTTAATTTTGATATAAAATTATGTAAATTAAAATAAACCTCTAAATATTATATTTTTAATTTATTTTTATTTAAAAAGGATAAATTTCAATTAACTCAAAGAATCCTTACATATATCTTAATTAATTTAGGCTATCATGATATAGATGAAATGTTAATTTAAAACAGAATGATCAATTATCATCTAGATACACAAAATAAATACTTCCTCATAGATGAATATAAAGTTATTTGCAAAACTTTTATATTTGTCATTTTTCATACTTAGAAATTCGTTCCAATTGATTAGGCCTTAATGATTTTTAGGAATTTGATAGAAGGGTATATTCTGCATACCTTTATTGTCAATTGTAGGAATTTAAAAAGTCCTCTATTGAAAAATCCCTACAATTGACAATATCTTGCATCTGCGCATCCCATGTTAGCGCAACACATTCCTTTCGAGGCAAGGACTCATCAAAGACAAGGGCATCTATATCCTGCAGGGCTTCATCCAATTTCTCCGTCGCTCCAACTAAGCCGAACGTCGCCATGAAATCATCTGTCATTGCATCCCAGTGGCGAGTGCATTGGTGAAGCTCCACATCTAAATACCAGGTGGTGGGGAGCGATCCTAATGAATGAATAAACATATGGACCCACTCATTCCAGGTCCTTTCATTCCATACCTCCATCCACATAGCCAAGTCACTTGCACGGATCCCCACATCCAGAAAAGAGCTCGATGGGTGGCTTGAATAGAGGTTCAAAGCATAGGATTATCATTTTCCAACATCCCCCCTAGTCCTTGAAATCTCCCTTGTGTGTTCCCCACCAACGCGCAGGGGTTTCACACATAGCCAAGTCAAGTGCCCAGAATCTTCGTTCCTCAGGGACATATTTTTCCAATGCTTTAAGAAATTCCTTAACACTACCAGGCTCATCAAATTAAGGCAGTTCTCTTACCTTTGAGGAGATGCACGAGAGCTCTTTGTGATCTTGAGGCAACGAACGCAGATACGTCATGCAACCGATTCTGCCAATTTTCAATCTTGCCATCCAAATATGAGAAACACACGCTGTCGTTTTCCCAATTTAACATCCCATCAGCTGTAGGGTTGACCCAATCATCATCTCAGACAGTTAGTTTGTAAATATGGTCAACATCCTCCTCATCGTGCACCCACTCTGTATATCTTTCGCCTTCTGCTGGATCCAGAGGGACTATTACCCACGTACCATCATTCTCGAAGACCATGTGCCTCCTTTTTAGGTTGATGATACCTCCCATGTAAATAGCCCAATATTTCCCTAATAACGCAGGGTAAGGGTCTGCATCATCCACAATATGGATTAATTCGAAATATGCATATACTTTAACTCCCGCAATGTCTGCCACAACCTTAGGCAACCTTCCCAGGGGAATGATCTTTTGTTGGTTAGCCATACAAAGTTGAATGGTGGAACACTCCAATTTGGGTCTCCCATCCTTTACCAGGTTTGTTTGGGTAGGACATGGGCATAAGATCCCAGGTCCAAGATGACTTGATCCATTTCGTACTCTCTAATCCGCGCAGTCATACGCATCTCCCGACCATTCCTCTTCTTGCTCTTATAAATCTTGTTTACAACCTTAATCTCCATTTGGGGGGCCTCCTTTTCTGCGCAATTGTCTATCAATGCTTAGAGATTCTCTAGTGCCTTCTTGTTACGCAGTAACTTCATACATGATTGAAGGAATGGTTTGACTGCTTCATCGACTTTTGGATCCATGGCAGTTTTTGATGTTGATGCTCCCACCGTAGCAAAATATCTTCTAGCCTCTATAAAAGTTTCAAGATCTTTGTTCAGGTTCAGGCCTTCCTTCTTATCAGATCCATGACTTTGCAACATCTTGCTCTGCATGTCCTCTAGTGGTTGTACCACTGCGTGTTATTGCATTTATACTAGGGCCATCATCGCGTGGCTCAACTTTGACCATTTGTACGTTCTGCGTAGATGTCTGCTGCTTTTCCTGCATCTTAGCTATCAGAATGGGACATTCCTCAATTACATGATCAAATTACCTACAACACCTGGAGGACTTATGCACAGGGTTAGGGAAATCGTGTGCATAATGTCCTAGATCTCCACAATTATAACAGATTAATTTCCCTCTTCCTCAACCTATGCCTCCACCTCTCCCCCCTCCTCCCTCTTGCCAGGGATCCTCCACGTCCAGAGGGAGATGCTGGGGAAGAGGTTTTGACCTGCACTCTTTACAGGTTTGCATTGTCTATCATCAGCTCATACGTTCGACAGTGGTGCTCATCATGACCAACCGAGGAACAAATTCTGGCACATAGGCTCCCAGCCCTAGGCATTGGTCAGTATCATGCTGGCCAACTACCCGATAATTAATGCACTATAGGGTGGGGTTTCTAGGCCCCACACACTCCCTAGAGCGCAACGGATTTGGTCCTCCAGCTCGTAAGTAATCTGTAAAAATAGGGCACTGATCTTTGGTGTTGCCCGCTCCTCTGAAACGAATGCACCAGAAATCTGCGCCAACCTCTTTACCCCTGTCTCTTCATAGGTTCTGTATCTCTAAGTGCATAGCTTCCAACTGACTTTGGATTTGCAGAGTCCCAAGGGGAATATCTTCTCTAGGCGCAACCTCCAACTTCATTGCAATATCTAGGGCTTCAGCCTGAGTAGCAATCTTCTGCTATCCCATAGGACTGCTTAGGTGGGGTAACAACATGTCGATGAACCATTCCTTATGTTGGTCATCATCGTAAAAAAATCCTCCATCACTGATAGTTTGCTTCAGTCACTGATCGGCTTCCTAGACTAATTCGCTCCTTGCTTGAAATATTTTAGCTCTACACTACTTGCGCGTAGGACTTTAGCTTTTTGAATTGCTGCTTCAGTTCCTTCTTGATATCAATGAAATAGTAGAGGTGTTTTGTTTCAGATAAACCAAACCAGTCTAGTGCGCGACCTTCAAAAGACATGGAAAACTACGCTCTTTTCACAACATCAATATTAACGTTTTGTGCAGTACGTATTACATAAACTACAAACCAAAACCGATCCATGTCCTCATCCTCCGCACCCATAAAGGTGGGTAAATTCATGTGTGCATCCAAATCATCTGCAGGTGGGGGTGGCAGCGGGGTAGGAGATATCTGAGTCCTACGTGAATTTGAGTATAGTGTAGTAGGAGGGCTACCTGCAACGTGCGTAGCCTCAATTTCTTATAGATCTGGTGAATCCATCAGAGGGCTATATGTAGATATTTCCCCTCTCTGATTGATCTGATAATACTTCCTGCTTCACGTGGTGCTTTCAATCTGTTCATAGTTCATTCACTCGGTGTGGCTGCACATAACACCTCAATAGAATCTTAATCAGCAAGGGCAATGTTCACAATAGTTTACCTCTCAAACCCTTGAAAATTCTTCTCTCAGCTTCAAAGTACGACACAAACTGATCTACCGCAAACTCAGTGAAAAATCCACCCAAGATACTATCAACCCAGTGATCTATGGTCTGGGTGATTTTGTTATCAGTCTCTTCAAATCACTGGATCAATTCAGGGGTCCACTGCGTAACCCTATTGTCCTTCCAATAGGTATGGAACTCCGCCAATCTCGACAAACACTCCTGCAACTTGTGTAGAAAGGTCACGAAGCAGATCTCGTGCACCTTTATGAAGATATAATTATTCTTCCACTCTTTAGTAGAAAAATTCTTACTTATGTTTTATTTTAGGGAAAACCCTTGGATATACTTTTTGAACCACTCGTCAATTTCAGACTTTTCTAGGTTCCACAAAACCCGAATCATCACCTAGTATCTCTCTCAAAATGCTCTCGATGCTGGCAACAGAGCCATTTTTTGGTTTGAGGGGTCTTGACCCAGGTTCAGATTGGAGGTTAACCAACAAACCCCTGTACTACTGGCCCTTTCGGTAATGACCTACTTGCGCAAGTCAGGGTCTCACCCGAAGTAGTATAGGAGGGTGCTGGAACCAGGTTTCCACACCCTGAGAGAGAGAGTTTAATGATGTGGGTACCTTTCGATCTCGAACATGACTGCACAGAAAAAGCCCTAACCAGAACCCTTAACAATATAACTTAACATAATAACTTGCGCACAACCCGTAACTCATAAGATAATCAATAAAAAAAGAGAGATATAAACCAATAGTACTAGATCTATGCATTCATTTTTCTTTTAAGAATATATTGCATGTACATGATCGATCTACTAACAATATTCAATAGCACAGATATAACACAAAAATAACATGCAACACAACTCATAACATATCAAAAATACATTCAATATTCGGAAACGTCCTTCTATTCATCAAATAGTTCAGGTTCCTCTTACAGACTCTTTTTCATACTTGCGCACACAACCAATGGGGTATGCACACAGCTGGACTTAGGGTCTCTGCTCACACAGCCAGCAAGAGCCCTTACCCAGAAAAATCCACACAAAAACCTAAGAGTAGGTCTATGATGTACCACAAACTTAACTAGAACTACTTTCTTCAACTCATCCTAGACTCTTATTTATAATTTTTGCCTCCTCTCTACTAGGGTCCGCAAACCATGGTTTGTGACCCATAGATCTACCATTTTTTCCCATTACAATGAATGAGGGACTTTGACCCGCCCCAAAGTACCTTAACTTGTGCTGCGCACGACTAAACTACTCAAAATATCCCAAAAGTTTCGTCCAGGGGGGCCCCATTCCAACAATCTCGGCTAAGAAATGTAGTAAGGTCATCTTCCAAACTAATAAATTTGTCTTCTTCCTTATTCACTCTCAAAGTAAGGAGAATATAATCGTCACATCCATGGCCTCCACACAGGACCCCTCCATGCAATAAAACCAAGTGGACAAGGTCATGGAATATTACAAAGACATATTCTCCTCACCCATTGGGGTACCTTTGCACTATCAGGTCAAGAATTCAATTTATATGACCCTTGGAATACCTCTCCCCATTGGGCCAATTTATCACTACTCTCTTCTAGAAAATGAAGAAATCTAGTGTCAGGTCTAAGGGCTGCTAATAAAAGGGCACATATGCTCAATTTCATCACCTTGTGGAAGCTCAGTTGTACTTGTGCAGAAGAAAAATGGGACCTAATGACTTTGCATTGATTATCATGCCCCAAACAAAATATCACTTAGTAACTAGTGCTCGATTGCCTAGATTGAAAACCTTTTTGAACTACTCAAGGGGGTCAAATACTTCTATAAGATTGATTTTAAATATGACTACCACCAATTCCCAATAGAACCAGCTGATGCATGTAAGACTAATTTAAATTCCAAGGAGTGTCTTTTTGAATGGTTGGTCAAGTCCTTTGTTTCGACAAATGCCCCAACAACTTTCATGAGATTGATGGATGATATATTATATCCTTTCACTAATATTTTTTTGTGGTTGTATATATGGATGATATCATCATCTTCAATAAGAGTTGTGTAGAACACTTGTAACAAATTCAACAAGTCCTTCACACTCTATGGTGGCACAAGCTATGTGCTAAATTGGGAAAAATTCCCCTTTGGCATGAACAAGGTACAATACCTAGGCTACATTATTGATGAGCAAGGTGTGCATGTGGATCAAGCCATGATCCAAGTCATTTGGGATTGGTTGGCCTCGAAAACTCTAGCAAAGCTTCATAACTTCTTGGGGCTTGCTAACTTCTATCTAAGAGTCATGTTGGGGTGCTCTTATATCACTTGTCCCTCAAGTCAAGTGACTAAGGGAGGAGTAAAAGAAAATATTTTTTGGTTTATCACAACAAAATGAATTCGATGATATGAAACACTCCCTTTGTTTTACACTATTCCTTACCCTGCTAGACTTGTGAAAACTATTTGAGATTGAGACAAATTTATCTGACTAGTTATTAGTGCAGTCCTCACTCAGCAAGGACATATGATGACCTATCATAGAGAAACGCTATTTGATACTCTCCAAAGATAACCCACCTATGATAAGGAAATATACCCCATCGTGAAAGCCTACAGATAATGGAAGCTTTACATTATGGGAAGGAGATGATCATACACACTCATCACAAGCATCTACAAATTATGCAGACACATGGGGAGTTATGGAATGACCACCATCAGAAATGGTCCACATACCTGCAAAAATTCCATTTGAACATCAAATACAGGAAGGGTAACACCAATAATGTCACAAACTAACTCCGTTGGCCCCCAGTTGTGTTGCTAACCGTAATGCTTAACTCTTGTGGGCACGAGACTTCTGGGTGGCCATAATTATGAAAAATGACTCAAAGTTCATTTCCATATACTAGATGTTGATGGAAGACAAGCAAGTTCCAGACTCCACCTCCAAGATGCACTATTGTGCTACTTGTGCCACCCTTGTGTTCCTTAAAGTGTGCATGCTAAGATTATATGGGAAGCATATTACAGTGTTTATGCCATTTCTAAACTAACCATCAAAAAGTAGGGGTTATACACTCCTCTAACTACCTAGGCAAGCCTTGGGAGTCAATTTCCATGGATTACATATCAAGTTTTCCATCCACCAAACATGGAAATGATTATGTGATTGTTGTGGTCAACCAATTCTCTAAGATGACCATTCTAGAACCATGCAAGAAGAGTATCATAGTTAAATCCACTACTAAACTCCTCTTTGAGCATGTTTGGCTTCATTTCGAGCTATCTTGAACCATTATTTCAAATAGGGATAGTAGGTCCCTCAACACATTTTGGTCCATCCTATGGTGTCTCATGGATACCAAGTTAACCAAATTGACTTCCTTTCATCCCCAATTAGATGGAAAAACAAAATTGGTCAACAAGATGATTGTGCATATCTTGTGCATGTACAAATCCAAGCACCCATGTACATGGGATGAAAACCTTCCATATATTGAGCATAGCTATAATAGATCCCTCCATAATTCTATTAGCCGTAGTAATTTTCATTTGTGCTACCCAGGGTTCCAACCATTAGCCCCAATTGATGTAGTTATGTCCATTATTAGCCCCAATTGATGTAGTTATGTCCATTACATCTTCACCAACCGAGTCCTCCCATGCTTAGATCGAGGTAGATAATGCAACCAAGTTTGTTGAGTGGATCCAACACCTCCAACAATAAGTCATGATATCTTGTAGAAAGTAAATGCTAAGCACAAGCAACCACGTGACCAACATACGGTTCCACATAAGTTTTAGGTTGGTTTTAAGGTGTGGTTACATTTACAGAAAGAGCGGCTCAGGGGCCCCAATATGAAGCTCAAACCACAATGATATGTGTCGTGCACAATCATGAAGGCCGTGGGGGACAATGCTTTTGAATTTAGCATTCCCCCATCCCTTGGCTTGCACCCAATGTTCAATGTGGATTTTCTTCAACCATATTATCCACCTCGGTTGAAACCTCAGAGGAAATCGAGCAATTGGACCCCATAGAGCTCAATCCTGACTGCATTGAATAGGCTATAGTCAACCATATCATTGACACCAAGACAAAGGATATTGATCTAGGTAGATATCGATGTCCATCCACTTACTCCATTAGCTCAAAGCACAATTCTTCATCTTGGCAGTTTTTCTACAGTTTTTTAGGTCCTAAACATTCGGGGTTGTTTTGAGACCCTAAATGATGTTTTTTTTACATGGCAGGGACCTAGGGTATAACCAAATTTTTGGGTTGTTTGAAATGTGTATTCTCGGCTAGAAATTTTTAATGGGTTACCGATCTCGCCAAGTAGATATTGTAGCAATAATTATGACCCTTGAAAGTTGATGTACCAACCAACCCCAGTGGGGCCCAGAAACCTTTCGGTGTTTCATCTTCTAGGATTAGTTTTTTGGATGTTTAGGTTTTCCTCATTTATTTTAATTCTAAAAAGGGCCTTTTAGTCTCATTGTAACTCACTCTGGTGAAGGCACATAATTTTCACATCTCTTCTCAGAGATAAGCTACCACCATTCAAGTTAGTTTTTTTCATTCTACATTTTTACAATTTCAACAACTTCCATTTATTAATAAAAGTCAAATTCTGTTGTATCTTCGTGTTTTGGTCATAAATATGTATTTCATTAGGTTCTCTTCATAAATATGGATCAATGGTATTAGAGTGATTTTCTCTTTATTCATTTTTCTATGCATGTCCCTAACAAGGTCAAGGTATAAGGAGTTTGGAATCAAACTGCTTGAACCCTTACAAGGCCATCCTTTTCAAACCCAATGAAAGACGAGGGAGAAGGAGATCCTATTAAATTGTTGCTCAAGGAAGCCCTCACACAACGAAGGAAAAAAATGATGATTAATTTTTCTTGGATCCTTTAAATAATGCTAACAATTGATGCATCTTCATCAAGTGGCCACTTTGGAGGTGCCACCCCCTTCAAGGTACAATTTAATTTCGATATTCCTATGTTTGAAGGATAGAGATATGCAAATTCTCTAGAAAAATGGTTAAATATGCAAGAAGGGTATTTTTTGGTCCACAATTTTTAATACATAAAATATTACCTTTGCACTCCTTAAGGCTGTCCCTTGTTGGCTTTTGTAGCCAATCGATGAAGCAAGAAACACATGGAATCTACACATGAAAATCCAAAAGAGGAAATTATATTAAAACAACATTCCTGGCTGTAATTTGTATTGTACAAATAGTCACAATATATAAGGATTGGTGACCATAACAACTATGGAAAAATCATATTTTTGGTTCAAACCAGTTCCTTATCTTCCTCCACAATATCTTCATGATTATGTCATTAAATATCAATCCCTATTTTCACTCATTCGTCTCAATATATAAAAAATACGTAGAATTTTATGCTTGTTCTACTTCATTACATTTCTCATTACACAATTTAGATATCAAATATTATTCACAAGTAGGAGTTATTCCATCATACTCCCCCCTTAACGAGTACTTGTGAATTCTCTATCTTCAGTTTTCCTTTGAATTGGTCCCGTCCTCATCTTCAATCTTCTGGATACTTCTTCTTTTGCCTTTTTCGTTCTATTGTAGCCCATTCTAACTCTCTTTAAAAATTGGGCTACTTATGTAAATTTTACCTCACATGAACCTTTATCGCGTTACTGTTAGCCTAATTATACCTTAAAATTCATTTTTGCTATCCTAAACTACCCTTTACAGTTAATCTCTACCTTAATCTTTTAAAGTTACTAATCAGAATCACACCCCCCTTTGAAACATTTGAACACAACAATGATATAAACACTGACCGCATTTTAATCATTTAAAGGTTACTCGTTGGAAAATTCTTAAAGAATAATGAACGACATTAATGATATAAAATACCTTATTAACTGTAATAAATAATGTCACATTTCAATAGAAAATGTATATGCATATTATTATATAATTGTTTCATTATATAACAATATTATCACTCACATATTAATATATACACATATATGTTTAACATTACTCGAAGTAGTGATCAAATGATTAACTCTACTAAATATCATTAACAATAATAATACGTATCAATAACTAATGATGTCCATAAAAAATGGAAATTATATAATGAGTTATATTACCTAAAATGCTTCTCATAAACCTTTTGATACATAAGCTTTATAAAGTGGAGAGTTGACTTTATATATATATATATAATTTCGTTAAATCACGATACAAAACATGTGAGTAAATATTTAAATAATATTGAATAGAAATTGAGAATTAAAATATATGATTTTTGACCATAAATCTCAATAATATTTCCAAAATTTTAACCCTCACCATCAAACATCCCAATTTCGGTAATCTTGGTGCATAATATAAAGTTCAAAAAACCATTTAATTAAATTTTTATTTTTTTTTCTTTTTTCTAAGTAAGTCTAATTCTATTATATAGTACAAAGGAAATGCAATTCAAAACATTCCCTCCGGAATTGCTATGCTAGCCAATTTCGGTAGGGAGGGTGTTAAAAAAAAATATTTGGGATTGCCCCTATTGGGGAAACCAGCCCAATAATTGTACCAGTTCACCAAAATATTGCTGCCCCAGATGGGGAAACCAACACGAGACATACTTGTCCAAAAATTAAACGAACTATGCAAGAACAAGTAAAACAAAAAAACTACAGTGGAATTGTTGCTAGTAGAGGTAAGAGACCTCTTAGCACTAATCCTTCCACGACGATTCATTCTTCAAGTCTTCAGGAGGTGGCTCTTCAACAATGATGCAACCGTAATCTTCTGAGGTGTCATCGTCCTTATTCGACAACTGGGTAGTTGACTCTGGCGTGGAGGCAGAGCGTGTAGTTGCAACTGCAACATTTTTATCCTCTGCTGAGCTATCACAACAATCACTGCCTGAGGAGTGCGTTGCAGATTTAGTTGGTAGGGCCATCAATTTTCTGGAATGCTGGAGGTAGGACAAAGTCATGGTATATTTCCTTAAATGTTTCCGAGAGCTAGAGCCAGCGGAGCTGGAAGGGACATCCGAGAGACGTAGTGAAAAGAGAGCAGAGACACTTTGCTGGTCTGGGGCTTCTCTAGAGTCCACATTGAGTGTGAACTCAACAGGGTGGTTCTCACGGAGGGGGGAATGACACTCATCACAGAAGGGGATGGGAGGGCAGGATTATTGGCTTCGACCTTCGCCCCGACGAAATCTCATCCTGTGGCGAGGCAACATGGAGGTGCCAGACTGCTCAAGTGAGGTGAGGTGGGAGACGGGCTTGCGAATGGAGATAAGGCAGGAGGCCTCGAGCTATAGAGGGGGAAAGGAATGAAGGGAAGAATGCATAACACAGTGACCAACCACCTAAACAGATAGGTGACGAGAAGAAGCAGAGGGATTGTCGTCGCCGGAGGCCATGAAATACCGAGTCGGGTAGCTGCAAGGATGGGTGTTCATGCTTGGAGCAGGTGAGAAGTTAAGGCATCAGAGGAGTAGCTGTAGCCTTTATTAGCTCCCTCGCGTGAGCCATGCGCATCCATGCGGCTATGCCATGTGCGACATGGAGGAGCGTCAAAAAAACTTAAATAGGGAATCAACGAACTTAGAAGAGAAAAAAAACTCAGTGGGAGAGACAAGCTGTCATAATTAGCCACGCTGGCCAATTGCAAAACCAAAGAGAACATATGAATGTCAAAGGGAAATGAGGGCCCAACATGAAGTACAGGGAAATACCAATCCTCCAGCGTCTCATGAACCAATAAGCACAGAGATTTGGGCTGACCATCGTGTGCATAACGATAATGAAAACCAGGGGCACGACTACCATGAATGAGCATAACTGACCACAATTAAAGGAGGGCAGGGCTGCTAATTAGGATCTAGGGCATGTCTAAAAGAGAGCGCCACAACTACCTCATTATACCACCTACTTCCAAGGATACGAAGAGCACCACCTGATAATGTTTATCAATAATTAATAACTAGAGAACCTGACAGGCGTATGCATACTTCCGTCTGAGACTCATTATATATCCCTGCATGTAAGAATATAATGACATGATCCAATATGTAGCCAAAATTGTTGAGAGGCGAGGTGGTCGGAGAAACCATTTGCCCACATTGTGGCTGTGATGAGTTGCTTGCATTGACACTCATCTTGGGGGTAATTTAGGATACAAATTTAACCTAAGCATAAATTCAATATAATTTTACTTTTGTTAAAATACATTTTCACTCTCAAGTAAAAAATAACTTAATTATCATAGAGAGAGGTGTGTAAAGTATATATCTTTGCATGGAAATTTCTTTTCCAAGAGTATTTCAAGAAAATGGCGATGTAAGTAAGAAAAAGAGGCACATAAATAAATTTGTTTTATCTTCAGTTTTTATAGATGACCCATGGAAGCTAATTAGAGATGGACTAAGTTATCCAAGCGAGAAATGGAGGAGCATAATGGAGAGGATATTAATGAGCGACCAAAAAATAAAGAAGGATTAAAAGTAAAAAACATTATAATATTAAAAGGTTGGTTATATAATGAGGAGCCATTAATGTAATTAATGTTAATATCAAGGTTTCCATTACGGTAGGTTATAGAAATGGAATATAAATCAATTCCCGTAAAGATAAAAATATTAGAAAAGATCAAAGCGAAGGAGGAACGTTGGAGGAGAAGGGAAACTTATCTCAAAATGGTTCCAACACCATGCTATGTGAACTAGATTCTATGACCTTGTAACTTATTCATGAAATTTTTATATATAGTATTTTCTTTTAGTAATTTTATTGTTAGTTTTGTATTGTTATATATTGGTACATGAAATGTTTTAAATAATTTGACATGATCATATGGTAAATCATTCTAACCTCTCAGATTATTTTGATGACATCACTTTCATCTTCATTTTCTTTAACTTTTAGCTTGTACATGCAAAACATAAATATTGTATTTGTTTAAGTCCATATAAAAAGGTTACCATCCACCATAATGCATGGGTCACCAGTCGTTTTATCCCCTGGTTCTCTAGGGAACATTTTCTCGTACATGGCTTAACAACATATCTCTGTATCTATACATTCAACTCCCACTACATCATCAACATCATCATTGACCTAAGTTTTTTTGGATTACCCATAAATATATGAACGTCAATTGGCTTCTACTTGCCACATCACATTAGGTGGTTTCTTCTCACCACCACAAAGCTTCCTCTCTCAAAACAATCACAAGTGGTTATTCAACACCAATAATTCCTTCATGACAAGTGGTTATTCAACATCATTGTATCCTCAATGGGGGTAGACTTTCCTCAAAATACATTACATCAACTAAGGTACATTCAATTTCTATTACGCATTTCTAGCCTTTCCTTTCCCTTCATTTCATTTCCATATAAAATATATTAGGGACCATTAAACCTTTTAGGGATGTTGTTTTCAAGGATTCATTACATTTGAATCACAATTCTGAAAAAAAAATGGTACTATTATTTACCTTGCATCATGTTTTTATCCTTGTATCTTCATCTTTTTTCTTCTTCTTTCACTTCTCTTGCATTAATTTCTAGTTGCTTCTCCTCTTTGGATAGTTCTACTGCTCCACTTTTGCTGCATCAATTCTCTTCGTTTGTCCTTGGCCTTTCACTGTTACATTCTGCTTCATATGATTTTCCTTCTTTACTCAAGTCCATGAGTCCATCAACTTCATTCATCATCTTCTTTCTACATGTTGCAATATTCTCTCTCGTCTCATTCTGTCATGGAGTCTGCTTATTTATTGTCATTCATCTATCTACTTTATTCATGGAGTTTTCTTCTTCTTCTTTCTTCTATCATCTGCTCTTTAATGGAGTCTATCTCTTCATCATTGTTCATTCTTCCTTAGCCTTTCTTCATCTGAATATTCTACTACAATACTTGCATAAATAGTTTCTTGTAGGAGGGGCGCCTACATCCAACGAGATACCTACAATCTTCTTCATTCATCTATAGTTACATTCTTATAAAAAAAATGTTTCTTGTTGGAGTTGATCAAGACCCAACAAGATACCTATGACTTTGGCTTGGAAAACTTAATTGAAACACCATTGTCATGATTTGACATGACTTAAACTTGACTTTGAATTTGACATGATTTTAACTTTGCTCGACATACTTTGACTCGATACTCTTGATTTGAGTTCAAGTATTTACATCAACAAACCTTAGTTGTTGAATATAACCAAAAACACACCCTTTTTCATATAATGCAACAATGTTTTCTTCATGAATTATATATATATATCATTATTTGAAACTTATCTAAAACCGTTTTACAAAATCCCATAGCAAATAAATATATTTTTTAAACTTGACTTCAACAAAATGGCCCACACATACAACACATGTGAATAAAAAAAAAAAAATTGTCCATTTTTTTAAACTATTACATGGATTAGATGAGGTATAATATCACCATGCCCATGACTTCCCATGACCAACAAATTTACCTCCAACTCGAACACAACCACACATATCCTCTACTTCACCTCGCTAAATACAACATGGGTTTCAACCCTCACACCCTATCTATCAGAGATGTGCAAAGCTTGGTTCAATACCATTTGGTTGGTCCTCATATCAATTTCAAGAACATGGATCACTTTATCATTGAGAATATAAGCATGACCTCGAGAAATAGAGGCAATGGGTTAGACAACTATGAAGTTAAATGATTGCTACTGGATTTTAGTGGTTCAACTACTAATAATGTTTCAACTACCAAAAAGATACTTGCAGGTTCATATACTCTCCTCAAGTCAACCTTTTATTTTTTTAGAGATTTTGATGCTACAAATTTCATGTCATTTCATCATGCCAAATTCCTCATCTACATCTCATCTTCTTCAACTTACTATGGTATTGTGTCTTTACTTTGGACATTGTAAAATGAATCATTCACTATTAGCTCTATTGTTACTTACTAAATTTCAAAGTTGGAGTTTTTCTAAAGAAAGTGTATTCTAACATCACCAATGCAAATGTTGGTCAATTATTCCAAATATTTCCCAAACACCATGCATATTGCATCTTCATCCAACCTCGGCTCAAATTTGTCAAAAATAAGAGGGTCATAATAAAAGCAAAAACTTTGAGATGAACACGTATTGAGAGTAATACACTATTTCCTTATCTCTTAGTCGTATAATTGTTCCACAACTCGCAGAGATAGAACTGCTCCTATCTTTAACAGGTCACAGGTTCCACACTTTATAAGATACAAATAGTTTACACCACACTACATTCTCAAGAAATAAAAAATTCACTTGGATTTCCTTCTTATAAATCGGTGAATTTCTCAAACGAGCAACAAAGACATTTCAAAAAAATAAAAATTTATAGGTAACTTCGAAGCCTGCTTGTAACTAACCTTTTTATGTAACTTCATTGTATTGTCCGTTGAATTATATCAATTTGATACATCGACTCTTCAACGCATTGGCTAACAACTCTTCCAATCTCCCACAACTCTTCAATGCAAATGCCCACAAATTTTCAATGCAACACTCCAACGCTTGGTTACCACGTCTCACAACAGGCTTACAATAACAATCATATTCAACCCCAGGAATGCTCCACAAAAATCATATTCAACACGTGATAGCTACAGTTTTGACACGTCCAAGCTCCATAGTTAGACACATTCCTCAATGAAGCAAGGGACATAAAAAAAAAAAAATAGACAAGAAAATTGAAAACAGGAATTATATTAAAACAAAATTCTCATGTGTAATTTGTGTGTAATTTGTATTTTAATGATGGTTGACCACAACAATTATAAAAAAACATATTATATTTTTGGTTCAAACTAATTCCTCAACTTCTTTCACAATATCTCCATGATTATCTAATTAAATCTCCATCTTTATTTTTAATCATTTCTCTCAATCTCTCAAAAATACGTAGGCTTTTATGCTTGGTCTACTCCATTACATTTCTCATTACATAATTTAGATATTAAAAATTATTCACAAGTAGGATTTATTCCACTATTCCCCATGTCAAGTATTGGTGGGAGACTTACCGTGAGCAAAAGGTGACAGAGGAATTTGTACTTTTATAGTTGCGCCCACTTGGGGCTCTTTTAGGGATGTTAAAGGAACAATATTACCCTTGTTAAATTATTAGATCCTGCATAGGTAAGGACCTAGCTAGAGAATAATTGCATAAGCTTGCAATAATTGAGAAAGATTGGAAGAGAGGATGAATTTTGTTTATTCACTAGCCATGAAAGAATCAATACATAAAGCAACTATGTTAAGCTTACCTGCATGCAAGCACTAAATCCAAAAAAAGTTGACTAAAGCTAAGTGTTCTTTATGTTATTTTAATGTGTATGTACACCCCATGCAACCACTAAAGCTAACTAAAAATAAGTGTGCTTTATGATATGTTAATGTGCATGTACACCACATGTAAGCGCTAAATATAAATAAAGTTAAGTGTGATTTATGCTATGTTAATGTGCATGTACACCAACACCCCCCTCTTAAGCATAACTTAGGTGAGTAAGATGCAAGATGGACGAGTCCCAACAATAAGGCCATTTTAGGTACCCATGTACAATTCTTGAAAGAGGAAAGAGGGAAAACTCAATGGGAACAAACCCTCCCCCTCAAAATAAAATGTAAAACTAAAATAAAATACAATTGCTAGGAAGTTGTGTCATTGACCTCGAGATGATCCCTCAAAAAGTGAAACTTCTATTTAGAGAAAGTCTTGGTGGAGTATGCTAATAATTGGTATAATATTGCAGATCAATGATCACATCGTGAATCAATACTCTAATGAAGTGCATGTGGATATCGATATGTTTGGTCCACTGTTGTTGCATTGGATCTCTGTAAAACTCCAGTGTATTATGATTGTCACATTGTATGACAATCAGACGATGGACAATGATACCAAGCTCATAAAGGAAATGCTACAACCAAATGCACTGAATGGATACATTAAATGATCCTTTATACTTGGCATAAATCAATGAAAAATTTCTTGTCACTTAACCAAAAAATGGGGTTAGATCCCAAACTAGGTACATAGCTGGAAGTGGACTCCTTCTCTACAAATGGATTTGGAGGGACAAGCTTCATTTTCAGAATTAGAGGTATCAACTCACATGTTTGGATCAAGGATTGATTCTCCTTATCTATGGTTGCATGGCAATATGGATTCACTTCAACATGTATTTGATGTTCAGATGCATATACCATATATGCATGCATGGGAATGATTTTCGCTAGTGATGCAAGCATGTGCATGCATGACTTTTCCTTTGTGGAAGCATGCATGGTGTTATAGATGCCTCCTTGGATGCATGCATGATAATACATGGATTTGTGGCTAAGATTGCATGTGGGGCATCATCAAATTGATACCTTGTCAAATTTTTATCATCAACATCATCAATAGTAGAGGAATCAAAGTCCTCTTCTATGTTTTCGAAAGAAATGTCTCCATCTGTAGTATTGTCTTCATCACCAACAGAGGAAAATATTTCCTCACGTGTGACGTCTTTATTATTGGAAAGGATACAAATATCATCTGCAATAGCTTCATCAATAACAAAAGAAGCCGAGTGTTCATGTGCAACACTGTCTTGAGAATATTTGTCCACGTTGTTGAAGAAATATTCACTAGTTTCATGACCACTATGATATATCGAGCTCTCTGTATCTAAATTATGTTCTTCTAGATAATCTTCATCACCATATAATCCTTTAAATTTAGTCCATATTTCATGTGATAATTCAATATTTGTTCAAAATTGGGAGGTTTTATACTTATTTAGATTTCCATTACATGATAGTTACTTGTGAATATGGCAACATTATTATTATTATGTTTCTTTCTTCATCAAGCAATTATCATAAAACATGAAGATCACAAAAGACAATAGAATACAAGATATAGGCTTCAAGCCAAGGAAAAACCCATCCAAGGGGAAAACCCAAAAAAAATTCTTCTTATAGAATAAAACCAAATGAGATATCCAAGACCCATAACCACAAAAATCTTCACCTTTAGATTCTAGGTCAAATAATTCTGCCTTCCAACAAATTAATTAAGAAGAAACCAACAACAAGAGTGTTGGAATTATGGCTAATGTGTTGTCCTTAATGGAAACCTACTTGATACACATATACTTGACATCAACAGTGCCATAATATGATGAATATAGAACTCATGCAGATTGGTACAAATGCTATAGAGAATATGGACAAAGAAATGATAGTTTAGTGAAAGTATGCGGGGTTCCTGTGAAGGAGGGTCACATACATACATAGGTCTTGTGAGTAAAAGTTACATACAAAATCCAAACCATGGTAATATGGATACCAAGGGTCTTTACCATGGTATTGGCCCATAGAAATTGGAGCGACAACGATTATTTGACCCTGTCAAAGAATACTAACTCATTACCAAGGGATTTACTTAAGTTATTGGCAAAGGATAAAAGCTATATAAAGGGATGGAGATCAAGGTGTTAAGGGTGAAAGTAATGGATTGTTTATGAATGATTTGATCTGGAACATGTATGCACCAGAGAGCAAGGAGAAGACTCAGATATGAAGGATCTAAAGTATGTTGACATATATGCTTGATTGATTTACTTATTGCAAATGTCTAAGTAGCTTACATTGATAGATCTATGGTTATAATGATGTCGTGATATAAATGAATTATTCAGAAGTTTGTAGTTTTGATAGTAAAGGTTGCAGAGAGTGATGTTATGTTTGCAACAAAAGTTTTCAGATTTGTATGCAGGTTTGTCTTGGATAGTCACGTACATATGCGAATCTATTTCTGGGTAGTCGCATACAAATTCCACGAATTTACTTAGTATGTTGAGATCTATATGCAGATGTTATGCATGGTAGTCACATACATACGCTGATATGTTTCATGGATGTTGCGTATATGTTCTAGGGTTTTGCAGTGTGGCTTGATGATTACATTTGATGAGTTGTGCTCTATTTGCTATTATCTATCAATGATGCCTTTATCTTGATGACCTGTGTCTGATAGCATTTATTGGGTTAACTTTGGAATAAAATATTGATTGGTAATGATGCTATAATATGGTGATATGTGATTGTATCAGTGATTTGTGATTGCTTCAATGATCTATGTATGGTTTAGGGGTTAATTCAGTGTTGCAGTGATTCATGATGTAGTAGTCAATGTTTTGAGATTTGTATGCAAGTGTAATATAGAGGAAGCATGTATATACGCGAGGTTTATTAGGAACAATAACATATACAATTTAAAGATTAATCTGGTGAAGGTTTTGCGTGCTTCTAGTTGATGACAGTTGATGGGTTCTATGTACTTATTATGATGACTGACCTTGATGGTTTATATATATTATGGATTAGTTTGATTTCGTTGCAATAGTTGGTTAATATTTAGTGATTGGTTTACTGATGTTATAGTGATTCAATTGGTTCAGTGATTGGTTTACTGATGTTATAGTGATTCAATTGGTTCAGTGATTGGGTGATTTGATTCATTATTTGGTTTCAGAGTTGTTACTTGGTTTGGGCTTAATGTTGGAAGTGGGTCCAATATGAAAATATGATGGAAGGTGGCCTACATGTTTTGATGTTTTGAGTAAGGCGGATCCAGTCTGAAATATTATGAAACATGGTCCATGAAGGGTGCTGAGGTTGGAGCCTTCAGAGAGGGAGTCAAAGCTTCCTTCCAGTGGTGGCTAGAAAAATTGTTTAGGGGGTAGGTGCTCCCTTCTAGTCGGAGCCGGTAAACAAGATCAGGGGGTTGAACCTCCCTTCCGGTGGGTGCTAGATAACAAATGGAGGTTATAGCCTCCTGCAGGTGGGTGCCTACGTGCTAGTAAGAATCTACACCATGTCATGGTTGTAAGAATATTTTGTTTATATAATAAGTGTTACATAACATTTTTTCACTGTCCCTGTACTCCATGTTCTCGAATCCTGGAGGACCTTAACAATGATCCCTTTGTCCCTTTTCCATCATGAAAATATGCCATTGCATCCCTTAAAATTTGAAGAAAAAAAAAATTGTTGATCATTTCTAGAGTAGCTCCTTAAAAACCCATGTTTTTGGAGCAGTGCGACTCTTATATGTCTCACCAGCGTCGATGACCCATCCTAAGCTTGTGAGCAGCACTAATCGACGCTAGTATGGACATCACACCCACGCCGATCCACTTCTAGAAGATTTTTTAAATAAGGAAACTAAGTTTCATGGCCTAGAAGCTTCGAGGGTGGAGAGCTGGATGTTTGTTGGTCAGGATATGGCCAAGATTCCTCCCTTGGGCCTCTTGTTCCTACAAAAGAGGAACCTCCCAAAGAGATAAGCCATTTTCCCATCGTAAGTGGATCCATGTCCCCTCCTCCATCTCTATAAATTCATCATCCTCCAATGCCTCTGCCAAGGAGAACATATATAGAAGAGCATAGCAGAGAGAGGTTTGAATATTGTCATAAGCTTTGAAGGAGAGAATTGAGCCCTTAACCTTCTCACACTGAGTTGAAAATGAGTGCTTTGGAGACGTTACCAGATTCAGACCCGCTAAAGGAGAGCTTCGACATTAAGGTGCAGGTTTCAACTCCTCTTCTATTAATAATATGATACAACTTCTATTTATTTTCCATTCTTGTTCATGTTTATGATTAAGAATTATATCATTCCTTGATCAGTTAGATAGGTTATACTTGTATATGCGTGTTGCACTTGTATGATTCTTGTTGTTTCTTGGTCACATGTGTAAGTAATTGAACACTGGTAGCAACAGAGATCAAGTTTTGGAAAAGTAAAGGATCAAGTAGCTTCGACGAAGAGAAACATCACAACATTAGATCGAGGTAGGCCATCTCCTTCGATCTATGTTTCATTTATAATCTAGGAAAGTAGGTGTTAGCTTGTTTCCCTTTTTGCTAGATCCACTCTAGGGCTAGAGGGATCGTCTCTGTCCAAAGAGAGGATTTACCTATACAACAAGTTGGTGACTCTGTTGGGGAGTCATTGACTTTAGTCTATTTCCACTCTTTGAGTTTTTTGGTTTTCATCCATCTTTTGTCGAATATCCACCTCTCCTTTGTTTCTGGATTTTATGAATATTTATAGCCATCAATCCTTATTCTGAACTGATAATACTGGCTTGAATTAGACAAACCCTTTTGTTTTTGGTCATTTTCCTTGATCGACGCTGTTATTTCTCTGACAGACGTGCTGATCAATGCTAAATGTTTTAACACAATCACACTTTTTTCCCTCTAGCGCAAGGTGCAGCCTCATAGGTGTGCCGATTTCTCTGTGATTTCTTTTAGGGTTCCCCTTCATTGAGTTCCAGTGTGTCTTACCATTCTAGAATATTTTATCTGCTCTATTTGATCTTGTTGTCTCTTTTTCAGTGACTTGATTGTCTCATTCAGTTTATTTTTGGTCTCCTTTATTTCGAAATGTGTATCCTCTTCATCCTATGGTTTCTAGGTGTTTTTATTCATTCGATTGGTTGCATGCTTCGTTGGGTTCTAGACTGGCTATTGGGACAATTTTGTCGTCTATTTTGAACCTTTTGGTTTGATAGTTTTTTATTTTTCAATTGATTTCTATGATTAGAGCTTTCAAGTGTTCGTCCTGTGTGCATTTGATTCTCTTTTCAATCAACGAGCATAGATTGCATTACTTGTTTTCAGCTAAAAAATATTTCTTTGTGTCTTTGTCAGTGTGAAAAGTGTGAAGAATGTCTTGTTTTGAGAAAAGGATTTGAGATTTCTCTTTGGTAGGTTGAATGTTGCATTTTGTAACATTGTGAGGAATTTCATTAGATAAATAATCAAAGCAGTTGATTACATTCAAATTGATTATTTCATCTATTTGCATTGTGTTTATATTGAAAAGAGAAAAAAAAAAAATTGCATTTTATTTTCCATCTTAAGGGAAAAACTTCATTTTGATCGCTTCCAGTGCTTTCAGTGAAAACCACGAGAATGAAAGAAATTTTCATTTTGTTATAAATCACGCACTTGAAGAAATAGTGAAAAATTCCATTTAATCCATTTTCTTTAAATTTATTGTGTGAACTTAATCTTCCTAATTAGCGTAGCTTTCATCGAAATGAATAGTTTCCTTTTCTTCATATAGCTGCATTCTAGGATTTCAGGTGACATCGATAAGGCCTTGAACCGAAACCTAATTAAAGATAAACTCTAAAATTTATTCAAATAACCTAAGGAGAATTTGGAACTTAACGAAATTTTTTTAGAGGTATAGGCTAGGGAGGTGTTCCGGAGTCTTTAAGCGTAAGAGCTGTCGCTAACGATCTGCATTAAAATCCGGGGGTGATATCCCGTCCCACGTATGGAAGTATATTGATGTATGATAAGTATATTTGGGATTATCTCATTGAACGGTTACGCATCAGACAACACTATTACGAACTTGGACTCCCACGTACTGTCGCATATATTTTAGTAGACACCACTAGGTTTCAAACCCGCCATAGGTAATCGAGTCTGCCGCCTTGTAAACATGATACGCTAAACACAAAATCCAGGGAGATTATCTGCCATACATTAAGTACTTGGTAAATTTATTTGATAAGGTGTATATTGCAGTTCACGTATACTTGGTAAACCCTCTTGCCTAGTTTACCCCTTTTTGATTCATTTTGTGCTTAAATTATAAAATTTATTGACCACGATAACATTTCACCCATGATCATCTCCTTAGATGATATTAGATTGAGATTAATGGTAGCAGTTCCTGAGTTTACCAACCAAGTAATCCCCTCATATGGGAATCCTAGTCCTTTTCCTTCTTTTGGAAATGTTGTTGCTCCTTATATGGCAACTTTGTCCCTCCCGAGATTAACCATTGGTCTACCGATTTGGTTATTTTCGACCCCCGTGGTTACGGATGTCCAAAATGCTTCTCAACCAAGTTCTCTTCCACCTGAAAAATATCAACCCCATGTTGATATTATTGTTGAACCCTCACCTTCTTCGCCCATTTCTTCACCTCATTCTTCCTCTTCGCCTGGTGAAAATCTATATTCTAGTAACCAGGTGGCTAAGAAGAAGAAGAAGAAGGAAAATAAGCAAGGGAGAAAACCAAAAACATCGCTACCGATGCAACTGACGTGGAAAAAATTCCCACTTCATCCCAAAAATTCAAATTCCCCTTCAAGTTATGCGACGGTGACCACCTTCTTAGAAATTTTCCTGGTATTCCCAAGGTGTTAAATGTGTGGTCTATTGGCCCGATTCCCCTTTCATCATCGGCCTCTGGATATCATTCTGGTGATGAGCCTTTAGCTAGCACTAATAAGACTCAAATGAAATAGGGTAAGATCAAATTTACCTGTAGGATATGTGAAGGGAACTATGCCATTCACCTCTGTCCTTATATGGATGAAGCCTCCAAAGTGTTGGATTCCCTTACGAATTCTGGGTCCTATCTTCCAGTTGGTTACCAGAAGTTTTCTTCGAGTCCTCCGATAGTTGATCAAGTGATTGTTAGAGATTCATCTCTGGTCAATCCCAATCTCTCCGAAAGTTAGTCATATGAGTCCATTCCCGACCAAGCATTGTTGGTGAGGAATTAGGTCTCACAGGCAAGACCCAGGTTCAGGAGTAGTGGCCAACAAGGGAATCTGCTGTAGTCTAGAACCACGCTGGCATTATCACCCTACTCCGGAGAGCAGAGAGTCTCACCCGAGGTGTGCCGCAACCACATGCAGGAGGGGAATGGATCGATAGCAAGGAACGGATCCGCAACTCATGATTGACATTAAATAGATTGCATAAACATAGACATGTACGCGAGAACATTCAAAGCATAAATAGGTATTAAGCAAATAAAATTTTAAACCATCACAACCATCATGCATGCATAAGAATTACACAGTAGGACAGTAACCTGCAATTGTATTGATATCTTCATCCACAACCATCGTTGGATAGCTTCCGCAAGGAGAGCTTACAGTCTGATACAGATGCCTTACATAACAGAAGGTAAATGAGAGAACCCTAGGAACTACAGAGATATCCTGGCCGATATCCTTTAGTCCCTCTGCATTCCGTCTCCTGTTTCCTTTTTTCTCTTCTTGGCCGGGTGACTGCTATTTATCCACCCACTTTTGCAACTGTTAGTTCCTCTCTGTGTCCTTCTTCAGCTGCTTCCGACTTCTCTCTTGTCGTCTGTGTGTTCCGCTCCCTGTCTTCTGCTGTATATTCTCGCTATCTGTACTCGTGCATCTGCTTTCTTCAACTATATCTCGCTTCTGTGCCACCTTGATAGCTCCACGGCTTACGGTAGTTGCGACTCGGTCGCAATTTCCATGTGTCATCTTGCCGCAACCCAAAAAGGTCATCCTTTATTCAAAATTCAAAATTTTCTTTTCAAAAAGAGGGCCCCAACAGGCCCCGACCACAGTTTCTTGACTCGTCCCTGAGTCAATCACAAATGACAGTCTCTATCTCCATCGCCCCGCTTGATCCCGTGCCCTGTTCGGCCTGTGTGCCTTAATTTTGTACCTGCTCCCGTTGTGCGCCTTTTTCCGGTTGTTCAAAAAAGGGCCCCAACTCCAGGACTCTGCGGAACGCTATAGCTTTAAGCTCCATGAAGGCCGATACAGCTTGTTGCCACCCCTGCAAGAGTGAATATGTGGCATCAACGATCCTGGTGACAGCGGCCTCTTCTAGGGGTGCTGGGACAGCCTCGAACATTGTGCTAATTTGGGTTTCGGCCTCGACTGCTAGTTGTTGCATCGTCCTAGCGCTGTTTTGGAGGGGCGGGCGGAGCTCACGAATTACCCGTTTGGTCACTGCAGAATTGGCTTTCGTTTGCTGGATCTGTACTTCGAGCTCATCTGCCTGTGCGTATAATTGGTCCAACTTTGCGGGGTCTGTGACCTCTTGAATTTCCCGGGAAACCTGCTGTAGCTGTGCGAAGATTGGCTGCGCTTTGACAGTCAAGACCAGTGAACATTCTAGGAGACCCTTCAGGAGGTCGTGCGCCTCGCGCGCCGCTGAGGTGAGTGTTTCCTACATTTGGGTTGCCTGGCCCTGCTTTGCGGCAACCTGGGCTGAATAGGTAGCCGTTGGGTCGGGCAGCGCTGGGCGTGCGTCTAATGTTGCGCGGAGCTTCGTATTTTCCCGGTGGAGACCAGTGAGTGCAGTTTGGATGTAGAAAGCTTGGGCGACGACATTATACTCCGTGACATCAGCGGGTAGCAGGGTATAATGAGCCTTTATCGAGGGCCATAGGCCTGAAAATACCTGAGTTACATTGGCTATCTGATCTCGCAGGCGGTCCTGCACCGTGATAAGCTGGTCGCGCTGTTCAGTAAGTGCCACGATCTGTTGTTGCTGCTCTTCGCACCGCTGCTGCAGCTCCGAGTGAAGCCTCTCGGCCTATTGGGCCACCCTCTGAATGAATAAGTACAGCTATGCTGTACCCCATGTTTCTAAGTGAGCTATGCCCGAAGCACCCTGGTCCGGCCGCCTTTCTTGGAGGGGTTTCCCACTGGCAACTGAGCGGTTGGAATGCTATAGAGGGGACAACGGTGTCTGTTGATGCGTTGAGTTGGCCATATTCAAATCTGGCAGCTCCTGCTGATCGGTCTGGCCAGTGGGGGGAGGGTCAACATGCTCCGGCTAAGCCTCGGCCGAGTCGGCCCCAATGTTTGCCAGCTGGGTAAATGTAGCAGATAAAGAAACCCGGGGTGCACCCACGGGGTCGATTGGTGGTACTATGGTAGCAGTACGGGAGTCAACTTCAGCCCCGTGGTCCCCGCTAAAGAGTTCTCGGATAAGCGGGTCGGACACAGTGGCAGATGAATTTGATGGAGCGGATGAAGTGGTAGGCGGAAGTGGAACGGTGGATGGAGGTGGAGCTGTGGATGAAGGGTGAATGTTAATAAACTCGGAAGGGTCAATAAGGGGTTCTTCCGGGAAAACATGACCATGGCGTTTTTCAAGACGAACGACATTACGTGGTATGTGAACGATCCCCATTCAGTGGCGAATGTCATTTTCGGCTTGTCCTCTTCCACAATGCGCACCTGATGGTAACCTGAAAAACCATCTGTGAAGGAATAAGCTTCATTTCCCGCAACATGATCCAAGACTTCATCGCTAAAAGGAGTGGGAAACGGATCATGGATGCAGGCGTTGTTCAAACTTCTGTAATCGACACAGACACGTATCTCCACCTTGTCCTTCTTATTCTGAATGACGATAGGACTCACCCACTCTGCTTCTTCCACTGGAAAGATGAGACCTGCAGCCAACGTCTTGTCAATCTCCATCTTGACCTTTTCTTTGATTCGTGGGTTCAGCCGGTAGGGTCGATGCTTTACGGGTCGGGCATCTGGTTTCAGCACAATGTGCATTTCTCCGAGGTCGCCCTTGATACCCTTCGGATCCGCAACCGATGAAGGGAATAAGTCTTCGTATTCCTGGAGGAGGCTAAAGATTTCCTTGGTCGTCTCCTCGTCCCAGTAATCTCAAATAGTAGCCAACTTGGGCTTTTCCTCCATACCGATGTTCAACTTCTTTGTCTTTAGTGGCTGTAAATGGACGCCTTCGGTGGTTGGTTCTTCGTTGAGGTTCCGCTCGCCTTCCTTTTCTTCAAAATACAGGTGCCTGAAGTCCTCCAGACTGTCATCGTCTGGATCTCCTTCTATCCGTTGGAAAACCAACTCACGTCTGGCCTCAGGACATGGTGCAACCGAGCCCCCATCGGCCTCGGGGTCACTGAAAAAAAATACTGCCTTGATCGCTTGTAGTGCCCGAGATTCCTGCTCTGTCTCCCCTTCGAACAAGAAGCACCGAACAAACTTGTCTGTGACTTCCTGCCAAGAGCGGGTTCCATGTTTCTGCTCCTCTTCCAAGTACCAAGCCTGGGGGATTGTATCCAAGGAGTGGATAAACCGATGTACCCACAGCTCTTACGGGTATCCCAGACCTCGCCACTGTTCCTCACAGCTCTTCAAGTGCGCCCGCGAATCGAAAGTCCCCTTGTATCTGTGCCTGCTTTAAGGGCCTTCGTCTTCTTTAAACCGTGCCTTCAAATCCTGAGTCGCGCAACTCCACTGCGACAAGGTGGTGCGATGGTTCCTCCACCACCTTGCTAACGTGGACTGTAGTGCGACGTCCAAAAGTGGTATTCTGCGGCTTTCTGGAACCGTGTCTTCCACCTTTGCAATAAAGGTATTCACAACCTGCATGTTCGACAAGGTGGGGTATGCTCTGAACTCAGCACCAATCCAAATGACTCGGGCAATGGCTGCACATCTTCGCGTGCTGGTCTCGTACCCCCCCTGCTGCCAGTCTTCCCACGCGAGCTCTGAACCCAACTCCGAGCTCTGGACACTGCGCCAGCTGACGGAGTCGGTTGCCGTCAGGTTGATATAATCGTCCGACTTCCCTGTAGTCATCTGATAAAGGTGATCCATTATTTGAGCATCCTCCCGGTTGTCCATAGTTTCGGTATATCGCGGACCTTGATACGGGTCGAGGGCTGCGTGACCCGTACCTCCCCATCCTCGAAGATCATCAGCTCCTTTTTTGAGGTCGATGATGGCGTAATTCTCAAAAGCCCAATCGATGCCTAATAGGGCAGGGTAAGGATCCTTGTCCCCCATAATATCAATAACCTCAAAATCTGTGTAAGTCTTCACCCTCGCAATGTCGACCTCGACACCTTCGAGTCAGCCAATCGGCAGAATGCAGTATTGGTTCGCCATTCTGAGTTGGATTGGCGAGTAGGTCATCCGTGGCCATCCAAGAGCCTCCCACGTCTTTCGTGACAGGATGTTGACGTCAGATCCCAAATCAAGCATGGTGTCACTGATTTGGAATCCCGTAACCTGCGTGTTAAGCCAGAACTCCTTTCCCGTTCGGCGCTTATTCCGTTTAACTCGCCGCACGCACTGAGGTGCAGTGTCCCCAGGTTCCCTTGGCCTGGTATTCCCCTGTAGTGCGTCCTGCAGAGTATGCTTGAGTTGGTCTCGCAGCAAAGCATTATCAAAAATTTTGAGGAACAGGTGAAACCATTCCTCAATCAAGGTCCCCATGGCACTCTGTTTGCCAGAACCAGTCATCAAGGGTAGCTCAAGGCCCCCGGCTTCCCGCAGCTGAGCAAAGGTCTCCACAGCCTCCTGGAAGTACTTCTTTTGCGCGTCTGGTCGGATCAGTTGTTTGGGGGAGGTAGGTCGAATAGCCCGGACCGGCTCCCTTCCATGGGCATCCTCACCCATCTTCTCGCCACCCCGTGTCACGATCACGACATTCTGCATGGCCGGGGTCACGGTCCCTCGCGGCTCTGAATTTACCAAATTCGTTCCCCTCTGCTGCACCCATTCCTCCCACTTCTTGATGAGCTCTGGACAGTACTCTGTTTCATGGGCGTTCACGTGACACTGAGAACACCAAGGATGTCGTGGTAGGGCACATTCCCGAGCCACGTGACCCTCCTGGTCAAAGTTGTAACATTTCACCAGACCTTGCCCCCATATACGGCCTCCGCGCATACCGCTTCCTCTCCCCCTGGGAGTCTCATTCACCCTGTAGGAGGGTCGGTCCAATCAATCCGCAAGTGCGTCAAGAGCCATGCGCTGCTCAGTGTTATGAGTCGTGGAAACAAAAAACTCACAGTATACATTGTTTGGGACATTGGAGTACTTCTGTAGTATCAGGCACATCCGAGGTGGATGCCCCATCGTTCGGAAAATCTCGCAGTACTCCGTGGTGGCAGGGTTCGGTTGAGGTGGGAACCCCGTGTAAGGCTGTTGCGGCTGGTATACCCCTTGCGGGTTCATCGCTGCGCCTCCCCCAATGGGTGGACCCCCCTGGATCGCTGCGACCGAGGGTCCCACACCCGTGCCACGCAGCCGAGGACATTCGGTTGCGACGTGGCCTTCAACTAGGCAGTGAGTGCACCAAACATTCGGCCTGGCTGGCCTTATAGGTTGCATCTCCTTGAGATTTTTCGTCAGACTAGCGATTTGGTGCTGTAGTCCCACCAAGGAGGGATCTGGCGGGGCCGGCCCTTCGTGATATTCTTGAGGGTAACCTACCATGGCCTCTATCTTCATGGCCTGCTCTAAAGCATCCTGCAAGTTTTCAATCTTCTGTTGGGTGAGGGGAGTTCGCGTCAAGGGAATCAAAGCCTTGATGAACTAGTGCCTCTGATGGTTTGGGTCGATCGGGTAGCTGAGTTTCCCGATCGCGTCCTTGAATCTCCGCATCATCTCTCATGCAGTCTCTCCTTCTTTCTGCTTAATTTCCCAGAGCTCGGATAGACCCTGTTGCTCCGTCTGGAAAAGTTTAAATTCCTGGACAAAATCCCGCTTAACGTCCGCAATTACTGGATTAGGATGGGCCTCAGACCACTTGATAAACCATCGCAGAGCCCTCTCTCTGAGTGTGGTCTGGAACTCTATTAACTTCCCTGCATCTAGCATCTACCGAGCCCTCCATATGGATTCGCACAGATACCAGTGTTGCTCCACATCGTCATTGCCCCGGCCAGAGAACTCTGGATACCGGGTGAAAGACCCCGCCATATTTAATTGCGAAGGGCTAACCAGGATAAAGCCTCTAGGTCCTGGATGCGTGATTATTCTGCTAGGAAATAAGATATTACTAGTGCCGCTACTACTAACGTGTGGCGTTGTCGATAATGAACTGCTATGAAATTGACTCAATGCTTGTAACTTAACAAAAATATTTCTCAAAGGTTGATAAAGTACCAGGGGAAGGTAGGGATCCTTGCCATGCAGAATGTTGGAAGTGGGACTGCCTGGAGAAATGAATGTCATCCGCTCATGAAACAACCGCTGCATCAAGACGTACCATTCACCATCGGAACTCCCGTGGGGCTGTATACCTGTATCGTCTTCGTTAGTCACTGTCTCCCTTTCTTGCTTAGCTGGGCTCCCATGCACCCGCCGTACTCCCATAGTGGTCCCTTCTCCTTCCTGGGTATCCACGTCCATAATTCCTATGCTCTGAGGCGCCTCCTTCTGGTTCTTCCTATCTATTTCCCTTCGTTTCAAATCCCGCATCACCCGTTTTCACCACCTATCGGCGATCTGCACCCGCCGATGGGCACGTCGCTCCCTCAACTTCCGTGTGGTCTCAGTATCCATTCCCCACTCCCCGCCTCACATTCTATGTAGCATCTGTCCCTTTCGCCCTTCCCCCAGCACCGAAGGTTTACGCTTCCATACTTGCCTTTTGGAATTCCATTAGCCCTTCATCCACCATTAGGGCCTTAATCCACAGTGGAATCTTTTTGAGCAGCCTCCCTCTTAGCCCAGAGTGGAAGGTAGCTTCAGCCTTCGAGAAGGATTAGTAGCACTCTGTGGAAAACTCTACAATATATCCGTCCAAAGTGGTCTCTACCCAGAAATCCACCGCGCGGGTCAATTCATTGTCCAATCGATGCAGAGCTACCAGATCGCCATGCACCCACTTGCGGTTTATCTTCCTCGAGTCGTCCTTAGGCACCTTTGTCCGTAACCTCCGCAACCAGTTGTAGAGGTCACTAGGGAACTTCCCCCAGAGGATCTTGTACGTATCATTGGCTGAATCTGAGAAAAGGACGAGCTCCTTGATCGCCGCCTCCTTTTGCTTGGTCAAATCTGCTTGTTGAGAAATAAATTGGTCGAGATGACTATCCCACCATCGCCGTATTTCACCTCCATAGATCCTTGAGACCATGATCTAGTTCCCCTCATATCATGCGGGTCCCGGCAACGGAACCATTTGTTGGCGAGGAATCAGGTCTCATAGGCAAGACCCAGGTTCAGGAGTAGTGGCCAACAAGGGAATCCGCTGTAGTCTAGAACCAAGCTGGCATTATCACCCTACTCCAGAGAGTAGAGAGTCTCACCCGAGGCATGCCGCAACCACATGCAGGAGGGGAATGGATCGATAGAAAGGAACAGATCTGCAACTCATGATTGAAATTAAATAGATTGCATAAACATAGACATGTACGCGAGAACATTCAGAGCATAAACAGGTATTAAGCAAATAAAATTTTAAACCATCGCAAGCATCATGCATGCATAAGAATTACACAGTAGGACAGTAACCTGCAATTGTATTGATATCTTCATCCACAACCATCGTTACATAGCTTCCGCAAGGAGAGCTTACAGTTTGATACAGATGCCTTACATAACAAAAGGTAAATGAGAGAACCCTAGGAACTACAGAGATATCCTGGCCGATCTCCTTTAGTTGCTCTGCGTTCTGTCTCCTGTTTCCATTTTTCTCTTCTTGGCCAGGTGACTGCTATTTATCCACCCACTTTCGCAATTGTTAGTTCCTCTCTGTGTCCTTATTCAGCTGCTTCCGGCTTCTCTCTTGTCATCTGTGTGTTCCGCTTCCTGTCTTCTGTTGTATATTCTCGCTATCTGTACTCGTGCATCTGCTTTCTTCAGCTATCTCTCGCTTCTGTTCCACCTTGATAGCTCCGCGGCTTACGGTAGTTGCGACTCGGTCGCGATTGCCATGTGTCATCTTGCCGCAAACCAAAATGGTAATCCTTTATTCAAAATTCAAAATGTTCTTTTCAAAACAAGGGCCCCAACAAGCATTGGTCGAGAAAATTTTTGACCTGATTCTAGCTACAGTTCATCAAGTTTTTTCCATAGAGAGTGGATCTCATACCACTCAGGTTCTCTTTGTTTCCTCAGATTCCCCCGCATCGGCAGGAGATCCTCCCGTTCCCATGGTCTAGGAGGGTGACCCTTCGGCTCTTGTTCCCACAATCCAGGAAGGTGATCCTCTTGCTCCCGTAATGCAAGGGGATAGTCCTCCAATTACTATGGAACCCCCTCCATGTAGTTTGGTCACTTCCTTTGATTGGAGTCGACTGGCAGGATATCGTCTTCCATATTATGTGCCCTTTGAGATCACTATACAGGCCTATAATGTGGATGTACCAAGCATGATTATAGATGAAGCTGCATCTGTTAGTATTATATCCTCAACTACGAGGCAAGATTTTGGTTCTACGCAGCTTGTGCCTATTACTCAGAATCTGTTGGCTTTTAACAGAGGAACCAATCAACCGTTAGGGATCCTTCGAAGTTGCCTATTACTGTGGGAGGAAATATTTTCTATATAAATATGATGGTTTTCCAAGGCCCTTTGGACTTTAATTTACTCCTGGAGCGTGAATATAATTATGTCATTGGATCGCTTGTCTGTTCCCTCTTACATGTGGTCTATTTTCCACATGAAGGTGAGATTGTGACCATTGATCTGCTTTCATTCATTGGTCATGTTAGTGTCAGTTTTTGCATCCTGCCACCAGTGATAAACAAATATCTTTTCATATCATAGTAGGGTCCCATTATGAAATTTTTGTCATTCCATTAGGTAATCATGCAAAAATTTGGTCACTGGAGGTAGCCCAAGGTCAAACCTCACTATTTTAAAAAATTTCATTACTTGCTCGCTCATTCACCACTTTGCTGAGTGTACATCAGTCATGAGTTGTCATCATCATTTCAGTATTTTCATCATGAAGTTCATTCATTCAGAGTCTCCATTATGTCTTAGGGTTTTCAAGGTCCATCAAATCACCATTTGCAAGCATAAAAGTCTAGAAAGTAAGAGAGTGACAATAAACACATTTTATTATGAAAGTTTTATTAGTAAATTTAATTTCAATTCAATATGTAATTTTATGTTTCTTAATATGTAATAAGTTCTCATGGTTCCAAGGTAGCTGCGTACTCAAGGTTCCATCAACCAATTAAGTCAAAGTTCCAAAAGTCTTAGTGTTCCAAATCCACCAAAAGGTCAAATTCAAAGGATCAAGATCAAAAAATGAAAGGAGAATTGCAATGTTTAAGTTGTGTTTGAAAAGGGAAATGTGGGTCCCATGCCTATTTTTGAAATTTCATCAAGTATAAAGGGCTATCAAAGACCAAGGAGACACTCATTTTCATCCTCATGCATTGAGCTCTTAGCTTCCCGTAGTTAAAATCAAATTTTTAGCAAGAAAGTCGAATTTTCTTGAAGGTGCTGCGCTCTTGCTTGAGGCGCTGCACTTTTGACCGAGAGGCGTTGCACTCCTGCTTCAGCCGCTACGATTTTACTTGGGAGGTGCTACGCTCTTGCTTCATGCGCTACACTTTTTCCAGCTTTCACCTACAGCCTACAAATCTACTTTGCAAGTGGTCCAAGCATCAAATCAGGGTTTTCTTAATCAAATGAAAGTAAGTTACACATCTCAAAGCCCTCCTTTCACTTTATAATTTGAAATTTATGGGGTGAACCCTCCTTACTCAGCATTTCAAGTTTTGAGCAAAGAAACCCTAGATTTCACTCTTGCAAGCCAACATTGTTTTCCATAGACCCTATTTTCCATTTCCACACTTTAGAATACACTCCTCCTACCCCTACATCACCTTATTTCTCATTCCCAAGACCTATTTCTTGAAACTCTACCCCTAGGCTACATTTTCCTATGCAACCACACTATATCCCTGTAATCAAAATTCCTACCCTATCTCCCTAAGTTCTATCCCCCACCACTACCGTAAGTTCTCTAACTCCCTTCCCCACTTCCCTAATTTTTCCTACACTTATCCCAACTCTTTAACCCTATTTCCTACTCCCTTTCCCTTCACATTTCCCCTAGGGTTTCAAAGTAAAACATACACTATGGAGGGGGAAAGAGACATTATGGAGGAGGAAAGAGAGGAAAGGAGACACCACAAAGCAGGGATGATTTTGAAGCTTGAACCATCCAACACTAGAGAATTGTTGGCCTCACCCATGACAGTCAATTTCTTCAAACATGTGGGATTTTTTGACTTCTGTGAGGTGGTTCAAAATGTACAACATCACCCTGCTTTGACCAAAGTTTTCATCTGTAACCTAAGACAACCAAGTGACCATTGCAGGGGTGACCTTCACCATCTCCACAGATATTATTGTTGCAGCCACATGGATACCCAATGTGTGTGAAAAATGGTTTAAGCCCACAAATGTAGATGCTCAACAATATGAACCATTTCTCAAGGCACTGTACAAAAATGAAAAAAATAAAGTGTTTCCTTTTAGTCATCTACTTGATATATTTTCTCCTAGGATGAAGATCATCATGAAACATTTCACTTGTGAGGGAAGATTCTCCAGACTATACACCTATCAAATCAGGTTTCTCATGCATTTCAGTAGGGTGAATTTGCTCAACGTTCCTCACTTTTTGTACATGAGTATTGATAAGATGTCCTACATAGTGCAGAATAGAGGGTGTGAACACTAGATGAACAACCAATTCCATCACTCTCTAATCAAAATAATTGTACTTCATCATCTCAATCAGCTGAACATTGCATGGGAGACCTTCATTGAGAATGATTTATTCAATACTCCACCACGTCAGCCTGCTAGACCAATTCCACCACCAACATCGGTGTCTCAACGACAAACATGGTCATTTAGCAGGGTTGTAGTGAAGAAGACAAAAATGGAAAAAGAGGTCAAAACCTGTGAGAGAGGGCCTAGGAAAGTGTTTTCTCCATTGATTGTGAAAGGGACCTTGCCTTCTTCATCAACAAAATAGTTACAACAGGAGGTGCAACATGATGATAGAGTTGTTCATGAGGAGTAAGATATTCATGAGGAAGAAAGAGAGTTTGACTTGGATGTCCAAAATGTTCATGAAGCCTCAAACATGATCATCAAGGAGAAATATGACAAAACAAAAGAGCTACAGGACAACTTGGACAAAGCAAGATATGCCATCTCCTTCCTTGAGCAAGAGAACAAACAACTGAGTGACAAGCAAGTGCTCTTGGAATTGGAGCTGTTGAAGGCTAAGAGGCAAAATACCAAAGGTAAAACAGTGATGGTAGATGATGAATTTGAAATTTCTGATGAGTCTGACCATGATAAGTCTCAAGCCACCAGGAAAATACTAATAAAAGTAGGTCTTAAGAGAACATTGGAGCAAGAAAGGCTTGAAGCAGAAAAACTCACATTTGAAGAAAGGATTGCAAAGGAAATTGAGGATGATAGAGAAATATGGCTAGATAGAGTGAACCTTCACCTTGAGAAGCTCCTTCAGAAGGCCAAAAGGGATAAATACATGCTTAGAAACATGACCAACAGGCACAACACAAGAAATCAAATTTGCAACATCAAGATCAAGCCGTTGAAGGACAAACTGAAGGAAACCCTAGCCAAGCAAAGGGACAAGGGAAAACTTGACATAATTGTTGATGCATCCTTGATTTCTTGAGATACTTCATCAACACTTGATCTACCAATTTTGAAGGTTTTTGGGTAAGTTTTTGCAGTTTTGGGCATTTTTCCAAATTTTGACAGACTTTCAGCACAATCGACTTGTAAAAAATGTAGCGCCTAGTGCGCTGCGATTTTTCTAGGAGCCTCCAAATGACAAATGGTCACAACCATTGGATTCAGAATGCCATATAAATAAAATTTTGACTACTGGAACATAGATTTTAGACATTATGACAGGGATAAATGGAAAAAAAATCCAAAAAATCACCTTTCTGCCTCACTTTTCAGGCTGGCGCTGTGCTTTTGACCAGTCTTGGGAGATTTCTGTTTTGAGGGCCTTCACTTCATCATTGAATAAATTAAGGGAGTTTTTGGAAACTAGACAATAGTATCTTTCCAATGAGCTATCTTGGGCTCAATTTGGACTCTAGCAAGTCCTCCAAAAGTGACCTTGAATTCGGCGCTGCGCTTTTGTCAAGGGCAATGCGCTTTTGCCAACTGCCTGATATTTTCAGAATTTTCCAAATTTCTCAGTTTGGTCATGGAATTGATGAATTTTACTGATGTAATTAATCCATGTAAATTTAATTAAGTCACTTTTAGTTACTAGAGGTAGATACATTGGATAATTGTATTTTTGGGACAAATGAATCAGTTTCACCAAAGTTAGGGATGAGTTTGCTGACCTCCCTAGTATTTGGGTTTCCACTTGAGCATTTTTGGGATCAGCTCCACAAGTCAAGGATTCAACCCTTGAGGGTGGGAGAAGTTTGTTTTTGTCTATATCTTTCACCTCCTTTCTCATTGAAAGGTTTGGATGCTTTTGGATTGATCACTGAATACTTTTTGTAATCAGACTTTTGGCAAGAAATAACAGACTGAGTTGCAACTATTTTTATGGAATTCTTGTGGTAATGTGATTTGAAATTGTTTCTTATTATGTTTTTGCAAATGTGTGAATGTATTGTGATTTCATATTCATTCCATTTCTGAATGTAATTTTTTCCTAAGTCAAAAAGACAAAATTCATTAAGTTTATGCTCTGTTTTGGAGGAATAGTTACAATTTATTTCATCTTATTCTAGTAGAAAAGAATTCATATCTCTTATGCTCTTTTATCAAACTCTAGGAGTCTAAACCACTTCATCAGATATCCTTTTGTGTTGAATTGCTTACCTACCTTGCTCCATCAGATCCCTGCAATTCTGATCCTTGTTTTCCCTGACCTAATTTCTTCCTTACTATTCACCATCCAGCACCTCAAAATTTAATCAACCAAACCCTAGTGGTACTATAGCTAGCCTAATATCTTATTTATCTAGTCATATTGGCTGATATCCATTGGAGAGATCCCTCTCCTGCCTAGTAGGGCTAGCTACTTGCCGAAATATTGGTTTGTTAGGTCCCTATATTACTAGTATAGTCCCTTATTGTTGTTAGTGTAAACCCCTTATTGTTATTATTGTACCCTTGTAAACCCCATATTGTTATTATTGTGCCCTTAAATTATTATTGTTAGGTCGGCTAGGATTACATTGTGGCCCCACTAGGATTACATTGTAGCCCTATGGACTCCTATATATAGAAAGGAGGTTTTGTAATTTGTATCATCCAAAAATTTTTCATTTATGTAATGTATTGGAGGTTTCCCCCTCTAAGTGGCTTATTTCTAAGGCGTTGATATCTCTTTTATTCTATTTTTGGAGTTGGTTTCACAACATTTTGTATCAAAGGTTTGGATTCTAGGGTTTCGCTGCTCCAAACAGGTCATCGTGGAATTTTCACTATAAATTTTTTTCTACGAAGGTTCATAAACTAAAATTTTTAGGGTGCGAAGCCGAAATCCTAAGGAACATTGTTGCAAAATTTCAGAGCTTCATTCGAAATATTTTCGGAGATATGATCTATGGAAGGTAGGGCTTTTTGCAGGCTCCTGAATTTCACTTAAACAGGTCATCGCGGTATTTTCACTATAAAATTTTTTCTACGAAGGTTCAGAAGCTGAAATTTTTAGTGCGTGAAGCCGAGATCCTAAGGAACATCGTTGAAAAATATCAGAGCTTGGTTCACAACATTTTTGGAGATATGATCTGTGGAAGTTAGGTCTGTTTCAGGCTCCTGAATTTCATCTCAAAGAGGTTATCGTGGGAAAACCTTCATAACTCTCTCTCTGAGCATCAGATTAGAATGCTGTAAAAAGTGGCCACAAGTAGACACAATGTAGTTTCTTTTCTATCAATTTTAGAGTGAAAGGAGCAAAAAGTGACACGTGGAAATTCGTACAAGTTTGCTATACTGAACCAGTCCATAATTGGGTCATTGTGGGAGAGTGGACATAAATTTGCCTTGAAGAATCCAAATGATGTCAGACCTGTGGAAATTGAAAGAATATTCAGAGGGTGACTTCAGGGAAAAATTTCAGATATTGAAGATCGAAAATCACAGAGATAATTCAGTTTCAATATCGAGCTCCTCAAAATCAAGAAAAAGGTGTGTATTTTTTTCAAATTGCATAAGTCTTGTTTGAAAAATCAGTTCTAGTTGATTCCAAAGGCCTATTGAGCATAGATATTAATATTGGGTTCTAAAATGCCTCCTAAAAATAATTCAACACCCATTAATCCTTAAAAAGGCTTTACTATGACTCATGAAGATGAAGAAATGCAACACGAGATATCAAAAGTCCATGAGCAAGTGCACCAAATTTCGCTATCGCAAGGAGCAACAAAAAATGAAATGGAAAATAAGATGGATGGTTTGAAGAAAGGTGTGGAAGCTAAGATGAATGGTTTGGAAGCTAATATGGATGGAATGGAAGTTGGCATGGAAGCTAAGATTGATAACATGGAAGCTAAGATCGATGAAAAAATGGAAAACATGAAGAATGATCTAAAAGCAGACATGGAAGGTTTGACAAAGTTGACACAACAAATGTTTCCTAATGGTGAAAAGATAGTAGAGGAAACTCATGATGAGAACAAAATAAATGATAATCGTGATTTCATAAACTCTAATGTTGGCAGGAAGAACCACCATATTCCAAAGATGGATATGAGGAAGTTTGATGGCAAGGATCCCGTAACATGGATACTACAGATGGAGCAATATTTTGATCTCAATAATGTGCAAAACACACAAAAGGTACGCATTGCAACTTTACATCTAGAACAAAATACATTTGTATGGTATCGATGGCTTTGCTCCCGTAAAAAAATTGTCATTTGGTCAATTTTTACGGAGGAAATGATAGCACATTATGAGGATACAAAGAGCAACACCTTCTTTAGCCAATTGATAAATCTCAAACAAAAGGGTTTAGTGGGGGAGCACATTGAGGACTTCCAAAAATTGAATATAAGGGTAAATGATATTCCAGAGGAACACGGGATTGATCTCTTCATAGGTACTTTAAAGGATAACATCCAACATGAAGTTCGCGTTTTGGAACCTGATTCATTGGAGAATGCATTCAGGTTGGCAAGAAAAATTGAATGTAAAATTATGGCGACAAGGAAGCCTACCACTCACTTCTATAAAGAGGGAAGTGTTACTACTCCTAGATTTCAACAACCTACAAGGTTGACACCACAAAAATTGGAAGAAAAAAGAGAAAAAGGGCTTTGCTACAGTTGTGATAGCAAATACACTAAAGTTCATAAGTGTGCCGAGAAGAAATTATTTTACATTGATTGTGAAGAGGAAGAATAAAATGAACAAGAAGAGGATATACACCAGGAACCAACCCTATAAGAGGAATAAATGAGTCCGACCATATCGTGTAATGCATTGGCAGGAATTACCACTCCTCAAACTCTTAAGATAGAAGGACATATGAAGAAGAAAAAGGTAATAATGTTGATTGATTCAGGTAGTACCCATAATTTTATTCATTGTAAGGTAACCAAAGAATTGAATTGTTTCCTATACCCAACACCAGAATGTCAAGTGATGGTTGAAAATGGAGGAACTATAAATTGCTCTGGAAAATGCCATAATATCAAGCTATCCATGGGGGAATATGTATTGAATAGTCCAATGCTTTCCATCCCAATGGAAGGCGCTGATGTCGTACTAGGAGTACAATGGTTACAATCTTTGGGGATGGTAGCTTTTAATTTTCAAGAAATTTTCTTGAAATTTTTTTTCGGAAGGAAATGAAATCGAATTACGGGGTATCACAGGGAAGCCAGGAAAGACAATAAGCTCTAATATCATGACAAAGCTTCTGAATAAAAAACAACGAGGCGTAATTGCACATATATGCTCACTAGAAGTTCCAACATCAAAATCTATTTCTCCAGAAATCCAAAGAGTCTTGGAAAATCATTCCAATGTGTTTGATACTCCCAAAGGACTCCCACCTATTCGTGATCATGATCATGCTATTCATTTGATTCGAGGAAGTGTTCCTCCAAACATCCGACCTTACAGATATCCTTATGTCCAAAAGAGTGAAATTGAACATATGATTGCAGAAATGTTAGAGGCTGGTATAATTCAACCTAGTCAAAGTTATTTCTCTACTCCTGTAGTATTGGTACACAAGAAGGATGGATCATGGCGCATTTTTCTTGATTATAGGGAGCTAAATGAGCTCACCATTAAAGATAAATTTCCCATTCCTGTGATTGATTAATTATTGGATGAATTACATGGAGCAATTTATTTTACCAAGTTGGATCTTTGTTCAAGATATCATCATATTAGAATGAATACTGAAGATATTCCGCAAACAACATTTCGAACTCATGAGGGTCATTATGAAATTTTGTTCATGCCTTTTGGCCTTACCAATGCACCTTATACATTTCAAGGGTTGATGAATTACATTTTCAAACCCTTCCTTAGAAAATTTGTGCTAGTATTTTTGATGATATACTAATCTACAACAGGTCCTGGAAGGATCATGTTCAACATGTTGACAGGGTGCTCAAACTATTGCAGGAGAAACAATTATATGCAAAAACATCAAAATGTTTCTTTGGAGTACAAGAGTTGGAATATCTGGGTCATATTGTATCTCACGAGGGTGTTAAGGTAGACCCTAACAAAATTAAAGCCATTAAGGAATGGAAATTCCCCAAAACCATAAAGCAGTTGCGAGGATTTCTCGAGTTAACAGGGTATTATCGCAAGTTTGTTAAGAATTATGGGAGAATAACAACACCTCTAACAACATTATTGAAGAAATATGCATTTTCATGGACTCCTGAAGAAACTAAGGCCTTTGAAAATCTTAAAGAGGCAATGTGCCTAGCACTAGTCTTAGCTACACCAGACTTCACAAAAACCTTTATTATGGAATGTGATGCCTTAGGAAATGGAATTGGTGCTGTTTCAATGCAAGAAGGAAGACCCATTGCTTTTTAAAGTCATCCAATCAAAGGAAAGTATTTATAGAAACCTATTTATGAGAAGGAAATGTTAGCAATATTGCATGCACTAAAGAAATGGAGAACTTACCTAATGGGAAGACACTTCAAGGTAAAAATTGATCATGATAGTCTTAAACACTTTTTGGAACAAAGACTATCTTCAGAAGAGCAGCAAAAATGGGTCACAAAGATGTTGGGTTATGACTTTGAAATAATCTACAAAAAGGAAAGCTTAATGTTGTTGCAGATGCACTCTCAAGAAAGAATGAAGAGGTGGAAGCATTGCTTTGTGCCATTTATATTATCCAACCAGATTGGATAACCGAAGCAAGAGATGAATGGAAGAAGGAAAAAGAAGTGTGGACACTCATTCAAAAGTTGCAGCAAGATCCTAGTACATCTGATACATTTAGTTAGAGTAATGATTCCTTATGGTACAAAGATCGCTTATATCTTTGTAAGAATTACCAACTAAAACAAAATATTCTTTTGGAATTGCACACTTCTGCTCTAGGAGGACACTCGGGATTTTTAAAAACTTACCACAGGGTGAAGAAAGATTTTTTTTGGGATGGTTTTAAATCTGATATTCAAAATTTTGTGGTGGAATGTTTGGTTTGTCATCAGAATAAAGTTGAGACAATTAAGACCCTGGGTCTTCTACAACCTTTATCCATTCCAAGTTAACGTTGGGAGGATATTTCAATGGATTTTATCACAGGTTTACTCAAGTCCGAAGGAAAGAGTGTCATCATGGTGGTAGTTGATATACTTACCAAGTATGCACACTTTTGTGCATTATCTCATCCATTTAAAGCAGGTAAAGTTGCTACTACATTTATGGACACAATTCAAAAGCTACATGGAAACCCAAGGGTTATTGTGAGCGACAGAGATCCCATTTTTATTGGAAATTTTTGGACAGAGTTATTTTCTTGTTTGGGTACTCAATTAGCTCATAGCTCATCTTATCTTCCTCAATCCGATGGTAAAACTGAGATAGTAAATAAATGTTTGGAAGGATATCTTTGTTGTTTTGTATCCGATAAACAAACATAATGGGTCAAGTGGTTACCTCTCGCTGAATAGTGGTATAACACTTCCTTCCATACTGCAACAAAAATAACCCCATTTATGGCACTTTATGGATATGATCCACCATACATCACATCATCTTTAAGAGAAAATTTGAAGGTTCAAGCAGTGGAAGATCACATCGAGCATCAATAAGAAGTTCTCCAACTCTTAAAGGACAACATAAATTTGGCACAAAATCGAATGAAACAACATGTAGATCAATATCGCAGCGAGAGAAGTTTTGATGTAGGAGACTAGGTATTTTTAGGCTACAACGATACAAACAAATTTCCCTCAAGCAAGCTAAGAAGGATAATAAATTATCGCCAAAGTACTATGGTCCTTATAAGGTGTTGCAAAAGATTGGTACTATGGCATACAAATTGGAGCTTCCTGCTTCTTCACGAATGCATCCAATTTTCCATGTGTCATGCTTAAAGAAGGTTATAGGTGAAAATATTCTAGTTCAAACAATATTTCCAAAACTTGATGAGGAAGGAAAAATCATATTGGAACCTGAAACGATCACGGAAACCAGAACTCGATAGCTACGAAATCGATCAATTTAAGAGTATCTCATCAAGTGGAAGAACTTACCCACTGAAGATTCTACATGGGAGGATGAGAATTTTATACAGAAGCACCCAGATCTACTCAAGCGTTGGGACGACAATTTTTTGAAGGTGAGGGGCATGTTAGGTCCCTATATTACTAGTATAGTCCCTTATTGTTGTTAGTGTAACCCCCTTATTGTTATTATTGTACCCTTGTAAACCCCATATTGTTATTATTGTGCCCTTAAATTATTATTGTTAGGTCGGCTAGGATTACATTGTGGCCTTATGGGCTCTATATATAAGAAAGGAGGTTTTGTAATTTGTATCATCCAAGAATTTTTCATTTATGTAATGTATTGGAGGTTTCCCCCTCGAAGTGGCTTATTTCTAAGGCGTTGATATCTCTTTTCTTCTATTTTTGGAGCTAGTTTCACAACATGGTTTGTGGTTACCTTTGCTGGTCTCTTCTCATCCTCGGAGATCCGGTGGAGTGATAACATCTTGGCGACCATAATGGGGAACGAAGTAACAAATATTCCTTGGGAAAGAACGACAAGGATCAGATCTGATTGTTGATGGTGAACAACGATCAGAGACAAAAAAGGTTGTGCATGTTTCACTTGACGACTCTAGTGTCAAAGAATCCAAAGGTTCAAAATTTTCATGGCGACTCCACTGTTTAAGAACCACTAGGTTGAAGATATTTTTGGTGACATCACTATTGTAAAAATGGATTCAAATGCTAGAAGTTATGTTCCTATGAATAGAGCTCATATTCCTGGTTTTCCGAACCATATTCCTTGTATAGATTGGCAATTAGGACTGTCAAAGCTTAAGGGTCAGGACAGAGAAGATGCTAGTTTGCATTTGGTCAAATTTCATTTTCATATTCACAGACTTAAGATTGAGTTTCCTGAAGATTGCTCGATGAAGATGTTCATGGCTACCTTGGAGGAAAAAGCGAGATCATGGTATGAGAGTCTACCATATGCTAGTTTATATTCTCTAAAGGACTTTCATTCAATTTTCTTTCACCATTATCAAATCTCTAATTATTCCTTGTCGATGATTGATAGTTGTTGTGAGATATATGATAATTTCATTGAGTTTCTTGAAAATTTGTACGGGGATGAAAAGTGTCTAGATGATGAGATCATAGAAGCCCTATATGATTTTTCCTCCCAACAAGAATCAATAGCTTCCTCCTTGGATGAAAAAAACCGAGACCAAGAAAGAGAAATGCCTATTCCTGATCTTGAAAATGAAAATCATCAAGCCAATGTTAACTGCTATAAAACTCAAGTTTCTTCTTTGTCTGAATATGAGATAGATCAGCTCCTGAAAATTTGTGTTACAACCCAAGCTAATGCAGTTTTGCAGTGTTCACATAGTCAAGAATGTGCTAGTAAAACTTCTTCCATTATTGATAATGAAAATATGAGTTTAAATGATGACAGTCATGAGACCAATGAAACTATACAGGAATTTTTTGTGAGTAAGCCAATTTGTGATGATGATTTCTTGCAAAGAGATCAGCTAATAGTGCCTTCCTGTGACAAGCAAGTGCTCTTGGAATTGGAGTTGTTGAAGGCTAAGAGGCAAAATACCAAAGGTAAAGTAGTGATGGTTGATTATGACTTTGACCTTGCTGATGAGTCTGACCATGAAAATGATCAAGCCACCAGGAAAAGACCAAAAAAAATAGGTCTTAAGAGAGCATTGGAGAAAGAAAGGCTTCAAACAAAAAACTCACATTTGAAGAAAGGATTGCAAAGGAAATTGTGGATGATAGAGAAATATGGATAGATAGAGTGAACCTTCACCTTTAGAAGCTCTTTCAGAAGGTCAAAAAGGATAAATACATGCTTAGAAACATGGCCAATAGGTACAACACAAGAAATCATATTTGCAACATCAAGATCAAGCAGTTGAAGGACAAACTGAAGGGAACCCTAGCTAGGCAAAAGGACAAGGGAAAAAATGATATACTTGCTGATGCATCCTAAATTGCTTGAGACACTTCATCAGCACTTCATCTACCATTTTTTATGTTTTTTGGGTAATTTTTTGAAGTTTTGGGCATTTTGCCAAATTTTGGCAGACTTTCAGCACAGTCTACTTGTCAAAAACACAACGCCTAGGGCACTGTGATTTTTCCAGGAGCCTCCAAATGATAAATGGTCACCACCATTGGATTTATAAGGCCCTATACATCAAATTTTGACTATTGGAACATCAAATTTGGACATTTTGACAGGGATAAATGGCCAAAAACATCCAAAAAATCACCTTTCTGCCTCATTTTTTAGGCTGCCATTACACTTTTGACCAGTCTTGGGAGATTTTAGTGTTGAGTGCCTTAACTTCATCATTTTCAAAAATTAAGGGATTTTTTGGAAAATATATAGGAGTGACTTTACAATGATATATCTTGGGCTCAATTTGGACTTCAACACGTCCTCCAAAAGTGACCTTGAAGTTGGCACTGTGCTTTTGTCAAGGGCACTGCGCTTTTGTCAGCTGCTTGATACTTTCAAAATTTTCCAGATTTCTCAGTTTGGTCATGGAATTGATGAATTTTAATGATGTAATTAATACATGTAAATTTAATTAAGTCACTTTTAGTTACTAGAGGTAGATAAATTGGATAAAAATGTATTTTTTGGACAAATGAATCAGTTTCACCAAAGTTAGTGATGAGTTTGTTGACCTCCCTAGTATTTGGGTTTCCAGTTGAGAATTTTGTGGATCAACTCCAAAACTCAGGTTTTCGACCCATGAGGGTGGGAGAAGTTTGTTTTGGTATATATCCTTAACCTCCTTTCTCATTGCAAGGGTTGGATGCTGTTGGATTGATCACTGAATACTTTTTGTAATTAGACTTTTGGAAAGAAATAAAAGACCGAGTTGCAACTATTTTGATGGAATTATTGTGGTAATGTGATTTGACATTGTTTCTTCGTATGTTTTGGAAATTTTTTGAATGTATTTTTATTTCATATTCATTCCATTTATGAATGTAATTGTTTCCTAAGTTAGAAAGACATAATTCATTAAGCTTATGCTCTGTTTTGGAAGAATAGTTACAATTTGTTTCATCTTCGTCTAGTAGAAAATAATTCATATCTCTTATGATATTTTATCAAACCCTAGTAGTCTAAACCACTTCATCAAATATCCTTTTGTGTTTAAATTCTTATCTACCTTGCTCCATCAGATCCCTGCAATTCCGATCCTTGTTTTCCCTGACCTAATTTATTCCCTGACCTATTCACCATCCAACACCTCAAAATTCAATCAACCAAACTATAATGCTACTATACCTAGCCTAATATCTCATTGATCCAATCATATTGGCTGAGATCCATTGGAGAGAGCCCTCTACTTCCTAGTAGGGCTAGCTACTTGACGAAATATTGGTATATGGTTACTTTTGCTGGTCTCTTCTCAGCCTCGGATATCCGGTGGAGTGATAACATCTTGGCAACCATATTGGGGAATGAAGTGACAAATATTCCTTGGGAAAGAACGACAAGGATCAGATCTGATTGTTGATGGGGAATAGCGGTCAGACACAAAAAAGGCTGTGCATCTTTCACCTGGCGACTCCCGTGTCAAAGAATCCAAAGGTTCAAAATTTTCATGGAGACTCCACTGTTCAAGAACCAGTAGTTTGAAGATATTTTTGGTGACCTCACTGTTGTCAAAATGGATTCAAAATCTAGAAGTTATGCTCCTATGAATCAAACTCATATTCATGGTTTTCTAAACTGTATTCCTTGTATAGATTGGCAATCAGGATTGTCAAAGCTTAAGGGTCAGGATAGAGAAGATGCTAGTTTGCATTTGGTCAAATTTAATTTTCTTATTCACAGACTTAAGATTGAGTTTCCTGAATATTTTCCGATGAAGATGTTCATGGCTACCTTGGAGGAAAAAGCGAGATCATGGTACGAGAGTCTACCATTTGCTAGTTTATATTCTCTAAAGGACTTTCATTTAGTTTTATTTCAACATTATCAAAGCTCTAATTATTCCTTGTTGATGATTGATAGTTGTTGTGAGATCTCTGATAGTTTCATTGAGTTTCTTGAAAATTTGTATGGGGATGAAGAGTGTCTAGATGATGAGATCATAGAAGCCCTATATGATTTTTTCTCCCAACAAGAATCAATAAATTCCTCCTTGAATGAAAAGGACCGGGACCAAGAAAGAGAAATACGTATTCCTGATCTTGAAAATGAAAATAATCAAGCCAATGTTAACTACTATAAAAATCAAGTTTCTCCTATGTTTGAAGATGAGATAGATCAGCTCCTAAAAAGTTATGTTACAACCCAAGCTAATGCAGGTTTGCAGTGTTCACATAGTCAAGAATGTGTTAGTAAAACTTCTTTTATTATTGATAATGAAAATCTAAGTTTAAATGATGACATTCATGAGACTGATGAAACTATACAGGAATTTGTTGTGAGTAAGCCAATTTGTGATGATAATTTACTACAAAGGGATCATCTAACAAGGACTATTTTATTTCATGAAGAGGATAAGGCTGTTATGTTTAACAATATTGAAGAATGTTTTCTGTTCAAAGATGATTTAGAATATGAATTTGAGGAGTATGAACCTAAGAGAGACAATATGCCAGAGATAGAATCAAAGTAGCCCATGCTTGAGGAATTTACAACCAACACTCATATAGCAGAAGGTCATACTTCCCTATGCCTTCATATGGATCAACAACCAAGTGTTGTTTCAGATCAGAATGAAGAGTGTGCTTGTGTTTTTGTTGGATCTCAAGACAAGGTAAAATTTCATATTTTTGAAGATCCTTTTACTGATTTGCTATAGTTAGCAAGGAAGATTTATTTTATTGTTTTCATGGACCAAAAGCACATGTTCAATGGACACTTGGAGTGCCCTAGTTTTTGTTTTTTCTGCCTGCTAGAGGAAAGTGAGAAAAGAATTCAAGTAAGTAGCCAACTGCTGGATTGGTTACACTGGAAGGATCACTTCACATGATTGTACATATGTCTTCAATAGGTAGGTGGTTTTCATCAGGATTTTAAGCCTTCAAGTATCGGTGATATGTTTCCATCAATAATTTTTTTAGTTTTTATCAAAGTCAAGTAAGTTTTGAGTCAGTTTTGAGTTTGTTTCGAGTCAATTTATTATTTAATATTTCGGTCTTCAGTTTGTTTTCATCTTTTGACTCCATGCCCAATGGATAGGCTACTTTGGATTTTTATTCTATTCCCATTTCGCCATAAAAAAATAAATCAACTTCTATGAGGTGCCTATTGAACCAACTGGGGGTGAGCGAAACCATCTACCTCTCTGGAGAAACTCTGTGCAATGATGTGCATCTTGGCATCGTCATTGTCGATCTCTTCAAGATATATGAAGTCAATCACTTTGGAAACATGATGATAGGATATAACCTCTGATGTTCAATTGAAAAGAGGAAGCCTTTGACCATAATTCTGAGGTAGTGGAGTAAGCTGAAGCGGTAGGATCAGTGGAGAAAATATGGCCATGATTGATGGAGGAGGTGGTGGAGGTGTTGATTGAGTGAAAACTTGCAGAGGTAATGAAAGAATGAAAGGGGGGATTGATGATGTAGCTATATAAGAAGGTGAGATGATAGATGGAACAAAGGTCTATTGTTGATATTGAAAATAGGCCTTATTTGAACTTTCTTGAATTTTTTCTACCAAACCCTTGAGTTTATGAAAATTAGACTAGACTTCACTACTGATTTCAGACTAAAAATTTTCAGAAAATGGTGCAAAGGACTAAAAATAGAGAGGATCAAAGGTGGATTCTAAAAGAAAAATTTTAGACTTGGTACTAAACAAAGGTTTTTCAAATTTTGGACTATAGACCAAATCTTTTGGAACAAATCTCATAGGCATATAATTTGATTTTACAAGTGGAGGAACAACTCGTCCAACCTCTCAAGACTTGGTTTTGTGTTTTCTAAAAACACTCTCAGGATCATACACAATTGGTGAGATATTTGGGTCTGGATTTGACCTGGTATGTCTTTTAGGATCTAGCTTAATAAAGGAATTCTAGACTTTGGCTCATAATTTGGAATTCAAACTATTTTGAAAACTAGATCTTGTCACGTACAAGTCTAACTTTCAAAGGATTAAATATATACTCCTAGAGAATGTTTAGCAATTGGTCCTCAACAATGGTGCCAATAATGTTATCACTCTCCCTAAATTCCTAAGGCTGACAATAAGATTGGATAAAGGTAACCACATACCAACTTTAGGGCAGGTAGCTAGCCCTACCCGGACCAAAGAGGGCTCTCTCTTTGTCACTTTAAATAGTCAAATGAATGGCTGAGTATCATAATATTTTAGGCAAAACATGTAAGCTTAAATGAGTAAAATTTGTTTGATATTTTGAATGTTGGATAGGAAAGTCTGTGAATGGACTATAAATGAGGTTTCTAGGTCTGAACTTCGAGGTGAACCTATAGAGAGTGTGTGAGGCAAGGTAGGTATTTTGACAACATATTAATCAGTCATTGAGTATAGGATGAATATTGAGTAGAGATTGAATGAGAACTAAGGTGAATTCATTCAATTAAGAAGCAAATAAACATAATATGGTAAATATTGTATAAAACAGAGCATGCATAACATGAATTCTTCTCTAAAACTCACAAGATAGACATATATGAAGAAGTATAAATGGAAATAAGCATAATATTATAGGAAAGTATGATAAACATAGATTTTCCAAAGCACACCACAAGTATCTCACAATATTTCCTGCAAATCTGTTTTTGATTTCATTCCATAAACTGGTTACAAGAGTTCCACTACAAAATATGAGACTATCCAACGACAACAAAGACAAAAGAGAGTCTACTTATAGAAAAAATAGACCATGAAACCTCACTAGGTCAAAATCCCATCCAAAATGGATCATAAATGAAAAATATGAGTCATTTCCTAGTTTCTAGGGAGGTTAGAAACCATTCCCTGAATTTTAGCTACAAACTAGGAGTGTTTATCCCTTAAATTAATTACAAATTCCATAATAATAGGAAGAAAAAAACAACCTATTAACTATAATGAAAACTCATAGCCTCGAATTTGAGACCATTTCTGATCTTGACAAGTGTACTGAGGGAATCCAATGCCAATCTGTGACAATTCTGACTGAAGAATTTAAAAACAAATTGCATAAGCGTAATACAACATTGGAGGTACTTTTGATAAATTTTGAGAAGTCCAAATTCACTTCTGAAAGAACAGTCAACTAGCCTTGTGTGTATAGTTTCCAAAACATATTGAATTTTTCAAAATGGACCATGGGAAGGCCTTCAAAAATCCATTCTCCCAGGGTCACTCAAAAGCGTAATAAAGGGTCCAAAAAGGAGGTAAAAACATGAAAAATAAGTGGTTTTTGAGATTTTTCTCCCAAATTACAGCTTGTCATGCCAGGAGGGTTACTGATTTATGATGTATTAATCAATATACATCCATCCAAGTAAAGAAATCACCATTTGGATGCCTCCAAAATACAAATTCAAAGTGTCTGTTACCCTTTTGTAATGAGAAATTTCGAGAATTCTGCCAAAAATCATGTAAAATAAAAAAAATTGCTCCAAAGCATTCAAAATTGGTTCTTTGACACCTGAAAGAGATATGCTACATAGCTAATGAAGCTTCAGCCAATAAATCCAAGTTTTCCTTCTCATTGAGCATCATTTGTTCCTCTTTAAGCCTCTTTTTGACTTGTTTCAGCCTTACTTGGGAAATGGTATCCTTGGTACGATAATGAAATGTCATGTGCCTTTGGAACTTTTTATCCCTTTTAGAATTTGTCAAAAACTTCCCTAGATGCTCATTAACTCTTTATAGCCAAAGCTCTCTATCCTCATTGATCTCCATGACAATGAGCTCATCAAATGTTAACTCTTTAGATTGATGAATTTGTTGTTTCTCTTGCTCCAATGCCCTTTTTAAGCCTCTTATTATTGGTATTTTTGCATGTTCTTAAACTTCCTTCTCCTGCACTTGGTTAAAAAAAAAATATTCTCTCCTTTACCACTGTTTTCATCCATGTCTGCTTTGTGTTTACTTTGGAGGAGCTGATTCATTTGCAATTGAATATTTTCCCGCTCAAGGAAAGTAATTCGAGATTGGGCAATGGAGAAAGCGTCTTTCAACTCTGCAATCTCTTTGTCCTTCTCTTTGATGATGTATTCAAATAATTTGATCTTCTCATGTTCTAATGCCTTAGGCTCCCTTGGCACTAACTTAAGAGGCCGATCCTCTATTTGACATTGCTCATCATGGGTTCCAAGTGTAAGAAATCTCCTCGTAGACATAGGCACAAAAACTTGTCTCCTCCCTCTCTCATATGTGTGAGAGAATACCACAACCCTAGGGAAATATGAAATCTAAATAAGCATTCTAGAAGATCCAGTCTCCATTGGCTATGGTGATGATGTAATGGTAAGACAGAAAGCGCTGATGACAAACTCTCCAAGAAGTCTTCCCATGCCATGTTTATGGAGGACAAGTGATGCAACATAACGAGTTTGATAAGGCCATGATGAAAGAGACTAGTATGATGATATTCTCTTCTACTCTAAACCTTCTCAGTCATCTTGGTCAAGCTCTTGTATAATTAATGAGGCAAATCAAGTGTTTTTAATCTGGTAATATACATCAAAAGCCTGATTTGATACTTGTATAGCCTAGAGAATCTTACTTCGTATGTAAATTTTCTTCATTATAAACATCATCAAAGGATCATACTTGTTTATGAGGTTTATAAAAGGAAAAAGAAATTTTGGATCATCTCTACCATGAGGCTTTAGAAACCGCTTGTAGTTTTCAATGTCAATATCCATACCCTTGAACCACTGCTCTCCCTAAGAAGGGATACCTGTAGCTGAGGTAATTAGGTCAGGTGATAAGTTTACTTCCATACCTAGAAGAGTGACCTTTCCCATATTTTAGTTGGTTGAAAAAAGGCTGGACAACTGAAGATGATACCTTCCTTCCATAACCCTTTCACAAAATGTTAAGCACTGAGTTCTTTGAAAGAATATTATGGCCAATGGTGAAGCATTAATCTCGTGCATGGTGAATGGATCAAGTCTGAGATGGTGCCCTCCTTTTAATCTCTTCTTGTCACTTTCCATGGTGTTTTTAACTGGAATGATGAAAACCCTAGGATGTTAATGAAATGAGTGGATGTGAATGGAAATTTGGAAAATAGAGTGTATGAAGGTGCGAGTTTGGTGGATGAAATGGAGGGTCTTGAAGCTGAGAAAAATTATAGAAAAATTTGAGTGGGTAATGTTGTGTGTCAGTTTCAAGTTTAAGGTGGAATGAAGGAAAATGGATGAGTGTAAGGTGTCAAAATGTCTAAAACATAGGAAATTCCAAAATTTGACTGTGAGAATGGCCTGTGCAACAATAGGAAAAGTTTGTGAGGTGAAAAATGGGTGATGGGGTTGCGTAAAAATTCTGCCAAAATTCGATGAGTAGGATGGTGTCTTGTCTCCATAGTGAAGGTTAAATGAAAGCAAATGGATGAGTGGAAGTCATTCAAATCCTCAAAACACAATCATTTCCCAATTTTGGTTGTGGGAAAAAACTAGTGAAGAAGTGTTTTAATTTTTGAGGGTTATGGAGCTAGAATTTTTTTTTGATAAAATTTGAGAGGATATGCTGATGCCTTAGCTCCACAATGCAAGTGTAATGGATGAAAATGGATAAGTATGAGTCCCTCAAAACCCTGAAAAAAAATCTTGTATTTTTTCACTATTTTCACTCCTCTCACTATGTAAAATAGCCTTAGATTAGGATTTTATTGTTCTTGACATGTTATGAGGGTAATGTGATAGCAATGTAGATGGGCATGGGGGTGAATGAATGTGATAGGTTAGGGTTTAGTTTTCAATAGGTTTAGGGTTTGGGTTGAATAGGGTAGGGTTTTGTCAAATTTTTTTTTTTGTTGATATGTGGACAGTGGAGAGATGGAGAAGACATAAAATACATATGCATCTTTTTCAACCTCTTTCAATGATGCATCTTTTTTCTTAGGCTGATCTTTGTGTGAAGAATATTTCTTCTGTCCTCCTTCTTGGACTTATTTATCTTTCCTTTGATTGCTATAAGAATATTTTTTTCCTTTAACAGGTATAGGAACAACAGGTCCCTTGTCTTTACTTTGATTTGGGGCATCAACTTCTTTGGGATGAGCATCTACTTGAGCTTTCTGTTTGTTTGTTTGTTTGTTTTTTTTTTCTCTGATTAGAGGTTATAGGAATATTGCTATTCCTCAAGCCATACTATCTCTGCACTTGAGAAAGAGCATACTGATATCCCCTTTGATAATATTCCGTGCACACTGATAATATGTCATCATTTGAAAATACAAATTTCTGATCATAGGATGCACAAATTTCTGTAGAAAATTGATCTTCTTCAGTGAGGAAAGTAGGTTGTTGATTTTCCTCAAATAAATGGTTCTCGCCAAAAATTTCTTCTTCATCATCTTCATCAGAGGCTTCAATATAATTCTTCTAAAATGGAGTGTGAATTTGTTGCTGCCTTGTTTGGATCCTGACCCCTCTATTCCCTTTGCTTGATAATGTATTGGGGCTGCTGATTTTGACCCCTGAAATTGGGATTGCTAATGGAGGGTTCAGTTGTCGATCAATGATGGACGTTTTATACATCATCTTCTCCATGGTCTTGACCAAGGTATCTAATTTTCCTTCTGATGAAGTGGACATTTCTTCTTTTATAGTGACTCTTTTTTCTGTCTTGATTTTAGACTTCTTGATGATCAAACTAGCTTCCATGCTCACTGTGTTTCTCTTCATTTCTTCAAGAGTTGATGGGTTTCTTTCCCTCCACTGATAGGCCATGTGAGGATAAAAACCATCAGGATAATGAATTAAAGCAAGGCCTAGAGGAGGCTTAATATTATCTGGAATTGAATCATATATTTTTTTGAATATAGCTGTAAAGTCTTGGACATACTCATTTGGATTCCTTTTTAGGGCATTATACTTAGCCATGATCTGCAATGGATTTTCTTCTCTTCCAATTTCACCATAAAAAAATCAATCAACTTCTGTGAGGTGCCTATTGAACCAGCTGTGAGTGAGCGAAACCATCTACCTCTCCTGAGAAACTCTATGCAATGAAGTGCATCTTGGCATCGTCATTGTTGATCTCTTCAAGATCTATGAAGTCAGTCACTTTGGAAACATGCTGATAGGCTATAACCTCTAATGTTCCATTGAAAAGAGGAAGCCTCTGACCATAATTATGAGGTAGTGGAGTAAGCTGAAGCGGTAGGATCAGTGGAGCAAATCTGGCCATGACTGATAGAGGAGGTGGTGGAGGTGTTGATTGAGTGAAAACTTGCAGAGGTAATGATAGAATGAAAGGAGGGCTTGATGATATAGCTGTATAAGAAGGTGGGATGACAGATGGAGCAAAGGTCTGTTACAGATATTGAAAATAGGCCTTCTTTGAAATTTCTTGAATTTTTTCTACCAAACCCTTGAGTTTATGAAATTAGACCAGACTTCACTATCAATTTCGGACTGAAAAGTTTCAGAAAATGGTGAAAAGGACTAAAAATAGAAAGGATCAAAGGTGGCTTTTGAAAGAAAAGGTTCAGACTTGGTTCTAAACAAAGGTTTTTTAGATTCTGGATTATAGACCAAATATTCTGGAACAAATCTCGTAGGCATATAATTTGAATTGACAAGTGGAGGAACAACCCTTCCAACCTCCCGAGACTTGGTTTTATGTTTTCTAAAATACTATCATGATCATACACAATTGGTGAGATATTTGGGTATAGATTTTACCTTGTATGTCTTTTAGGATCCAACTTAAGATAGGAATTCTAGACTTTGGCTCATAATTTGGAATTCAACCTGTTTTGAAAACTAGAGCTTGTCACCTACAAGTCTAACTTTTAAAGGATTAAAGAAATAATCCCAGAGAATGTTTAGCAATCGGTCCTCAGCAATGGCACCAAGAATGATATCACTCTCCCCAAATTTCTAAGGTTGGTAGTAAGATTGGATAAAGGTAACCACAAGCCAACTTTAGGGCTAGTAACTAGCCCTACTTGGACTAGAGAGGGCTCTCTCTTTGTCACTTTAAATAGTCAAATGAATGGTTGAGTATCATAATATTTTAGGCTAAACATGTAAGCTTAAAGGAGTAAAATTTGTTTGATATTTTGAATGTTGGATAGGAAAGTCAGTGAATGGAGTTATAAACACTAGAAAATTTGGCCCAATTTCCGATGGCCACTTCGTCGCTATTCCGACACATAGTCATTGCAAGAGCGACAGTTCGAGGACATAAAAAATGTGGTTTGCCATGATGTCGCAATTCCAACGCCTTGACAAAGTGTCGCAATACCGACACTTTTTCTGTCGCTTCCAAACAAGTGTCGCTCTTCCGACCTTTCACAAACCGTTGCTCTTCCGACGTTTGTAAACTGTCGCAATTCCGATGAAATGTGGTCCGACGTTATGAATGTCGCTCTTTCGACATTTTTATACTGTCACTCTTTCGACGTTTCTAAACTGTCGCAATTCCAACGCCGTACAAAAGTGTCGCAAGACCGACGCATTATATAAGTGTCGCAATACTGACGCTTTCCAAAAGTGTCGCAATACTGACGCCAGGAAGAACTGTTGGAATATTGACGGACATCACAAGACCGACGAAAATGGAAATCGTTCAAAACGTCGGAAGACCGACGCTTATAAGGTGTCGGAAGAGCGATGCTTATAAAGTGTCGGTATACCGATGGTGGGTTCAATTTCAAAAAAAAAATGAAACTTTAAAACGGGACAGTAAATCTCCAATATTTGTTGAAATAGAGCTCTCGTATTGCATTTATATAAAACATAGTATAGCCTTTTTTTTATTGAAGTGCGGGTCTCGTTTAAAGGATGAGTGGTCCTCGCCACCCACGAAAGGAGACAACGAGGCAGACCACATCGGAAAACAGTTAGCACACATGCGGTGGGTTTACATTGGAGCGGGTTTCATTTGGCCCGTTCGCGTAGTGGAAATCTGGACCCGAAAAAGATTAGGGCGGAATTGATATGGAGTTTTCGCGTACAGTTTTCATCCGTACGCCAGCCCAAAATTCAGACCCCAATTTTTATAGGGCATATTATATTGAGAATTCGCGTCACAAAATTGGCCGACGTCAGCAGGCTATTTTGGAACGCGAGTTTGGTTTATGCAGGATGGTTTATTTTTGTTTCAAGTCCGGCGGGGTCCACCAGGCTAAAGGGTTTATTGAAGTTTTGTTATGTTTTTAAGTTTTAAAACATATGCGACGGAGTTCAAAGATTTACAAAGGTTTTGTTTCATTTGCAATAGTGTGACGTATATATATATGTTATATATATATATATATTTCATATATATATTAAAACATTTATAAAGTGTGGATCCCAGGAGCATTTTAATAGCTTTGTTTTATTATTTACATAGTTTTGTTCTGTTTTTAATATATGCGTTGCATCTAAAAGAAAAGGGTTGTGAACCTGTGTTGTAATGTAATTTTAATTTTGTAATGCACAATAGTGCAAATTTTAAAAAACAATAGTGTTATTTTGTGAGAGATACAGTGTAAGAAATACACAGACAATGTATTGTTTTGGTTGATTGGCACTGCGTTTTTGAAGCAGTCCATATTTGTAATAGTTTTTTTTTTTGAAAGTTAATGAAATAGTTTTCAAGTGGAAACTCTGTCTCCTGTGTCAAGAATTTCTAATTTCTCTGCATTAGAAGAGGAAAGTATTACTCTCTCCATTGGTATTCTGGAAATTTCAAATATTCCAACAATGTTTATGGTAACTAGAACAGTTCCATAAAGTTAGCTTAGAAATTGTCAAATAAGAGTGATGCAAACCATTTCCATTGTTTTCTATTTATGGGGTATTGTGGGAGATGTTTGGGGTAAGAGAAGCTTATACACAATGTAGCCATGCGAGAAATTTTAATCCAATGACCAGGAGATCAAATTTATTTTGCATGGTGTTCAAAGGTTTAGAGTTGATGATTTGACAATATAAGAAGTCTAAGAAATATTCATGCATTTTTATTGATCTTGACTCTTGAACACCAAAATACTGAATGAGATGGTATTGCAAACTACACTATTGAAGGATACAAGTGTTGATATACATCTGTAATCTGCAGGTGGAGTTCATCTGGATCAAGCCTACCTTGATACATGTATAATCTGACTCTTGTCCCTTAATAACCACATTACTCAACTGTTTGAATCTTCATTTCGAAGAGTCGCAAGTCAGGGTTGGCATTAATAATGTCAAAATATGAAACAAAATTTTCCAACAGCCTGATTAAAAGTGCAGTAGTTCTTGGCATATAAACTCATGGAAATGTGCAAAGTGGTAGTTAAACTATCCAAATCCAGTGCATATAAATCCTTGTCGTAAGCTGAAACCTGTTTTGACTAATTCATAATGACAATCGCTTGAAAACGTTCGGTGAATTTGAAGTAATCTGAAAGAGACATGGTATTGTGGCATCAATAAATCTAAAGAAACCAACTGTGAAAATCTTAGTCACTGTTTTGGAGAGATGATGGTTTGTCTGAGTTCCCTTTGTGAGTATTACAGGTGTGAACTACTAGAATAATCCTTACTAATATATGTTAAGACTCAACATGGCTATAAATTAAGGAGATTGCTACGCTTCAACATCAACATGTTTTCAAGTAGGAGCTGCTTAATTTTGTAACAAACTTCTCTCTGGATGTAAAAATTTGCAGACACTGAAGATTACTCAGGTGATGCCTGAAATTTCCACTGAATTCCTATAAGAATCTTAGATTTGTGACAGAAATCATTTTTCTAATATATTAGCTTACTCCTTTTAAGTTTGTCTCATTCAACTAATAAAAAAATGTTTCAAGGAGTCTAATGAAAACTAGATTATGTGTGAAGCATAAAATAATCATTGATGCTAGACTTGGAAGTTAAGAAGTATAATAAGAAGTAGATACACTTCTCTAAAGCATAATACCATTTTTCTGAAGCATAAGACAATCATTGATGCTAGACTTGGAAGTTCGAATAAGATGAGATAAAACAACGAAAAAGGCATTCCATTACTTGCATGAAATATGAGTACCGCCTTTTACCAGTAAGCTGGGAGCAAGGTCTAGATTTTAATTGACATCGATCCTTGTGAACTCAAATTTCACTAAAAACACAATTTTTGTATGTTTTTCAGCATATGGTTAAAAATGATGGTGCATCAAAATCTATATTGTTGGGCCGAATACATAAGTAATAAAAAATTCTCTTTACCAAGTTATTCGCTTCATCAAAAGCCTGATCTTCACATGTGACACTTTTGCGAGGGATGAATATCAAGTGGGTTGTGACATTTTAAAACTTGGTTCGCGGTGAAGTGCCCAAAAGGAAAGTCTATAAAAGCATCTGCGACCTGTGTCATTTCATAGTAGCGGATGATTTGATATCATAATGAAGGTGCTCCAATTCAAGCAGTGTAGAAGAGGCAGGAGCCTACAAGGCAGATCCAAACTTTGGAGAAGAGCAAGGCAGATCCTGGGAAGAATGAAGAATTTGGGAATCTGGGATCTCTTCCAGAGTCCATGATACCAAAGGTTTGTCCTGTTTGTAGATATTTCTCATCTACATCCAATATAGCCTTAAATTCCCACATAGATCACTGTCTATCAGGTGAGTCAAATGCTAAAAAATCTGGAACAAATTTTTCCAAGCCTAAAGTGAAGGTGAGAAAAAAATGATCAATCCTAGATATAATTGCTGCATCACTTGTTTGCATACTAGAGGATTTGGATTATAGTACTAGCAAAGAGAAATCGACCGCTGATGCACATCCATTACCTTTGGGTCAGCTCAATCTCAGAGACACCACCAAGCAGAGGCAACATCAATGCAAAGATCTCAACATTTCAAAATTAATGCAAAGATCTCGCGTAGTGGTAATGCATGTATTTCAAAAGAAACAAATAAAAATGCACATTCTAACCCATTCGAATAACCACTGTAGCAAGGGTTTACATCTAATTAGATCCAATCCGTATATCGATGGAAAAAAATTAATATAATTACATTTTCCGTAGCAAAGGAAACTTTGCGAAAACAGAAAAGGAATATAAAATGAGGATATCAAGATGTTTAGATGACTCAGTACAACAATTATTTGTGCTTAGTAGACACATCACTGTATTCTTAATGCTTTTTTTGTAGAATACTAAACAGATTTGTCCAAAATTTGAGATGAAAACTGTAGTCTCTACTACGTTTGGAAAATTGGAGGTTTATAAAAGATAAACTGCGAACATAATTGTACCACTATGATAAGAAGCTGTAAGAAGCATTCCTTCTACTTCAAAACATGGAACTACCTTAAGAATGCTTATGGTTGATATAAATATTAGAGCATGGCAGTTAAATGTAGTAGTTATACTGAAATACTGAATAACAACTTGAGAGTGCTCTTCAGATACTTTACGAATGCACCAAATTAAAGCTATACCATTACTAAAGATAAATGGCCAAAAATAGTCAATTTTGATATCGTGAAGTTATGTCTTTCTCGGTAGCAAACTAGGGATAGGATGGAAAATATGAGAGAACTAAGTTCCAAGGACTAAAAAAACAAGGCCAACATAGTTTTGCCTTGTGTTAGTGTCAGTCTAGTCATACTTCCATCAGTGATCAAAAATGCTCTTTTTGCATTTGCATATTAGGAGTCCCATAATAATAAATTTCACCATTCCGCTAGGTCATGGATTCATTGATGGTAGTAATTTTTTATCAGTTGTCCCTCATGAGGTACTTGCTGATTTTCCTTTCTATGGTCTTTAGTCATCGGTCACTTCCATTCTCAAAGTCATATCAGTGGGTCAAAGGATGGGTCTCATTAGTTTCTAGGGTCTCACCATGGTCAAATTAATGAGTCAAATGTCAATAATATCGGCAAGGTCACGAGGAAGTCAATAAATTCGAAGTCACAGCACCTGGAAGATCAGAGATATCATTTATTCAGTTTGATGCAAGTTTCACCTCAAAACCATGTTTTGAGGTGAAAGCATAATACTTTGCCCTTCAGTCACTATTCAGAAACTGTTATCTCCACAAAGTGATGTCCCTGCCTTCAGAGAATTTTTCCATAGCATGTTTAGTGCCAAATCATCTTCAAAATATATCCATCAGAAAGAGCCCGGAAAGAGCTTTCGAACGATATACTACACCCTCAAAACTGACTTCTGGATCGAAATTTATGCTTAAGTGAAGTAAAATTCCCTAAACTTCCCCTATTTCCCATGTTTTCCCTTTTAACTTTATGTTTAAAGTTTTAATATTTCCTTTTAAAAACCCCTTTTCCCCCTTTCCGATTACAAAATCACATTATAAATATTTTAAATAATATGCGATTTAATTATAAAACCACTTCCCCGACCATACCCCATAGGACTTTATAATAAACAGATATCAAAGTTTATTATAAGTTCCGCCCCTTAACCACTTCCCCTTTCCATCCCCGCTATAAATTGTAATAAAAATTTATTATAAAGTTTTATATTACATATAACCCGTCGCAATCGCATCCCCTTATTTAATCACAATCGCAAATATTTCCAATCGCAACATTTATTTGAATCACTCCGATCGGCTCATCGCAAATATTTGCGATGCGAGATCCTCCTATCGCAAGTCCTGCTCAGCTCCTCCGATCGCAACATCGCAATCGCACCATCGCTCCGATCCGCCCGATCGCACCATCCTCCAATCGCATAATCACAAGTCCTTCCCTCCAATCTTTGATTGCTTCGATCCCCGATTGCTTCGATCCTCCGATTCGCTTCCCCCGATCAATCACATCGCAACATTTGAAATACGCGTTGCGATTACCACTGCTCCCGATCTCCGATTGCGATTGACCTGTCGGACCCACTGTACCATACTTCCGCCCATTCATATAATATAGGGCCTTCCCATTTGCAAATTTGAAATTTTTTATATTTCATTTTTTACAAAGGTTTTCCATTATTCCTCTCTCCCCAATCACATCGGAAGTTTTATTTCATATATCACTTCGCCCGACCCGCTCAATTCTGATTGCGATTACACTGATATATCCCTCCATCGGTTCACTCCGATTGTGATTTATGTGGGTTCCACCTCCTTTCCGTTCCTCTTTCCCATTAAAAAATTGGTTTCCCTTCACAAGAGCATGGAATTTCATTCTGTCTTCTTTCAACGACAGTTGATTAAAAAATCAGAGAATAATGGAAAGCAAAAGAATAGTCAAAGGGCCGAGAGCTTATTTAAAACAAAGATTGTTGCAGTAAGCAGCAAAATAGGAAATCTGTTCATCAGATTACCTATTTTCATTCATACATCCTAACAGCAAAATCTACAAAAGCAGTCAATGTAATGCTGTCCCTTATTTTCAGGGGCAGATTGTTGTATTACTCTCTATGATTGTATTTCAGTTCTTCAGCTGTTAGAACAAATCCCTTTTCTGTGGATCTATGTTCCCACATTTCAGCCTATTTATTGTAATGTAAATCATTTTTAAGCAGTCTGAGTTGGAGAAAGTAGGGGAATAGAGTGGAAGAAACATCTCTACGCTTCATTGTATAGTTTGACATGAATTAATAAGAGATGCAGCTCTGATTTGTGGGATCCATGTGGTATGAGAGTTAACATTTGTTTTTCTTTTTTGTTTCATATGTGAATTTTTATGTGTTTCATTCATCCATAAACATTTCCTTTTGAATCTTTCAAGATAGAAAGGTAGAATCCATCTCTATATGCTCTGCCTTGGGAAATCATTCATACTCTGTATTTTTCTTCTGTTTGAAAAGGATCCATTTATTGTGCCCTTTTCAGCTCCGCACCAGTCTTTCCATCCCATCCTTATTAAATTTAATTGCTAAGTTTCTTGCCTATCTTGCCTCATGAAACACCCCGTGTCCTGATTTAGTTCCCGGTTTCAAACTGTCCCTTTTTATCCTACACGTCCCTGAAAAATTCATTCATTTTATTAAACCTTTTATCCCTATCATTTTACCTAGCCTAATATCAGTCCATTTATTGTGTTCCATTGAATATTCTTTCACGGAGAGAGCTCTCTCCTGTCCTTGTAGGGCTAGCTACAAGGCTAAGCGTGGTTTTGTTGTTATCCTAATTTGCCTTTGTAGCCTGGGGTCCAATTCAGGTGCTAACATCTCTGGCAACCATACTGGGGAGAAAATATTCAAGATTGCTGGTTTGTTAGTGTTATTTGTTTTATAAACTACAGACGGAGCCTGAAGTTATGCTAGGTAGCCTTTGAAATGCACATTGCATTGCAAGTGCATAAGTAGATAAATACTGCTTCAGTCAATCTTCGGTCTAGTTTTATAAACATAACATCTGACTTGCAAGATTTGCCCCAGTACATCAAATAATTCCAGAATTTTGAAAGATGATGTTAAGATTTTTTCTAGGCTACAAAATAAGGCTTTTGTAAAATAGAAATTCGACCACACTGGCTTCAAGAAGATACACCAGGGCTAATCCAAATCCAAATCCTCCCCCTGTGTTTGAAAATCCAAATATTATACCAAGAATTGTCAGAAGACAAGAAGGATCATTAAGCCCTAGACCCGTCTTCAGGTCCTATACTTGGCCCAGTGAATGGTTTTTTGTAAAATATCTTTCCTTTGACGAGAATTTTGAGCTTTCTTTATTTAGGAATAAGTCTGAAAATGACATTGATGATACAGTTCTAGATCCCGATTTCCTTGTAGATATTGAAGTCCAAAGAGAAAATACCTCCATTGATGATTACATTTTGAATTCTCCTCAGTCCATCACTGTAAAAAATATCCCTGAGCCTTCAGAATCATCAGGAAAAGCATTTCCCCCTCTCAATACATCAACATTCCCATCAGTCAACTCCCAATTATCATCTCCTCCATTAACACCATCCTCAAATCCTACAAATCCCGTCGTAAATCCACCCAGAGTTATGGCTACCAGATATGCACCCCTGGTCTTACCCCAGGTTCTCAATGACATGCCAGCTGACTATCAAAGCAAAATTCATATTTTTTATGCCATTCAGAGCATCATGGCTCAGCAACATGTTGATAAAATGAATGACTTTTTTGATTTGCATGAGGTAGAAGAAGAGAATGTAACGATGAGGCTGTTTGTTCAAAGTTTCGGAGGCGAAGTCAGAAAGTGGTTTAGAGCCCTACCGCCAGGCACAATTCGCACTTTGCAGGAGTTGCACGCTCAGTTCCTGGACCGATGGGAGGTAAAAAAGAATCCACTTCAAATTCTGTCTGAATATGAGAACATTAAAAGGAATGTGGGTGAAACCGTGCAGGATTATTGTTTGAGATTCAATGCTGTATATAATGCTATTCCAACTAATTTGAAGCCTCCTGAGGGACTGGCATTGTTAAAATCCCCCGATGGATTTGATGCCGACATGGCATATCAGCTGCGTGAAAGAGATCTGTCTTCACTTGAAGACATGCAAAAGATAGCAGTTAATTTTGAAGCAAATTTGCTGGCTAAAAGAGCACGAGCCAAAGCTGAGAAAAGAGTTACAATAAAAGAGGAGGCCTCTACTTCAGACAATAAAATGGACACTCTGATCATAACAGTGGAAAAAATGGTTGATAGGTTAACCATCACAGATAGACCTGAGCCTCAAATAAGAAATCCGAATTTCAGAATTAAACAGAGAGAGCCGAGAATGCAGGATCAAATTGCGTCACCACAACAGAAAATTAAAGCTCCTTGGCAGCAGAACTATGTGCAAGGAACAGATTCAGATGACGACGATCCTATGATTGAGGCTAATCATTTTTTCATGGCTGATGGTGCGCCCATTTTCCTTACAGAAGACGAAGAATACACAATGGCGACTCCAGACATTCAAAAAGACCAAAATTTCATTTTGGCCAATGTTACAGTACTGGAAAAAGAGTCTGATGACTATCAGAGAGGGTATATGAATGCTCTGTCGGCTCAGCGAAGGCAGTACTCTTTAAGGAACAAAGAGGTTATAGTCAGCCCCATCCAAAAGAGAAAGTAACTCCAAATGAAAAACGATGCACAGAAGAAAGCTAAGGAGCCGGCTAATCCTTCCTCTAGCAAAGCACCTGCAGTTGCTAAAGCAACCAATGAGAAGATCCAGCAAAACACAGTAAAGGAGCCAACAGAGAAGAAAGTCCCGCCCATTAAAGAGGTAGAAAAGTCTCCCTCCTTTAATCTAGAAATTGAAATCTCTAAATTAAAAGTGTCTATGCCCCTCATAGAGTTGGTGAAGAATAGTGTGTATGAAACTCAGGTGTCCAAAGTCTTGCAAATAGATTCTGTCTCTGATATGGTCAATGTAGAAGACGACTACCCTGAACTTATTTTCGGTCCAGCCACAGAAGAATCTGAAGAAAATGAAGTCCCTCCTTTTTACTTGAATCTTAGAGTACATGAGTTTATTTTGCATTATGCTATGTTGGACTCCGGGGCCTCACATAATTTGATTCCCAAAGCTGTTATGGAGAAGCTAGGCCTTGACATCACTTGTAAATATCATGAATTTTATTCCTTCGACTCAATTAGGGTCCACTGTATTGGTTTAATTAAAGATTTGGTAGTGTCGTTAGATCATATTCTAGCAAAGAATGTCTTAATGGATGTAGTTGTTGCTGATGTCCCACCAAGGTTTGGAATGCTTCTATCTAGGTCTTGGGGTGCTAAACTCAAAGGAACTATGCAGCTTGACTTGTCTTATGCCACTATCCATGTATTTGGCCAGTTGAGGAAGTTATATAGAGAAAAGAAAATGAAATATATGATTACTGGCAAAGACAAGCCTGTAAATCATCCCATTAATGCTGTCCATACAGACTTAGAGTCTTTTGTCTTGTATTCTGATGGTGGTTTAAATGATGAGAATGTTCAATTGGTACAAGTGGATGAAATACCTGAGATTTCAGAGAATTTCAGAGAGGTCCTCAAAAAGGAAAAGGACAAAGCAGCAAACACTTCTGAACCTCCTGCCTGCCAGCAGCAAAGGGAAAATGAACAGCCAGAAATCAGCCAAGGTAAAGAAGAGAAAGAAGAAAATTTCTAGCATCTTCAAGAAGAAGAAGAAGGCCTGTGGAGTATGGATTTTGATGGAGTTGTTGGTAAGGATGGAGCTGGCATTGGAATATGGATTAGAAGTCCTGTTTTTAAACGTGAGAAGGTTCCCAGTAATGTTAGAGTTTGTGTCTATAAGTTAGCTTTTGATTGCTCTAACAATGAAGCAGAATATGAGGCTTTGATTGCAGGCCTCAAAATTTTGAAGAAGCTGAATGCAAAAAGGATTTCTATATATGGCGACTCGGAATTAATAATCAAACAGGTGAAGGGAGAATACCAAACCAAACATCCAAGATTGAGGGCATACAGAAATGTAGTCTTGGACATTTTGAAAACATTCCCAGAATATACTTTGACATCAGTGCCCAGGATGCAGAACATTATTGCTGATTCTCTCGCCACTACTGCAAGTAACTTGAAGATTCTGATGAACTCCAACAATAAGTTTGAAATCTATGTCAAACATAGGCCTGCTGTTCCAAACAATTTAAGGTATTGGCAAGTATTTTGGTATGATAATGATATCAATGCATTTTTGCAGGGTGATGGAAAATTCAAAGATACTCCAATGGAGGGTGAGTATGAGGTTGATGATCAGGAGTTGGAAGCAAACCAGATGGACATTTTTCAGTTAAAGGATAATGTAATTGCTAGAGGTCTCATACCTCTAGAGGAGCTTTTTGACCAGGATAATGTCAAGAAGAAACCAAGCTTGGTGCCCACAGAGAAAGGAGTTGAAGATGTGAATATTGGAATAGCTGATCAGCCCAAGTTTGTCAAATTGTCAAAGGCATTATCCCCTGAGGTAAAGGAGAAGTATGTTAAATTTATTTCTGAATTTTTTGATGTATTTGCATGGGATTATTCAGATTTGAAAGTGTATGATAAGAACATAATTCAACATACAATTCCTATCAAGCCGGATCAGAAGCCTTTCAGACAGAAGTTGAGAAGAATCAATCCAAAGCTGTTGCCATCAATTGAAAAGGAGGTAAACAGATTGTACAAAGTAGGAATCATAGTTCCTATTAGATTTTCTGATTGAATTTCGAATTTAGTCCAAGTGCATAAAAAGACTAGAGAAATAAGACTGTGTATTGACTTTCGGAACTTGAATAAGGCATCCTTAAAGGATAATTACCCACTTCTGAAAATGGACCATATTCTGCAGAGAGTAGTTGGAGCATCTAGGATGTCACTACTTGATGGCTACTCAGGCTACAACCAAATCTTGGTGCATGAGAAGGACCAAGATAAAACTGCCTTTACAACACCCTGGGGAACCTTCTAGTATGCCAAGATGCCCTTTGGACTGAAGAACACTGGAGCCACTTTCCAGCGTGCAATGGACATTGCTTTTGCGAATGAAAAATATGTTTTTCTTGTTGTTTATTTGGATGATTTGACAGTGTTTTCAGGTTCAGATGATGAGCATTTGCACCATCTAAGAGTGGTTTTTCAGCGTTGCAGAAAGTTTGGGATTTCTCTCAATCCCAAAAAGAGCCTTTTTGCAATGGATGAGGGCAAATTGCTCGGGCACATCATTTCCAAAGATGGCATCCGCATAGATCTAGCTAGAGTGGAGGAAATTCAGCTCATAGATCTTCCACAGAACAAGAAAGAGATTCAAGCCTTCAATGGTAGGATGAATTTTTTACGTAGATTTATACCTAATCTGGCTGAGCATTTGAGAGAAATGACCAATATGTTGAAAAAAGATAGCAATGTTAAGTGGAGTGAGGAAGCTATCAAGTCATTCAATCTGGTAAAGTTTTCTTTGTCTAATGCCCCAATTCTGATCAGTCCCGACTATACCCAAGATTTTATTATATTTTCGTTTGCATTTGAGCATACTTTGGCTGCTGTTTTAATGCAAAAGAGAGATGGAGTAGAAAAGCCAATCGCATTTTTCAGTAGGAATATTAGAGATGTTTCTTTAAGATATAATATTATTGAAAAGCAGGCATTGGCTCTTGTCAAGGCATTGAAAGATTTCAGGGTCTATATTCTACATTCACACACTAAAACATATGTCCCTAACGCAGTAGTCAAGTATTTGCTCATGCAAACTGATCTAGAAGGTTGAAGAGGCAAATGGATAGCAGCTATGTTGGAGTACGATCTGGAGATCAAGCCTACTAAGTTGATCAAAGGCCAAGGTTTGGCGAAATCAAATCTGCATGCTTTAGATATAAACCTCATTTCAACAATGTCAGAAGAGGAAGATGAAAGTTTGCTGGTTCCCATTTCAGATATTTTTCTGCAGTCCCCTTGGTATTCAGATATTGTGTATGTTCTTCAGCATCTCTTGCCTCCTCCAGGCATGTCTAAGAGTAAAGGTAGATCTTTGAAACTCAAATCTGCAAAGTATTGTATCTTGAATAGTGCTCTTTTTTGGAAGGATCCGGGAGGCGTTTTTCTAAATTGCCTGATTGAAGAAGAACCTGAGAAGGTAATGCATGATTTCCATAAAGGTGACTGTGGTGGTCACCTGTTTTGGAAAGCTACAGCGAACAAGGTATTGAGAGCCAGGTATTATTGGCCCACATTGTTTTATGATTTATATAAAACTGTGATGAATTGTCATGAATGTAAAATTTTCCAAGGGAAGAAGAAATTGCTTCCATTTCCTTTGAAACCTGTTTCAATGAACGCGCCCTTTCAGCAGTGGGGGATCGATTTTATAGGAGAAATACATCCCGCGTCCTCAGCACAACAGCGATGGATACTGACTGGGACAGACTACTTTACGAAATGGATCGAGGCCATCCTTGCCAGGCAAGCAACTGACACAGTAATTATTCAATTCCTGGAATCAAATATTTTATCCCGTTTTGGTTGCCCATGTAAAATTGTGACAGATAATGCAGCCGCATTCAGATCAAAGAAAATGGTTGATTTCTGTGATAGGTACAACATCGTGCTGGGCCATTCAACAACGTATTATCCGCAAGGCAACGGCCTGGAAGAATCGTTGAACAAATCGTTGATGAATATAATTAAGAAAATGTTGGAGGAAAACAAAATAAATTGGCACTGAAATCTTATCAACACACTGTGGGCAGACAGAGTTAGCAGTAAAAAATCAATAGGTATGTCACCTCTTGAGCTGGTTTATGGTACTGATGCTATCTTTCCTACTTCTCTTACAGTTCCAGTTATGAGATTATTACAAGAAGTTGGCAGTGAAGATGATAACAACCAGCGAAGGATCAACTAGATGATCCACCTCCAACAAACAAGAGAAGAAGTGTTACAGAAAGTGAGCCAGTTGCAGGACAAGATTAAAAAGATCTATGAAAAGAAGACTAAAGCAGAAAGGTTTCAGTTGGATGATGTAGTGTTGAAATGGGATGCAAGAAATGAAGACAAAGGGAAGCACGGTAAATTTGACAACCTTTGGAAGGGACCATACAGAATTACAGCATATAGGGGCTAGAATGCCTTCTTGCTTTCAGAAATGGATGGCCAGGATTGTCTTGGAGGAGTAGTAAATGGTAGGCTACTGAAGCACTAACATTGTTGAAGACATGGATCAGAATCTATCTCATCGTCATTGTATATACCATTTTATTTTTCTAAAAGCAAAGTTCAAAATCCACAGTCATTCAAGTTTGGGGCCCGAGGTGAAGACTATAAATTAACTTGGATGATATGTGTATGGTTTGGTTTTATTTCAGTTTTCAGTCTTAATCTAGAGTCAGAGTCAGTTTTCATTTGTGTCAGTTTTCAACATTTTGACTCCATGCCCAATGGATAATGCTACTTGGTATATGGTGTTATTGGCACATCCAAGGAGCTACCATCCCCATTGGAGCCAATGTTAGTGTCAGTCTAGTCATACTTCCATCAGTGATCAAAACTACTCTTTTTGCATTTGCATATTAGGAGTCCCATAATAATCAATTTCACCATTCCTCTAGGTCATGGATTCATTGATGGTAGTAATTTTTTATCAGTTGTCCCTCATGAGGTACTTGCTGATTTTCCTTTCTATGGTCTTTAGTCATCAGTCACTTCCATTCTTAAAGTCATATTAGTGGGTCATAGGATGGGTATCATTAGTTTCTAGGGTCTCACCATGGTCAAATTAATGAGTCAAATGTCAATAATACCAGCAAGTTCATGAGGAAGTCAATAAATTTGAAGTCACAACACCTGGAAGATCAGAGATATCATTTATTCAGTTTGATGCAAGTTTCACCTCAAAACCATGTTTTGAGGTGAAAGCATAATACTTTGCCCTTCAGTCACTATTCAGAAACTGTTATCTCCACAAAGTGATGTCCCTGCCTTCAGAGAAGTTTTCCGAAGCATGTTCAGCGCCATATCATCTTCAAAATAGATCCATTAGAAAGAGCTCGGAAAGAGCTTTCCAACGGTATACTACACCCTCAAAACTAACTTTTGGATCGAAATTTATGCTTAAGTGAAGTAAAATTCCCTAAACCTCCCCTATTTCCCATGTTTTCCCTTTTAACTTTATGTTTAAAGTTTTAATATTTCCTTTTAAAAATCCCTTTTCCCCCTTTCTGATTACAAAATCTCATTATAAATCTTTTAAATAATATGTGATTTAATTATAAAACCACTTCCCTAACCATACCCCGTAGGACTTTATAATAAACAAATATCAAAGTTTATTATAAGTTCCGCCCCTTAACCACTTCCCCTTTCCATCCCTGCTATGCATAGTAATAAAAATTTATTATAAAGTTTTATATTACATATAACTCGCCACAATCGTATCCCCTTATTTAATCGCAATCGAAAATATTTCCAATCGCAACATTTATTTGAATCACTCCGATCGGCTCATCGCAAATATTTGCGATGCGATCGATCGCATCGCAAGATCCTCCTATCGCAAGTCCTGCTCAGCTCCTCCGATCGCAACATCGTAATCGCACCATTGCTCCGATCCGCCCGATCGCACCATCCTCTGATCGCATAATCGCAAGTCCTTCCCTCCGATCTCCGATCGCTCTGATCCCCGATTGCTTCGATCCTCCAATCCGCTTCCCCCGATCAATCGCATCGCAACATTTGAAATACGCGTTGCGATTACCCCTGCTCCCAATCTCCGATTGCGATTGAATTGCTGGGCCCACCATACCATACTTCCACCCATTCATATAATATAGGGCCTTCCCCTTTGTAAATTCGAAATTTGTTATATTTTGTTTTTTACAAAGGTTTTCCATTATTCCTCTCTCCCCAATCGCATCGGAAGTTTTATTTCATATATCACTTCGCCCGACCCGCTCAATTCTGATTGCGATTACACTGATATATCCCTCCATCGGTTCACTCCGATTGTGATTTATGTGGGTTCCACCTCCTTTCCGTTCCTCTTTCCCATTAAAAAATTGGTTTCCCTTCACAAGAGCATGGAATTTCATTCTGTCTTCTTTCAACGACAGTTGATTAAAAAATCAGAGAATAATGGAAAGCAAAAGAATAGTCAAAGGGCCGAGAGCTTATTTAAAACAAAGATTGTTGCAGTAAGCAGCAAAATAGGAAATCTGTTCATCAGATTACCTATTTTCATTCATACATCCTAACAGCAAAATCTACAAAAGCAGTCAATGTAATGCTGTTCCTTATTTTCAGGGGCAGATTGTTGTATTACTCTCTATGATTGTATTTCAGTTCTTCAACTGTTAGAACAACTCCCTTTTCTGTGGATCCGTGTTCCCACATTTCAACCTATTTATTGTAATTGTAAATCATTTGTAAGCAGTCTGAGTTGGAGAATGTAGGGGAATAGTGTGGAAGAAACATCTCTACGCTTCATTGTACAATTTGACATGAATTAATAAGAGATGCAGCTCTGATTTGTGGGATCCATGTGGTATGAGAGTTAGCATTTGTTTTTCTTTTTTGTTTCATATGTGAATTGTTATGTGTTTCATTCATCCATAAACATTTCCTTTTGAATTCTTTCAAGATAGAAAGGTAGAATCCATCTCTATATGCTTTGCTTTGGGAAATCATTCATACTATGTATTTTTCTTCTGTTTGAAAAGGATCCATTTATTGTGCCCTTTTTAGCTCCGCACCAGTCTTTCCATCCCATCCTTATTAAATTTAATTGCTAAGTTTCCTGCGTATCTTGCCCCATGAAACACCCTGTGTCCTGATTTAGTTCCCGGTTTCAAACTGTCCCTTTTTATCCCACACGTCCCTGAAAAATTCATTCATTTTATTAAACCTTTTATCCCTATCATTTTACCTAGCCTAATATCAATCCATTTATTGTGTTCCATTGAATATTATTTCACGGAGAGAGCCCTCTCCTGTCCTTGTAGGGCTAGCTACAAGGCTGAGCGTGGTTTAGTTGTTACCCTGATTTGCCTTTGCAGCCTGGGGTCCAATTCAGGTGCTAACACCTTGAATCAGATACAAAACAAAGCTGCCCAAAAAAGTGTTTTCCTATCCTTGTAGGGCTAGCTACAAGGCTGAGCGTCGTTTAGTTGTTACCCTGATTTGCCTTTTGCAGCCCGAGGTCCAATTTAGGTGTTAACATCTCTGGCGACTCCACTGGGGAGTAATTTATTTGAAACAGTAAAGCATATCCTCCCCGGTAAAGGATGACAAAGTTTAGATTTGAATGTTGATGGTGAACAACAATCAGATGCATATAAAGGCTGAAAACATTCACCTGGAGACTCCATTCACTGAAATATCCAGAAAATCAAATCCTTCATGGTGACTCCATTGCAGGAAGATCAGTAGCTTTAATATCTTTGTTTTAAGATGGAACGTATTGCAAGAAGGTATGCTCCCATGAGCCAAGATCATATTCCAGGTTTCCCAAATAAAATGCCTAAGGTGGATTGGCTTCATAATTTTCCTATGTTCAGAAATGTGGAAGGTAATGACACTGCTCTTCATCTGGTAAAATTTCACATTCATGTGCATAGATTAAAGATTGATTTTCCTGAAGACTATTTGATGAAAATGTTTATGGCTACTCTGGAAGATGAAGCTCGATCTTGGTATGAAAGTTTGCCCCCTGCTTGTATTTATGGTTTAAAAGATTTTCATACCATATTCTTTGAAAGGTACAGAGAATCTTGTCCGTCTTTAATGTTAGTTCAGAACTGTTGCGAACATGTTAACAATTTCATTGAAAATCTTGAGAATTTTTATGGAGATGATGAATTCATGGACGAAGAAATCATGGAATCACTCTATGGAAATCCATTTCAGCAGTACACAGAAATCTTTGAGGATACTTATCAAGATCAGCGGGTTGAAGATCTTTGTACAGCTGAAAATGATGAAAGAAGAGGCTTTATTTTGAAACTGATTGAAATAAAGGATGAGATGCCGCTAAAGGATGTTCCAATCTTACATAGTGATAAAGTTAAGCCAGATCTAGAGTTAAAATGTGATGAGGAAGAATACGATGTTTTAGGTCCCATAAAAGAGAGTTATATTGTTGAGGCCGCCTCAAATGAAGTAAACAGAGTTATAGACCTGAGTGTTCTCGTTCCATCAGAAAAGAGTCTTCACAAGGAGGTAATCCATTCCCTTAATGAAAAACAAGACGAGATCTTTGTTCAAGTAAGTGAAAGAGTTTCTTTGGATGAATTTATGGTAGATGATAGAAATGATAGTGTTGGATCTCAAGAACCATCTAAAGTTTCTTCTCTTATGATTGATGAATATGATGAGAAACATGACAATCTGGTTGTCATATCATATGAAGATGACCAACAATATATTCAGATTACAGAAGGTCGGAGCGTTTAGGACTGCCATTCAGATTCTTCTTCCTATGTCTCATGTTTTGAAATGTTTTTTCAAGAGGAAATTTGCTCATCTACTTGTTCAGAATTTTTTGAAGACCAGGAACACACTCTTACTGAGGTACATTGTGAAGGAAGATCATAATCAAGAGAAAAAGACACCTTGTTTCTTTAGCAGGAGGTAAATCTTCATGTTTTTTAGGATCCAGTAGCAAATTTATTGCAGTCAGCAGTGAAGGTAATTATTGTAGTATTCAGTGATGAAGGAGATCATGGTCAACTATGCTTTTGGATGCCCAACTGCAAGTATCTATTGTTGTCCAAAGCATCTAATCAGAAGAATCAATCAAAGAGGCATTTTCTTGATTGGTTACATTGGCATTTTGATATAGCCTGATGGTACATTGGCCTTCCAGAAACACAGGCGGTTATCATCAAGATTTGAAATCTCAAGTCTTGGTCATATACTGCCATCAAGCTTTAAATGTTAAGTTTTTTCTAGGTTAGCTTTGAGTCACTTTTGAGTCAGCTTGTTGGGTCAAGTTTCTTTCAGTATTCAGTTTGGTTTTTAGCTATTGACTCCATGCCCAATGGATAAGGCTACTTGGTCTACGGTGTTCTTGGCACCTCCAAGGAGCTACCATCCCCATTGGAGCCAATGTTAGTATCAGTCTATTCATACTGCCATCAGTGATCAAAACTACTCTTTTGCATTTGCATATTAGGTGTCTCATACCAAATAAATTTCACCATTCCGCTAGGTCATGGATTTATTGATGGTAGTAATTCTTCATCAATTTTCCCTCATGTGAAACTTACTGATTTTCCTCTCTATGGTCTTCAGTCATTATTCACTTTCATTCTTAAAATCATATTAGTAGGTCATAGGATGGGTCTCATTAGTTTTTGGGGTCTCACCATGGTCAAATTAATGAGTCAAATGTCAATAATATCAGCAAGGTCATGAGGAAGCCAATAAGCTCAAAGTCACAGTACCTGGAAGATCAAAAATATATTTTATTCAGCTTGATGTAATTTTCACCTCAAAACCATGTTTTGAGGTGAAAACATGATATTTTGCCTTTATTATCATTCATTATGTAATTTTATATCATCATATGTAATAAGTCACAATTCAGAAGCTGTTATCTCCCCAAAGTGATGTACCTGCCTTCAGAGAATTTTTATGCAGCATGTTCACTGCCAAATCATCTTCCAAGCAGATCCATCAGAAAGAGCCCGGAAAGAGCTTTCCAATGGTATACTACAATCTCTAAACTGACTTCTGGATTGAAATTTATGCTTAAGTGAAGTAAAAGCCCTCTATATCCTAATCCTACCCCTTTTCCCATTTTTTCCCTTAAAATTTGTTTAATTAAAGTTTTATATCCCTTTAAAAACCCCCTTTCCCCCTTTCCAATTATAAATTCTCATTATAAATCATTTAATAAAAATGCGATTTATGTACCAAACCACTTCCCCAACCATACCTTGTAGAACTTTATAATAAGCAAATATCAAATTTTATTATAAGTTCTGCCGTTCCCAACCACTTCCCCACCATGCTTTGTAATAAAAATTTATTATAAATTTTTATATTATATATAACCCCACCGTGATCGCAACCCTTCCAATCGCAAATTTTATTTGAACTGCCCCGATCACTCCAATCGCAAATATCTCCGATGAGATTGATCGCATCGCAAGTCTTGCGCCCATCCTCCGATCCGCCAATCGCAACAACCCCCGATCAATGTTCTCAGCCATCAATCTTCCCCCTCCGGTCCAATGGTCCTCCACCAATCGGAACATTTCAATCGCAATACCCCTCCATCCACTCCGATCGCAAGTCCCTTTCCGATTACCTCGATGTGATTGCGATTCACATATCCCGGTCCCACCATAAAGGCCCTCCTCCGATCCCCGAGTCTGATCACATCTCAATTTTTATATTCCGCGTTTTAAACTGCTCCCCATCTCTGATGCGATTGTGATTGGTTGGCCCCACCATAGTTCCTTCCGCCTTTTCCCAATTTAAATGGGTTTTCTCTTTTGTTAGTGCGATAAATTGATGTTTCAAATATTTCAATCGCATCGTATTATTTCTTTCTACCATGGCACTTTTCTCCACTTCCTGCCTCCGATTGTGATTGTAATGTGGCTCCCACCTCTGCTCTCCTCCAATTCCGATTGTGATGCGGGTCCCGCCTCTTTTCCTCCGCTCCTATCCATGTAAAAACTAATATTTCCCTTCACTAAGGTGTAATTTCGTATTTTATTGAAAAATTTAGTTTATTCAAAAGAAATAGTGGAAAGCAAAGGAAATAGTTGGCTGGCCGAGAGCTTAAAATAAAACAAAGATTGTTACAACAAGTAGCAAAATAGGAAATCTGTTCATCAGATTACCTATTTTCTTTCATACAGCCTAACATAAAAATCTCCAAGTAGTCAAATGCAATGATGTCCCTTATTTTCAGGGGAAGATTGTTGTATTTCTTTACTATGATTGTATTTCAGTTCTTCAGCTATTAAAACAACTCCCTTCTCTTGTGGATCTATGTTCCCACATTTCAGCCTATTTAATGTAATTGTAAATAATTTGTAAAGCAGTTTGAGAGTTTGAGAATCTGTAACTCAGAAAGTAGGGGAAAAGTGTGGAAGAACATCTCTGTGCTACATTGTACAGTTTGATAGGAATTAATAAGAGATGCAACTCTGATTTGTGGGATCCATGTGGTATGAGAGTTAGCATTTGTTTTTCTCATTTGTTTCATATGTGAATTGTTATGTGTTCCATCCATCCATAAACATTTCCTTTCGAATGCTTTCAAGATAGAAAGGTAGAATCCATTTTATATGCTCTGCCTTGGGAAATCCTTCATACTCTGTATTTTTCTTTTGTTTCAAAAGGATCCATTTATTATGCCCTTTTCAGCTCCGCACCAGTCTTTCTATCCCATCCTCATTAAATTTAATTGCTAAGTTTCCTGCCTATCTTTCCCCATGAAACACCCTGTGTCCTGATTTAATTCCCGGTTTCAAACTGTCCCTTTTTATCCCACACGTCCCTGAAAAATTCATTCATTTTATTAAACCTTTTATCCCTATCATTTTACCTAGCCTAATATCATATTTCTATTGCACTTTATTGAATATTATTTTATGGAGAGAGCCCTCTCCTGTCCTTGTAGGGCTAGCTACAAGGCTGAGCATGGTTTAGTTGTTACCCTGATTTGCCTTTTGCATCCTGGGGTTCAATTCAGGTGCTAACAAGCCTACTCAAAAGTCAAGCGTTTACCTCCTTTGACAAAATTTTGAGTTCCGAAACAAGGGCCTTTATTGTCTTGTCAATGCCCCTAGTAATTTGAATGGGGTTTGCACCTGCTGCAACAACCTAAACTAAAAGGTTTCATTTCAAATTATTTTCCACAAATTTAAGATACAACCATTGTCAGTTTTGTATTTCCTAACAAGCTCATAAATTTTGACAAAAGAACCAAATTTTTTTAATACCCGATAGCAATTTTTTCACTCAAAAACTATCTTAGACTCAATTAGCCCAACCCAGAACTAAAAAACCAAACACCATAAGACCCTACAAAAATGAATAGATGATCTTAATCCAGTACTATCGACAAAAAGTTACCTTTACACCCTCACTTATTAAACCCCGTGCTATTGAATTTTAACTTCAACTGCTGCAGCAGAAGGACGGATGCAGCAGCAACATTTTTTTTTGGAGGTTGCTTGCATGCCATCCAGAAATTTAATTCAGCATTTAAAATTCCTGCAATTTTTTTTTGTAGACGGCCGCAGCCATATTTCTGTACAGGATTGTATTTAAACACAACAACCAACATTAACGCAATTCACCAACCAGAAATTAAACAAATAGAAATTTACCCCCCAGTTTTGTAAATTCAAAAGGAGGACACGTGGAGCATTAATATTGGATCGCATGAAATTGAAGGGAATCTGAAAACCTGAAAACCGGACCCGAAATTTTTATAAGGCACATTGGATTGAGAATTCGTGTTACAAATTAGGCAGACATCAACATCCCATTTTGGAACGTGAATTTGGTTTGAAATTCAATCTATTCAGACTTTTGAAGTCCGACGGAAAGGGTTCTTTAATGTTTTGATAGTTTAATTTTATGTATGCTTTAATATATACATATGTTTTAAACATATGTTATATATATATCATATGCGAAATGAAAGGTGGGCCATAGAATTTTAGTTTTAATTTTAGTTTTTTAAAAAAGAGGGTTTATTATAATATTTTTTTTATATGTTACGGCATATAAAAATAAAAAGGAGAAAAAAATCTTGGTATTTTTTTTGTAGACAAGATGCGTAAATTTTTTATTACACGGAAGTGTGTAAAAAGTGAAAGACTAAGTGTAACATTTTAAGTGTGTATGCATAACAGTTATGAAGTGAAAAAACACAGCAGAGTGTTTTAGAGACAGAGTTTGTTTATTTTGAATAGACAATGAGTTGGTTTTATGCACCGGCTTTTGTAGCGCATCATAATTTTGTAATCCCTCTCAATGAGGAAGAAGTGTAATAGTTTTTTTTTGAGTTATTGAAGGGAATAGAAGTTTGTTTTAAAAGTATTGAAACTCTATCTCTTGTCAAAGAAATTTTTATTTTCTCGTGTTAGAGGAAGAGGATTTATTCTCCATTCATTGTTCTAGAATTTTTCAATATTCCAACATGTTCAAGAACAACGGATGTTGTGGTTCCATCCGACTAAATCATTTGTCTTTGTCATGCACTTGCCTTACCAACTTGGCCCCAATATTTTCAACTGGCTCCTCTAATTCAACAAATGAAAAGTCCAAAACCATAGCATTGAGATACATTTCATTACACTATCAATAACAATAAAATTTGACTCAAATATAACCCTTTCCTTTAATTGTTGTGAAAAGATTTATGCATTACTCTAATGTGGCTATTCCATAGGCCATGTAGATCATCGGGTAACAAATATGTTTCTTTCACATTTGCGTTTTCAAATTATGCCTACCAAATCTAAGACATTTAAGAGGGGGAACTAGTACAACGTTAGAAAGAAAACTAGAGCACACATCTACAAATTACCTCCTTAGCTACCGTCACACCATCATTAACTATTTTCGGAGAAACATGCTTGCTCTCCAAGACAAAAATTTTCCCTTCGCCCCAAGGGTGACTCCAAAAAAAGATCAGCAAGTTTGTTCACACCACTCGCAAGACCAATTGACAATGCTTTCAGTAAGTGTGCAATTGAATGCCGCACCATATGCCAAAACAACCCTCCATGAAAAAAATAAAATAACACATTAAAAATCGAATATAAGTGGACAAGGAAAAATCCACCACAATGAAGTTTCACGTGCAGGGTGACCTTACTTTAAACATAATTTTTTCCGTGACCTCGCAATTTTTTTGTCAATGAGCCATCCTTGTTGAAGTACAACTCCTTTTTACATAGCTCTTGTATTAACTACCTTCTCTCCTGTCACGTAATCTTAGAGTCCCTCTTCTCGCATGAGCGATTAAAGGAAATGGGTGAAAAAATTGAAAGAGAAGACAATTGTCTGCCATAATTATCAAACATTGCACCCAACTTCTTCCCCTTTCCATTGTTACCCAATGAGGTAGATGTGGCAATTTTTGTCATACTACCCAAAGCAAGAGGCCATATTCTCTTATCCCGAATATATAATTACAAGATCTTCATATTTGTATGAACCTTAAAAAAACATGACTCCCATTGCTAAAAACCACTTTTAAGTTGTAACGAGCAAACTAACCAACTATCGCAACTTTTAGCAACTTCTGGAGCATTAAGAGAGAAAAAACCAAAGAGAAATACAACCACAATCCTCATTTTAATGAGACTCGGACTATATATTTGCATTAAGATAATAGAAAAGAAATCATGACTATATTAAGGCCGACACAAAACAATCTTTAACCAAAGTTCTCTCGTGGCCTTCAAAGTTGCCATGCTAGAGGTTGCATATTTTTTAATTTAAATTCTTCACCTCTCGTGCCCATCTATGAATGCATCCAATGGGATATATACATCAAATTCTCCTTTATATCCCCAAAAACAAATTCCCTACTACAAGAGCACCAAGCATTGATGGATCACCCCACACCATCCCACCCACTAGAAACGGTGAAAAACGAAACCCGAGAAAACTTTTGAAATATCTCAACATGACTATATGGGTGGTTCTTATGAATCAACCAACCATTCAGAACATGCTCATCAATCCAAACCATGAGTATTATGTGACGATATTCAAGCAGGCACTGAATCGGATTTCTGAAGCTTTGTTAGAGAAACCCTAAACTCTCACTGAAAATAGGTGAAATGTGGCACCACTCAGAGATTGACATGTGCTAATTGGTACAAGTGGTCGACAATTGGCATGCTCAAACAACGAGGTGATGCAGGAATGACATGAGGGAGAAAATATCAGAAAAGCCCCAAATCTGGAGAACTAAAGCTCATCACCAACCTGAGATTGACAACTTTACATGATGTAACCTATGAAATCGTAAATGGAGAAATCATAGTAAAAATAAAGTAATCTATGTAACAATAAAGTTGGATTCATCCTGGGATTGGTAATGGGAGAAATCATAGTGAACAACAGGAAACATGCAGAGTTGCTTACAATCAAATAGATGAAAAAACACATACAAAAAACCTAGATAATAATCATGAACAAGCTTAATATTGAATTATGAACTGTAAAGGAACTTACAAAATGTGACATTACGAACCCGGTCAAGCGCACAAGCAAAAATATCCTGGACATGACCCTGGTTGACAAGTTGTATTGCTCATGATGCAAGAGGATTTGTACCTGCACTGCCAAGTCAATCAAAATCCATCATTATCTATACAATAAATATAAGTAATTGATGTAGTATTTTTTACTCTAAGATGCATTCTTATGATAATGTTAGAACATATGTTGAAAATGTCAAAACATACCCGAATAAGCTCCTCTTTGTTTCAAGAACAATTTATTGGAGTCGCATGAACTTGGAACAAGCCTCCCACGATCTGAAAGAGTAGCAACTAAGTCAACAGTGACTTTTTTGTTGCTACGCTGGATCGAGGGAGGTTTGCTCCAAGATTAAATCGCTCCAATAAATTATTCTCTACTAAACAGGGCCAACCACGTGAAGGTGGAAGCTCTTATGGCCCCTCCCCCCCCTCCCTCACATCACTCTCAATTCCCCAATACCCAATCTATATTTCATTTTTTACTTTCATGAGCATAAAAAAAAATATTCAATAACTAATAAAAAAACAATTCAACAAAAAGTACGCAAGGAAACATTGCAATTAATGCTCGACATAAAAATAGTATGATAAATGAGTTTTTTATATAACGCAAAAAACGTTCCAAGTATGGTAACGTTTGTCTTATAATAATACAATATTTTACATTATCAAATTTTCTTTTCTTCTTCCTATTTCTAAAGCTCCTAATTACATCATCAATATCATCGTGCTCTGCTCCTGTTTCGTGCCTTTCGACCCGCACTGCTGACCTAGTTGCGTAGTCACGATGTTTGGTCTCATCCAGTGACGGGGCATCGCCTACAAAAACAGATAATATTAAATTTTAATTGTCAGTTTTTAAATATCATTGAACTAGTTCGGTAATATTAATAAAAAAAATTGCAATGAGATTATTTACCCGGTGCACCAGTTATCGCCGCTGACCTAGTTGTGTAGTCACGATGTCCGGTCTCATCCAGTGATGGGGTATCGCCTACAAAAAAAAATAATATTAAATTTTAATTGTCAGTTTTTAAATATCATTGAACTAGTTTGGTAATATTAATAAAAAAAATTGCAATGAGATTATTTACCTGGTGCACCAGTTGTCGCCGCTAACCTAGTTGCGTAGTCACGATGTCTGGTCTCATCCAGTGACGGGGCATCGCCTACAAAAACAGATAATCTTAAATTTCAATTGTTAGTTTTTAAATATCATTGAAATAGTTCGGTAATATTAATAAAAAAATTTGCAATGAGATTATTTACCTGGTGCACCAGTTGTCATCGCTGACCTAGTTGCGTAGTCACGATGTCTGGTCTCATCCAGTGACGGGGCATCGCCTAAAAAAACAGATAATATTAAATTTTAATTGTCAGTTTTTAAATATCATTGAACTAGTTCGGTAATATTAATAAAAAAAATTGCAATGAGATTATTTACCCGGTGCACCAGTTGTCGCCGTTGGGACTGTTGCCCTGTCTTCCTCTCTGGTGGTAAGATCCTCAAGGGAAACATTCTCTGTCATTTAAACAAAAAACGTTATAAGGACAACCATCAAGGTATAATTAGAAAAAATTATAAGTGGAAATTAATTACCGTCACGGCCCTCACTGATAGTAGAATTATCGTCCTGGTCCCCACTACAATGATCAGGTTGCACGTGAGGATCATCTACATCTTACTCTAAAATTGGGTTATTTGCCTCGTCGGTAGTGCTGCTCCCCTGATTTAAACAAAGTTGTTAGACATTAAATTTATGGACGAAAACAAACATATTGAAAGGTTAATGTTTTACCTTATCAGGAATTCTGGATCTTGGGACCTGCCCCAAGCTTCTGCAACGTTCAACTACAGCTTGATAGCCGAAATGGAAAGTGATATTTTTATCTTCCTCTGTAGTTTCTGTTCCGAAGTCATCACCCTACATTACATATGATTGTGTATTTTTAATCATATTTTATAGGATTACAAAAACGTTGGAAGACGATACAATTAATTATAAGATGTTTAGCTACTTAATTACAATTCTTGTAGATAATTTCAAGTAGCCGCCCTGGCCTAGCTTGTGATGGCCCTTTTTTTCAATCCTAGCTTTGGTTGCCTTTGAGGTGTCAGGAAAATTAGCATCAAAAGATTGAAGTCAGATATGACGTAGCACACTTTTATTTTAGACATAGATAAAATTAAAGCTATTGAATTAAAGTTGTAATTTACCTTGCGGGTCCAGTTGGCATTTTTCCTTCTTTCTTTGCCCTTTTCTCTTTTCCGTCATGGATGAGTGCTCTCCACTCACTCTCTAGAACTGTGAGAGGACGCTCATATCTAGGGTTAAATTTCAATTGCGTCCTATAGGTGTCCCTGGTATATTTCAAATATTTGCCGGCAACCCGAGCCACCGCTGTTCTGTCAAATATGCCGACCCCAAAAAGGGTTTCTAGATAATCTAGAAGTTCTTTTTCAGGTTGGAACTCTGGGAATTCCACCCTGTGAGTATGGTTGGGCCAAAAATTACCAACGCATGGCTCTCCAGATACCTGTAGAACTCATTGTTTCCTACACAGAAAAAAATAAGAAGATATTATCATTAATTTAAAAATAAAAATCATGATAAATATGTTTTAGATAAAGTACATGAAATAGTTAAAATATTAAAATTTACCTGGGAGTTGTACATGCTTTATAGGGACACCTTCATCGTTCACCAAAAACGTGCCATTAATGGTCCCCATGGAGCTGACACGTGTAGCTCCAGGAAACGCAATAATGTAGTTGGCCATATCAGCCTCATCATTGCCAACACGTTCAGCAGTTGGCTGGGTGTCAGCTTGGGCAGGGTGTGTTTCTTGGCTAGCACCTAAAGGAGTAGAAGGTGTACGAGAGGGTTGTTGGGCAATCTCTTACCCTTGTGTCCCACTACCACCAACACCGGGTTCAGCAAATGCCAGAAAACGCTACATACAAAAGAACTTTTTGTTAGTTTAGTCAATGTAAAAATTAAAAATCAAACTATCACAATTCATCTCATGCAGAACAAAAAATATATCCTTTTGACTTTTTATTATTACCTGATATCTTTCTAGCTGCCTCATAAGATGTTGTATCCTCTCTTCTGTTTCAGGTGTTTGAGGCGCGTCTATCAAAGCATTAAATTCCGACCTTGCATCTCGTGTCTTTTTTTGCAACAACAACACTGGAGATAGGGATGAAGAAAGCTCTTCCTCAAAGAGGGAATCATCAGGCGTACCATGGCTAGGTGTCTGCATATTTGAACAAAATTAATATTATTTCAATTATGTAAATAACCAAAATACCTGAAGATAGAGCAATGCTGGCACTTTACATGTTCTTCCGCTGGCCTCTTTCCGCGATCATCCCGTCTCGGGGTTGTTCCTGCACTGCTCTGATCAGTCTGCCACATTGCAATAAAATTATAAATGTAAAAACCTGAAAACAATATCTAACTTGAAAACACAAAATGAAAACTGAAATAATTTCTAATAAGACACCGGAAGACAGAGTTAGAGTTTCAAATATGCCTTGCATTGAATTCAGTCCTGGAAACATGTCATTGCACATTAAGGCACCCATACAAGAGACGAGTTGACAATGAAGACCTTATTGAATATATTGTTGGAGCAACTTCTAGTAAACTTGTTGTGAAGACCTTGAGGACATTTTTGGAGCAACATTGTTGAAGCTGATGGTATAGCATTGTTGGAGACGATCTTCAAGGGCCTTGAAGTGAAGCTTTTGGAGCAACTATTGAAAAATCCTTAGAGCATTTAAGTAAGACACTTTCTATCTTCCATCACCTTTTTCCTTTCAATATCCTTTAAACAATTTTGTTGATATTTAATGTTTGAAATCACGTTATAATTCCTTGATTATATGTGTTTGGGGACTTTCCCTTTGAAATTACCCAAAAATACCCTGGCAATTTTATCTTCAGGATGCATGTCTGACCTTATTGTTCAATATTTTGATTGATAGTAGTAAACATAGAGAGTTAGGGGGCTCTTGAATTGGTTTGGTTGGGCCATTAGATCCCTAATATCTACTAGGGAGAACCCCCCTTGAGTTGGAGGAGAGCTAGCCCGAAGTGAAAAGAGGTTGGTGAGGTGACAATGGGGCTATTGAATTACACATGGTATCACACTTTAGCTTTAGGAATTTATCTTGAGAAGTGCGAGATTTTGCCATATCAATTCTCAAATTGTTTACAACACTATTACACACATGTACATTTGAACACTAATAGATTTTTGTATTTGAAATGCAATGCTTGTTTTCATTTAAATGTAGGGTTTTTAAAGCAGGGAGAAATAATGGCTGCCAAATTAATAAGTGTTTCTTTGGGAAAAATTTAAATCTTGTATTGGGTGATGAAGATAATAGAGGGTATTGAATCTTGATTCTTGACATCTAGAGAGAACCCTACAGCCTAACACAATCCAATGGAATTGACCAAAAAACCCAAATAGAGTCAACCCTACTATAGGAGGAAGGGCCTGCAGTAAGAACTTACCATTTTGCAAGAGCCGAGGCGAATGCTCGTCTCCGTAAGAGCTGAAGGAATGCAGGTAGCTGTTGTTCTTAAGAGCCCAAAGTAATGTTTATGTAATGCTTCGTTCATCAAGAGCCGAGATCGAATGCCGAGGGCGAATGCTATTCTCGCAAGAGCTGAGGGGTTAATGTCAGGGCAATGTTGTTCCTATGTATGAGCGTAGGGCTAATGCCAATAGGTTCGTACGCAATAGCACACATTAACATTTGAACACTAATAGATTTTTCAGTTGAAATGAAATGCTTGTTTTCATTTAAATGTAGGGTTTTTAAAGTAAAGGAGAAATAATGGTCGCTAAATTAATAATGCTTTTGGGAAAACTTCTAAATCTTAATGTGGTGCAAAGATAATAGAGCATAATAGATTCTTGACATCTAGAGAGAACCCTACACCCTAACACAATCCAATGGAATTGACCAAAAAAACCCAAATAGAGTCAACCCTACTATAGGAGGAAGGGCTTGCAGTAAGAACTTACCATTTTGCAAGAGCTGAGGGCGAATGCTATTCTGCAAGAGCTGAGGGCGAATGCTGAGGGCGAATGCTGAGGGAAAATGCTGTTCTGCAAGAGCTGAGGGCGAATGCTGTTATGCAAGAGCGGAGGGCGAATGTGCGCGTGATATCAGACGTTAATGTAGCTATTGCGACGGATACGAAACAATAAAATCATTTTTATGTAGCGCGCATATAAGTGTCATTATACCGATGGCGGAAAACAAGTCTCTATTGCGACGGGTGCCTCCAAACGTCGAATTGCGACACTTAGACATTGTGTCACACTTGCGAAGTTTGGAGGTAGTCGTCGCAATAGCAACGCTTTGGGCCATAATGTCGCAATTGCGACGTCTTCCTCCAAACGTCGCAATTACAACACGTTTCTAAGTGTCGGTATTGCGACACTTTTCTATAAACGTCAGTATAGCGACGGTTTCGGGCGGGATGGAAAAAATTTGGGGAAATTTCCGACATTTGGTCAAAAGCGTCAGAACCAAGTGTCGGAATTTCCGCCAAATGTAGTAGTGGAAGAAATCCACAGTCTCTGCATATTATTTTATTTCATTTAATGCTCTTTGTTTTAGATATAATGCATAGGATTTGTTTATCCCTATGCTTTAAACCTAAAATTTATTTATGTTATTCTCTCCATACTACTATGCCAATTTGAAAGGTTGTAATCACAGATAAGTAGGCCAATTGAATTTATTCATTAATTTCTCCAAAAATTAGTTCACATTGCATCTATAGGTCTATTGTCACCTGCCCCACTTGTATGCTTTTTTTAGGATTAATAAGTGTCTGATGGATCTGAAATAGTGAGTAGACATATGATGTTGTCTAGAATGTAGGGAGAATTATGTTTTGAAAAATCACCAAGTTGTGTGCTAACCATACTCCCCATAGGACTAGAAAGGAAGTGTCCTATAGAGTTTCAGGTCCTTTCTTTCAAACCACTCCTTCAAAGTTGAAATAGGCTCCATGTCCCTACATATATGCTTAAATAGTGTCTTTTAAATGTTCCTATTCTAATAGCCATGTCCCTACATATCTGCTTAATTCATTCAATATATATATCACTAAAAAAAAAATATTTTAGACCTCAATACACCCTTCATCCTACCATATGGAAAATAATTTCTAAGGCAAGTGCTAAGACTCAAGATCATCCTAAGTGTTAGCATTCATCTTCATTTCTTCACTAGGGTTTACGTCACAAACTCTAGGTCTTCCTCTATTGCATCACACAAGCACTAAGAACTCTTCATGACAATTATATAGATGTAATAATCAGTATAGTGTAGACAAAGACATTCTATTCCCTCTATACAGAGTAGGTGAGGGAGGATAACATTGGTAAAGTGGAATAATTACACAAGAAATTCAATTTAATGCACAAGATAAGGTATCCAAGTGAAGTGCTCTCTCTCCAAGGGATACATGTCAAGATACCAATCCTCAGGCGGTGCACTCTCTAAGCATGAGTTGCAAGTGTCAAGTGCTCTTTATCACAAGGCGTCTTTCTTTCCAAGATAATCCTCCCATTATCCTTAACACATGTATCTTGGGTCCATAATCAATCCCATATAATGTGCTCTCAACCAAGAATCTATAATAAATCCCATGTAATTTTCTCTCAACCCAAGCATCTATAATCAATCCCATGTAATTTGTTTTGTTGTCTATGGGTTATGTATTACACGGAGTTGCATCCCTCCTTTGGCCTAGGGTTTTTGGAAAAGGACTTGATAAAACCATGATTGGATATTGATTTATAAGGACTTAATCATAGTGAAAGGTTGGCGATTTATAAGGGTGCTATGACCGATGGGAGCACAAAAAAACTCAAGTTAAACATAAATAAAAAAACTCAACACAACAAATGCAAATTGACATATTAACATAACAATATCCAATTAAGTTATTGAAATTCAACTAATAATACTTTATTCTCATCGAGATAACAAAATCATACCACTTTCTTTCTTGTATCATATAAAATTCCAATTGTGATGGATAATGGCCATATTGTTGCTCCTGTCAAAACATGGCAGATGGACAAGATAAAATAATTAATTTCCAATCATTTATTTTTTTGTACAAAATAAAATAAAAAAATAATTTCAGATATTAAATATAATTATAAATTTGCATGCTAAGGCTTCTAAACTTGTTTGGCCACTATGATGTGTGGCACCATATTTGGCAAGCCCGACCTTCAAGGCATTGTCCTGAAATACACACTAATTCAATTTAATTATGCACCAATAAAAAATAAAAATCATTTAATGAATTTGAAATAATATTATGACCAAATTTAAATACATGTATGCTCTCCTTGCTAGACTTCCTTCGTGCATCTTCTCTATCATATGCTTTCACTAGCTCTTTTCATGCTTTCACAGTTACATCAATTGGCCTTATTTTTTCCCTTAGCTCGAGAGGAATGTATGTTTATATTTTTCATTTCGTTGCAACGAAATCTCTTGCAGTTTTGAGTCATTTTTTTTTTACTTTCTTTACTGACCAACCTGTCCCAAATTCAGTCTACATGTCATGGATGAATACCTTTTGAAGGTGTATGAGTATCTTCAATAATTGAAGATGTAAATTCTCTTTGAAGCATTGAAGGCATGATTCCTTCAACCCACGATTGAACACTCTCCCTGCATCTGTCATTTTGATTTCCCTAAAGACAACACCATATTCTACTACGGTTTTGTATGTACCAATGCAAGATGCATAAGCACCTGTACTAGTGGTGGAAGAAATATGTGTCCCAGGAATTGGTGGGACATTGGACATCTCTGTTCCTTGCTCCACATTATTAGAGGTTATTGTGATTTATTTTTTCCTATATATTTTGGTCGATTGAGAGGTTGACGGGGGAATCAATCAATTCCCTTTGACAGGGTTTCCTTGGTTGGTCTATTTCAGTTCCTTTAGTATGTTTTTCCATGTATTTGGTAATCACGGACAAGCCCATACCTTCTAGTTTATTCACTGCCTCTACCCCCAATATAGAAGCCATTTCCTCTTTCAGTTTCTCACTGTCATGTCTCTATATATGTACAATAAAATTTTATTTTAAAATTAGAAATAAGAAAATAAACCATAATTTATTATTTTATAATTTTGAAACTAAAAACTAAAATATACAATTCAAAAAAGCAATGGAAACATGTGTAAATATATAAATTAAATATGAAATACCTCATTCTCGCAAGAAGTAAATCCTTTTGCTCATCTCCCTTTGTTACTGCCTGACATTTTTTGGCGTCCTAGGGCAATTTTCTTTCCTCTACACTATCGAAAATCCTTTCTCCCTACGTTTTTCTCCCTTCCCTCTAATTGTTTTAAAAAACAACAATGCAAAATGGATGGAAAGGAGTTTGATTTTTGTCTCCAGTAGGGGGTGAATGCGATGCAAAAATATATTTCGTAAGTGCCAGAGGCCGAATCACACCCACAAATCAATTTTTTTAATTGAAATCCAAAATCGGGGATGAGAGGTCTGTCAATATCTCTGCCCACCATCAACAAAGATCTAATCGATTAGTTATTTTCTTTCATAGGCTCAATGCATTGATCTAACCGTGGTCTACTTGAACTCTGCAAAAAACTTCAAAGCTCCCGCAATTTGCAATTGGTGAGTATTAGGATGGAAATATGGTGAATGTACTACATTGTTTTGGTTGAATAGTTAGGATACACAATATGTTTATCCATTATGCGCGCCAATTATATATTGGTGGCTTTTTTTTTGTTTAATTTTTCGATTTGGTCTATTCATTGTCATATTTTCACTTTGCAACATCGATGTGGAAATCTTCCATGTTATTGTCATTTTTTATGAGGTTTAATTGAATGCCAATATTGGATGTGCTATGTGCATAGGCACATGAGATAATTATAATAATTATTATAGAATTATAATTATCATATTATTATTATTATTGTTTTTATAAATATTAATAAATGTGCTTAATATATGCCTATATATGTTTATAAACCACATTTTTAGTGTGGTTGTGCTAGTTGAATACCAATATTGGATGTGCAATGTGCATAGGCACATGGGATAAGCTGAAATGTTGGTTGATGTAAATCCCTATAAATGGTATTTTGACCTTGCAATGAAGGGTGTTTTATGTCATATTTTCATATCCCACTAATGAATTTGGTGTAATTTCAAACGTTCTAATTTTATTCTAATAGACAATGACTCATAATGTAACAATCAACTAGTTATAGTCACATACACACATTTTCACCTTTAAATATTGTGTTGCTTAGTGATTATGTATACACGTGACACAAACATTTTGATCCCGCCACTCACTCTTTACTCCTTTATAGGTTGGATGATGGCATTGAAAATACATCTCATCCAAAAGTTAACTTATAATAATTATTATATTATATATTGAGTTCATTTAAAAGACTTAAAAATCAAAATTTTAAAATAGTATATTCTCTAACATATAGGGTTAAAGGATTTTTTTAAAAGATACAAACATATAGATATTTGGAAGTTTAAAATTATGGATGAAGAGTTTGAATTAAGTTAAATGAAAATATGAAAAAAAAATAGTTCGTTAGTTATTATAATCCTCATCTAATATTGATAAGAGTTGTGTCATGTCACCATATTGGGAGTCGAATTTTTAAAAAAATGGTACATATTGAAAATAGGGGCATGTTAGTTAAAAAGGTGCACTGAAAACCAACTAAGCTTAAATCAATTGTGCATTTATAAAATTGGATGGATCAACAATGGAGTTCATAGATGTTATGTGAATAATTTAATTTTTGTGTATTACAGGATCTAGAGGAGGCCATGGGGAGAGTATGTGGACGATGTAGACCTACTTAATTAATGTGAGGAAAGTGGGTGGCCATTGAATCAAATACGAAATCTGTAGATACAATAAAGGTAAGAATAAAAATAAACCTCAACCAAAGGAGGATGGTGTTTATGAATTCACAAATGCTACAACATAGATGAGATAAATTTATAAAAATATGTTTTTTTTTTTTTTTCAAATCCAAAACATGATATCGATATGTCAAATATATGAGTAAAGTGAGCCTTTGTGTTGGATAACATATTGGTTGAAATGAGATAATTGGTGTACTAAACATCATTGTCAATGTTATGTATTATATGGGTAAGACAAGACCATGGCAACATATCATGTCATATTAAATAAGGAAACAACATATGTCACAGGACATCGGGTAATTATCAAATTTTGATGTGATATGCCCGTCCTTTTTCATAGTATTATTATAATTTACAGTGTATTATCCAAAATTGAAATAAATTAATGCATGTTTTTTATATTTCAGATGGATATTGGAACAAGTGCACAACCTAAGCGTTCAACTAGAAAAAGAAAAAAAACATATGTACGTGGGTGTGGACCTAAAACTATTAAATCAAGAAGAACACAGTGGGTGGAAGAGAATATGGAAATGGATACTTCAGACACAACAAATAATTTCACTAAATAAGAGGTTGGTCAAGACTATAATACATGGGATTGGATTTGTTAAGTATTTTGTTTTAAATTGATACATTTATGATTTATCCAATTATTGCAAAACATTAAATAGTGCTTGCGTTTGACGGTAGGTATATGATGATGATGAAAGAACGACTACTACTAATACCCAATCTGATCCAACTGGATTATTAATGTTTGGATGGGATGATCCAAAACATACTTTAAACCATACCGGGGCGAAAAGAGAATATTTAAGGAGAACTCTACCACCTAAAAAAATTTAAGAACCGATTAGATTCACATCCACTAATGACTGAAATATGCTACCAGCTAGTGGCCTTAATGATCATGATGAGCATGATAGTGAAAATGCAATGCGTGAAGAAGAATTGAATAATATGCTTACAATTTTCTTTGGGAATGGAAACAATGATGACAATAAAGATCATAGGGTTGATAGTAACAATGACAGCTGGGGTAATTACCACCAACATAATTTTGATGATAAAAACCTGCTAAAAGACTCCATAAAGCAAGCAACAAAGACACTCGTGTTCAAATAAGGTGCAAGTATAAACTCAAAATTGGCATGCACATTAATATTATTAGAAATCAAGTCACTATTTGGTTGGTCAGACAAAAGATTCACCACCCTATTTAAGTGAGTTGAAATATATTTCTTCAATGTAATCTCAATTGGTCTACATAATTTGTAAACATTCTCGTTTATATTTTTTAAGGATATTTTAAAACCATATATTGTATATGAATAGTCATAATATAGATTGATATATAAAACATGTTCATCATAATTCAAACATTAAATTGATCTAATCTTTGGCAATATTACAGGGCACTAAAAACAAAATATTTCCTAAAGAGAATGTGTTGCCATCAACTTGCAGAGAGGCGCGTCAATTATTGGTTGAGTTGGGGATTGAATATAAGAAAATTCATTCATGTAAAAATGATCTCATTTTATACAAAGATGAATATAAAGACAAGGAATAATTCCATTTATGCAAAGAGAAGAGATATTGTACAAATGTATAAGGTCCTATAGTTCCAAAGAAGGTTTTACGTCACATCCCAATTATACCTAGAGACTTAGAGATATGTTCATGTGTGAGAGACATAGAGATATTGTATTGCATTTTAATTTTTTCCTAAATGTTCATACTAATTTTGTATTCTTATATTAGGTGGGGGATATCCAAGGAGATCCACTAATGTGAAGTGCCAAAATGGAAGACGGAAATTGTAGAAATTGTGTGTGTATTTGAGAAGGATCTCCCTACAAGTTTCATGGACATACAAGTCCATTTACTTATACACCTAGTCAAATAAATTGATTTGGTGGGTGTCGTATTAACTATGTGGATGCTTTTATTTGAGATAAATGAAAAATCTAAAAATATATGTTTGACAAAAGTCACATCCAAAGGGTTGCATGGATGAAGGGTATGTATTGAATGAAGCATTTTTATTCCTATGTGAATTCCTTGGTAAGGATTTATAATATGGGCCACACTTATGGGATGAAGAATGAGAATTAGATATTATTGATGGATAAAATCCACAATCTAATGGTGTTCAAGTAGAAATTAATAAATAAACTCATGATAATTGAGGTTGTTTTTATTGTGATCATTAATTTACTCTGTAATTAATTTATAAAATTAACAACATGGCCTTTGGAGTTTGAAATAAACATGTTGACATGTAATATATGTAGACAAAAGTGCTATACTCGACAAGTTCATTCTGTACCACATGGAATTTATGAAAAAATGGATTGATTTTGATGATAAAAAGAGATAAGAAGTGTTAGAAGCAGGGATACAATTTAAAAGATCGAACCTAAGGAATGCCCAATATACTATTGATCCACAAGGGGAATGGACTAAAGATTTTACACTAGAATGGGTTACTAAACAAATTCGAAATCATATAGAAGATGCAAGTATAGATTCAAACATAATAGAAGGTGAAATCAACATGTCTAGAGGACGTGAAAGAAAGGTACAGTTGGAATTTTACAAAATTTTGTTTCCTTATAGTTTTGAAACTATTAACTATTTTAATATTCGTCATTATATTTGTTTTAACCAAAATAAATGGTATTTCATAGGTAAGGAAAAATCCAACAATGTGGGAATATGGTCAACATTATCATGTAGAAAATTTAGATATAAAGAGGAAATACTTCAATTGTGGAATCACGGTTGACTTCAAGTAATCTAGTCGATCAAGCTCAAAATATAAGAATATTATTGAATCCAGGAATCTACAATATGTTGGGAAAATACAATAAACTACTGAGTTGGATTACCACTCTTTTAAATGTTGTATTTTTAACTGTATATAGTATGAAGCATTTGAGAGGACACGAAGACATGATACCCATACTAGATTGTTTTTTATAGATTCCTCAAAGTTCCTACCATAGGATAAGGAGCATTATGTTCTACCAATTCATTGTGAGCAGGTATTTCCTTAACTCAAAAAATTAGAAGCAGTAGTGATCAATAATTTATTATTACAATGTTTATTGAAAATATATACATGTGTTTATTAATCAATAAAATTGTTATAATCTACGTCTAATATATGTATTTACTCGTTCATGTGCAGTTATTTTTATATGAAGATATTATGGACCCAAAATGGATATTTGTCATAGGTTATGATCCAAGGTTGGGGCATGTATTTGATGATGCATTAGTGGATACTGAGAAAAACAATGACGGCCAACAAAATGAGAGAGAGGGATTATAGAACATCGAAGAAATTTCCATCCATGATGATGTAGTAGATGGTTATGTTAAGGCACAATAAACAACATCAATTCAATGTTACATGATGTTACGAAACACAACAATATGAATGGTATAGAAAATGATGATCCAAATACATATGGTAACAAAATGGATGGTCTACATTCAGATTTCCATGATGATGAAGATGATGCAATTCAAGATGAGGATGATGATAATATTAACTACTTCAAAGATCATATGGACATTGACAATGATACACTAGATGACATTGTTGCAAACAATGATATTAATGACCAAGACTTCCAAATTTTCAGAATGATTTGTAATCCATGTTTAAAAAATGATGATTTCTTACAGCCTAAAATTTGAAATGATTTAGTGTTATTTGTGTCAATATAAATTACCTATTGAAATATCATTAAAGTGGTTAAGATATGGTATGAATTGTTTGGCAGAAAAAAATTAGGATTACTTGAATGCTTCTTCCATTCATTTTGTATCAACATATGTTCATGAAGACATTAAAGTTAATAAAATATTAATGCCCATATCTCACAATGATTTAAATAAAAAAATTTGTTAGCTTCATTATTTTTATGTCGTTTGTATTTTAATGTTGGTCTACCCACTCTTACATTTAATTATCGATCCAGGTAAGCTTTAATTTTTGCAAGACTGTCACACAAATTCTATGCTAAGGCAGATGATGACTAGCATAAAATAATCTCAATCCAAATTCGTTTCACACACACTCTTAGCAATTGAAAAAGTTGTTACACAATCTACACAGATTCAATGGGGACAAATACTGTAGAATAAGCTACTCTATCATTCAACCACTCTCACAACACTCCTGAAAACCACCACCCATTCAATCTGTACACATAAAAGGAAGTGCAATCCAAACTAGCATAGTAAATAAAATAATTCACTGCCACACTAAACTAATGGATTTGTCTAGGACTTAAGCTGTCACACCATCCAAAGCTTACTCCAATTAATTAAATTACACACAATTAACTATAACATCAACATTTCCCCAGATCCGGGTTACCTAAGGGTGATCGCCCTGGTAAACTTGATGGTTGAATGCATGTGCAATGAGTCCTTTAGCTCATGGAAAACATGGCCTTATTACTCCACCTGTCCTGTCTCCTCAGAATGTGTGAACAACCTTGTTGATCGAGGCTCTTTATCCCGTAGCAACCTGACCTCCCTATTATTCTTCCTTCGGTTTCCTACCCCCGTGATCCTCGCCTCTCCCTCCAACCTCAGCCTTGTGCCTTGCTTAACCTGCATCACACTCATGAGTGGTGACAAAGGGAGAGGTCATATCATAAGTCGGGTCAGAGGTCATGGGTGACCCCAAACCACCATGGGTGACACCTCCATAGCCACTTTTTTTTACCACAACATACCTAATCACATTCAAAGAGAGGTAGTGGTCATGGAAGAAGAGGAGACCCACTATGGAAGTTCATCCCTCTAGGCCCTCTGCATCCTCCTGTCCAGGTGTCTGAAGGGAAAGGAATAACATAAAACTAAGGCCACCAATCGAATTGTTGATATCTCCACACTCTTCAACCACTCGTCCTCCTCCCTAAAGCGTTTGGCCAGAGGCCTGGATATCGACTATCCTCCCAACGTCCCTTCCCCTTCTTTGTCTTTGCACAATCCCCTCGATCTAGTTCATCCCATACCCTCTCTCAGAAAGCTCCTCAACCTCCCTCTGTGCCCCTTGCTCCCCCACTGACTGAAGCTCCCCCCCCTCCTTTCCCCCCTCGACCTAGCTCATATGAGTGTTTCATTTTGGAGAAGCTTCTAGAGGCTACTAGTTCAATGTAGGCTCGTTGTAGCTCTCAGGCATGTGGTGACTTCAGTTCAACATTAGTTTTTCTTGAAAGTGGCACATCCATTGACCAATTGATCATCACAAGGTTGGTTCTCTCTCCTTATTTTTGTTCGATGGCTTGAAAAACAGTCACATTTTGGATTAGTGGTGATCAGTGCAATAACACCCCTCATGCTTAGCTCATATGTGCCAAGTTTGCGAATGAGGCACCCTCAGTTTGTTGCAATTCACATTTTCTACTACCCCTCAGGCTACTTTCTAGATGACATGAGGGTCAACCATCCTATGGAATTTATATGGCCACACATTTTAGGGAAAAAATTTGGAAGTTGTAATCTCTGGTTCCCCCCTTCAAGGGAAGATAAATTTAGATTTTTCTCTATTGTTTCCTCGTTTTGAGGCAGATATGAACCTCATGGTTGTAAATAATGTATATTTTGTTCAGTTAATATAATGTTCAAGATATGGTATGAATTGTTGGCATAAAAATTAGGATTGATTGGATGCTTCTTGCATTCATTTTGTATCAACATGTGTTCGTGAAGACATAAAAGTTAATAAAATATTAATGCTCGTATCTCACAATGACTTGAATAAGAAATTTTTTTAACTTCATTATTTTTATATTGTTTGCATTTTAATGTTGGTCGACCTGCCTTTACATTTAATTATCGATCCAGGTAGGATTTATTTTTTATAAGACTGTTGCGCAAGGTCTATGCTAAGGCAAATTATAACTAGTATAAAATAATCTCAACCCAAATTCATTGCAAACACACTCTCAACAATCAAAAAATTTGTTACACACTCCACACAAATTCAATGCAAATAAATACTGCAAAATAAGCTACTCTATCATTCAACCACACTCACAACACTCCTGAAAACCATCACTCACTCAATCTGCACACATAAAAATAAATGAAATCCAAAATGTAATAGAAAACCAAATAATTCACTGCCACACTAAACTGAGGGACTGGTCCAGGAATAGTACGTCACAACATCAAAGATACTATAATTATTAAATTACACATAGAATTAACTATAAAAACAATAGTAACAAAAATCACATAAATGAGAAATATTTATGCAATATGTCATTCAACCACACTCTCATAGCACTCTTAAAATCCATCACTAATTCAATGCACACATAAAAGGAAGTGAAATCAGAATTATAATAACAAAGCAAATAATTAATTACCACACTAAATTGTGAATGGTCCAGGACTTGAGTTGTCCTGTATCCCCAAATCTTATTGAAATTAAATAAATTACACCCAAAGTCCTTGTCAATAGCAACAATAACAACGATCAAAATAGCGATAAATATTTGTGGTTATCATCGTTCAACCACTTTCACAACACCCCTGAAAACCATCACTCATTCAATTTGCACACATAAAAGGAAGTGCAATCCAAACTGTAACAACAAATTAAATGATTCACTGCCACACTAAATTGAGGGACCAGTCCAAGACTTAAGTTTTCACACCATCTAAATCTTATTGCAATGAATTTAATTACACACAGAATTGATTGTAACAAAAACAATAAAAATAATCCCATAAATGATAAATATTTATCCAATCTCTCATTCAATAACTCTCACAACACTCCTGAAAACCACCATTCATTCAATCTACACATATAAAAGGAAGTGTAATCCAAACTTTAACAAAAAATAAAATAATTGACTGCCACACTAAACTGAGGGACCGTTCTAGGACTTAAGCTATTACACCATCCAAATCTTACTGCAATTAATGAAATTACACATAGAATTAACTGTAACAAAAACAATAACAATAATCAAATAATTAAGAAATATTTATGAAATTATGCATTCCACTCTAACTAAACAATGATCCCTACTAAGAAGGAAGGCCCTTCCTCCTTAGTAGGCGTTGGTGTACTAAAAAGCACATAAACTACTCAGAGGAAATTATTGAACCACAAAGTTGAGATTTGCATTAATAAAAGTATCAGGATTACAAAGCTCTGGTGTTTCCCCTTTCCAACCCTATTCTCCAATTCTTCACTTGTCCCTCGTGGGAAAACAATCTTCTCTTTTAGAGATCTTAAATACAATGAGAATATAATCATGAGAATCTTTTCATTCTCATGTGAACTTAAAATAGAACAATATCTTAAATATTACACAATGATCTCCATGGAAGTGGTAAAACTATAACATTTTCCTTTAATTACAAATAAAGTTAGAAAATATCTCAACCAAATGATCTGGATACTCCACAAATATATTCAAGTGCCGAGCTGTTTCTTTTGACGTTGACACACTCCTAGATCCAGTCCAATTAGGAAATGCAACAAGTGCTTAAGCAATTGTCTATGTAACAAAAACAACTCCCAAAACCTTAATTAATCCAAATCAGAAAAGGAACTGAAATGTAATCCTGTAACAACAAGCTTCGTCACACCATCCAAACCTGAAACAACCCATACATTATTTTTATGGTAAAAAGTATCCTAAGAAATTAGTTCTAACGTCAAATTATAAGTAGAATTGGATTAAGAAAGAACCAAGTGAAAAAGGACATACTAAGGTGAATAAGGGTTGTTACAGTAATAATATATGGTCCTGTTGGTAAAAAATGGATAAAAGAAATTGGAAAATAAAACTAGAAAAATATGACAATTATGTGACCCAACATCTCCCCTCAACTTAAGTGACGACAATTACATCAGTTTCATTATAAAATGTAATGGTGTCAAAATGGTCTAATCATGCAGTATTATGGTAGAACAAGGTATGTATTAATTGGATGAATAATTGGATTTCCTAGACCAGTTTGATTAGGAAAGGCAACAAATGCTCAGAAACTATCTGTGTAACAACAAAAAATCTTGAAACCTTAATTAATCCAAATTAAGTAAAGGAACTGAAATGTAATCCTATAACAACATGATTCGACAGACCATCGAAACCCGAAACAACCCAACCATTATCCATAAGCACCAAATCCCTTGGCTCTTGAACCTTAATCCATTAATCCATGTATCCTAAATCCCTAAATCCCATAATCCTCAAAGCCCCTATCCAATTAACCCACAACACCTCAATTAATTAACTATTTAGACACATCCGATACTAAGTCCAAGGCTAAAAATGGATCTAACCAAGGAGGTAGTGTAGGTGCAAAAAAAGGAGCTAAACCCGATGTTATTTCTAGGGAAATTGATGGTGCTATTTCTAGCGTAATTTATGACGCTACTTTTAGCGCTAATTTCAGGTGCTATTTCTGACGCTATTGACGTTGAAATTTATGACGCTATTGATGTTGAAATTTATGACACTATTATATCTTGAATTAGCGCCTAAATGTTTTGGCCGGCAAAAGAAACACAAAAAATTGTTCCATCCCGATAAATAGTGTCAATTTTTTCAAAAAATTGGAGAAAAATACACTAAAACAATCCTTGGAAGTAAAAAAAGGGATCTAATCATAGTGATTTTTTGTAGTGATTCCCATATTTCATTGTCATCTAGGGAAACTTCCATCCTATCTTTCCAAGCACAAAAATTTGAGGTGCCCTCCAATGCATACTCAAGCCTCAATCTGTTGAAAGACATTTTTCTTCCATTGAAGAAAATATACACCAAAACTCTGAAAATTGAAATTTCTTTGAGAGAAGAACTAGAACAAGGTTTCTATGTAGTCTTTTGTAGCTCTAATACCATTTATAAATTGCAAGAATTTTTCTATTGCTAATGAAATTGAACTGAAATCAAGAGACACAAATTTCTTCTACTATTCCGCAGAAAGGAAAACACACGATAGAAACACATGCAATAACGTGCAACCATCAAAATGTAAGGAACACAATGATTTTACAGGGGAACCCAATTGGGAAAAAACCCTCCACTGCTTCACATTAGTTCATATGAAAATATGGATCAATTACACTGTATTTCTTCAATCTTTAAGCACACCCTGCACTGCAATTATGATCTCCTACTCATTGACCTGTTTTGACCAACACTTAGCAAAAATAGGCATTTTATTTCCTCCTATTTGCTTGCACAATCCTTGAGGAAATTAGCCCCTAAAAAATAAGGGAATTCTCTATTTCCTTGCACAAATCGTAAAGGAATTGACCACCTTCTCAATGAAAACTAACTACAAACTCAACTAGTATACAATTAATAATTAGAATGTGCCTTTTCCTCTAATCCAACTAGGCAATTCGAATTCCATGCATGATTGGGACTATTTTTAGTAAATTGTGTAGAATTTTATTTTTTAGATTCTAAAATGCTCATGAAATTTAGTAAATCATGAGACTAGAAGCTACTTTACCGATCTGCAGAGCAAATTCACGACCGAGAACACAAATCATTAACATGCAAAAGGAAACATCACACATGCACAAAGATTTATCTAGGGGAAAGAAACTGCTCAAAACCCCTTACTATCTGTATTGCATTAATCAAAGAATATGGATGAATACAGTGTGCTTGCTCAAGCTCTAGCATAACCTACACCTATATCTTCTGTCATATGCCCGACTGAATGACTTTGCCCAACACTTAGCCAATTTTAAATCCCTCCAAGCTCCTAATTACTTGCATTGTTACTCAAGGAATTAGCCCCTATTATTTAGGAAATTCCTCAATTTGGATTGTGAAATTCCTTTAGGCCAATCTCTGACTGCATGCACCACATGTATAACTTAGAATAATTTACAACTAATAGTACACTACCCTTGAACTTCAATATCAACTGGGTAACTCAAATTCTATGCATGCATGAGTTAATTTAGGCTGATTTATTAGTTAACTGGTTAAACACTGAAGTTACAACCCAATGCTAGACCTTCCACTATTTTCTCCAACAATTGGAACTAGTTTAACTAATCATAACTCAATTTAACTGAATTAAATTGTTACAACTAAAATTAATTCAACCTAGGCTCCTAAAATTTATGAATCACTATATTGTTGAAAATACGGCAAGATGATGGAGCTTAGTGAAATGAAGTCGCCTTCACTAAGTGGGCCCGCAGGCAAATTCTGGCGCAAAGTCTATTTTTAGACTATGTCTATTTTTAGACATATGGAGCATGGTTTAGGGATTCCAGTATGAGATTCTTGGAGTATGTGTCATGTTGGTAAAAATAGATGAGACTCTATTTTTTGGACCTATAGGTCGAAGTCTATTTTCAGACTGCCTCTCCTTAAAATAGGGAAGTCAAATATTATTTACCCTTAATAATATTTGGACTATAAACTTCAGTTTACTCTCTTGGAGCACTTCAGTTCGAGCCTTGGAAGTGGCTCATGCATCTGACAGAGGAATTACGCTATTCCCAAAGGTTTGATGGCATCATGCATGGTTGACTTCAGTTAGGACTTCAGTGGCAGAAGTTTGGTGGAGTTAATGAGACAGATAGTGGAGTTGTGTTCTGTTTATTTTAGTTGAACTAGTTGAGATTAGTTTTACTAGCTAATCAATTAGTTATGAGTGGAGTGAATTAAATATTATTTAATTCATTAATTAGTAACTCATTATTCAACTCAAGAACACATCAGTTCACTACAGTGCATGATCAGTTCAGTGGAGACGAGTGAAAGAGGTAGATGAAAGGGTGGAGTTAGCTATCAGTTGTGACTATACTGTTGCTATTTGCAACACACAGATAGGTGGAGTAAGCCCATGAGGATTGCGCAGTTCAGGCTGGTGGTTTATCTATATAAAGAGGCCATCCCATAGCATTGAAACATGCAATAGAGGCAAGGCAATTAGCGGTGAGTTTTGAACCAGTAACCTGTTCAAAACTGAGCTAGATTGTGAGTAACTGTATGAGAAAGTACTGAGTACTTGTGAGGAGTATTGTACTGATTTTGTTACTTGATTTCTCCATTATAATATACACAATAGCTGTGGGGTTTTCAGCTATAAGCTTTCCCCATACATACTGTGTTAATGTGTATGATGTTTTGATGTGTTATCGCTTGATTTTATTTCCGCATGTTTGATGATCTGAGTGGAAGAGATTATGTGTTGCATATAAATTCGAATTGTATGTGATCAGGATAGTCTAGGTGGATAATTAATCATTATTCAGAAAATTTCTACGCCAAAAAAAACTCAATTTCATGCTAACAATTAGCGAAGCTAGCAGAGTGATAACATCTATCATCTTATTTAACTCATTGATTACTCTGATGATGTGATTTCAATTTATCTAATTTAATGAATTCAATTGGAATTTCTTCTTGATTACAACACTCCTCTTTATAAAAGAAAGGGATTATCAGTCCCCAATCTTGCCTCTAAGTGAGCTTCGAAATTTTATCTTGACAAATCTAGCACAGCAAAAATATCGTCATCTCATTCCTAGCAGGAATGTATTCCAACAACACGTCACGCCTCTTCACACAATATAAGTAGATGGTGACACCCAGATCATCCAATAGTTGGATTTATCATTAAATAATGGTTCTGAAGTTTGATACAACTTTGATTGTCACAATAAAGCACTGTAGGATCCATCTGCTGACCAATTAATCCAACAAGGATCTTCCTCATCTAGATAGCCTCACAAGATGATTGACTCGTAGATATATACTGATTCACTGGTGAGTGCGACAAATATATTCTTCCTTTTATTTTGTAGAAGTGCGACCCCGACATATGGCCCCCGCGCAAAACCGACTCAACATTGGATACTTCCCAATATGCATACCTTGAAGCCTTGAATCTTCACTCCCTCTTGTCCATTTTGTACCTTCTTCCAAGTGAGTAACAAATTGCCTGCGAGGGTGTCTCAATGCATGTTTTGTTGCCTTCAATCTGAGTTTGGTTGGCTTAACCATTGATTGACTAAGCTAGTTAACTACATAACACATATCTAGTGTCGTGTGTTCTGGACCCTTAAGTGAACCTACAATCTACCTAAAATTAGCCTCCACTTCCTCACTTGAAGTGGAATCCTCCAGCCTACTCAACTACCCGCTAGAGGAGTTCCCATTGTTTCACCTCTCCATGTGAAACTTCTTCAATATCTCATTGGCATACTTTCCTTGAGAGACAAACAGTTCCCCATCTCGTTGCCAAATTTCCAAACCAAGGAAATAATGCAAGAGTCCCCTGTCCTTCATCTCAAATTATATTTCCAAATATTCTTTGAAATAATTGATAGACATTATGTAGTTTAAAATAAAAAATTTACCTTCAATAACAATATGGTAAAGGTTTTCATCTGCTTCAATTTTGGTGAAGCCCAACCCGGTGAGATAGTTGTCGATCCTGGTGTACCAAGCACGAGGTGCTTATTTCAATCCATACAACACGCACTTGAGTATGGACACATGCGACTCTCTGTCGAAGGTCTCAAATATTTCTGGTTGTTCAATGCACACCTCTTCCTCAATCACTCCATTGGGGAATATTGTCTTCACATCTATTTCATGAATATTCCATCCCATATCTACTACAAGTGCTAAAATTTATCTCATAGAAGAGTACCTTGCTATGGGAGAAAAGGTCTCCTCATAGTCAATTCCCTCCACCTGAGAGAACCCCTTAGCCACAAATCTAGCCTTGTGTTTCTCGATGCTTCTGTATGTTGCTTGCTTCTACTTGTAGATCCATCTCAAACTCACCATTGATTTTTCCTCTAGTCTTGGGACCACTTCCCAAACACCATTTTTGACAATGGAATAATATTCCTTTACCATGGCATCAACCCATACTAGTTGTTGTATTGCTTCCTCAAATGAGGATGGTTATGTCTCTATTATCTCACTCATTGGATCCATGTAACTAGTGTACCAATTGAGTGACCTCCTTTACTTGCGCTCTGATGTGGGTTCTCCCACATTATCTCTAGCATCATGAAATAATATGTCATCTTCCCTAGTCCGCTTCCTTCCTTGCCTGGATGTCCCTGCTTGAGTGGGTGTCTCCACTATCTTCTCCTCTGCTTGTGGTTGCTCCACAACATCCTGAGGTTCTTCCTTTGGAGCCAAAATCTCCTCATCTAGTTGCAACCGAAGCTCCCTCTCAAGAGAACACCTCATTGCCTTCTCCTCATCAAGCTTCACATCTCTACGAACAACTGTCATCCTAAGAGATGACAAGTACACAATATTTGTGAGGTGTTTGTGTGTACCCCACAAATATGCCCAACTCTTCTGTCAACTCTAGATTTTTCCTTGATTCCTTGGAAAGATGATAGTAAACTAATGATCCAAAGATCTTGAAGTATGACACATCTAGTTTCTTCCCTTATAAAAAAGCTTCTTTTGGTGTACTCATCTAAAGAATCCGATGAAGACTCATGTTCTGCAAATATACGATTATGTTGCATGCTTCAGCCCAAAAGTGCAATGGTAGGCATTAGTCATGCAACATCACCCTTGCTTCTCCCACAATACTTTTGTTTTTCCTCTCAGCCACCCCATTCTACTGTGGGTTCTTGGGTGCTGTCAACTCCCGTCAAATTCCTTCCTTTGCACAATTTTTTTTAAACTCAATCGAAACATATTCACCACCATAATTGCTCGTGAGAGCCTTTTCTTTCTTACCAGTTTCTTTCTCAACAAGTGCTTTAAATTCAACAAATTTGGAGAATGTATGGTATTCCTTCTGCATGAATAAAATCGAGCACTTCCATGAGAAATAATCTACAAATATAACATAATACACGTGCTCTAGGTTTTAACCCCATACATAAATTATTTGCAAATGAATTCTTAAAAACAAAAACTAAACAATAGCGAGAGCATAAAACATAAAACATATATACATAGAGATTTTCCCCTAGATCCCAAACTAGGACTACCAACTTGATTTTTTATTATATTCCTTTTAGTGTTACAACACACACACACACACACAGATATATATATATATATATGCCAAAGCATTCATAAACCCCAATCCATTAACCCTGGATTAGAACATAACCATAGTTCCCTTGACTGGATCTACAAAATACCATGAGAAGAAAACCATCATGCCCAAAACCATGTGCAAACCCATGCACAAAACCATAGGCGAGTTTTCCCACCTAATATAGGGTCCAATTTTCTTTCGCAGGGCATTGCCCCGAACCCTGTGCAGGGGGGATACTGCCCCCCTTCTGCACCTGATGCAAGGGTAGGGGAGCTACTACCCCCCACTTCATCCCTGCTTCTAAATGTGGAAATAATATAACACACACCCAACATGTGCTTGGAAATGGAGGTTGTCGAGAAAGTTCCACAAACATCAGATTGGATCCTTTCAAGGATTACATGCACCCTTCTATTGTGATCATTGAAGTTGGATTTTGTGTACTTCCCAAGGCACACCCTTTGCATGAATTCTGCTGCTCTAGTGCTTCATTAGGGAGGCTTGTGGTGATCTCCTACATGATCTTCAAGGCTCCATGATGCAAATTTCCAAGCCTTATATGCCATAATTCGTCAAAATCTTGACTCTGCACCTTCTCCTAATTTTTTCTCAAAGCAACACAATATTCCACTTTTAGCTCGTAGAAGTTCTTCACCCGAACCCAAATCTGCTTCACTTGTCCCATGGAGATGTTAATTTTCCATAGGGCTACATTTATCTTTGCTTTGATAGTCTCATTTCTTCATTAACACATCAAGTTAAACCCATATAATTATATCATTATTTAGATTTATACAATTATCCATCAAGATATGAAATTACGTAGAAAGAACAATGATATCATCATCTATGCAGTGGAACATAAAGAAACATAGGTGGAAAATCATGCACACATATAGGCACCAGGTCCGAGACCAGGGAAAAACCCACTCTTAGGAAAACCCTTGCAAATTATTCTTCTTAGATCGTCGTCAAATGATTCAGCAAACAAGAGTATAATGATCCATTGATCCATATCTTCAAAATGAAGTAAAAAAACTAGCATATGCATAATATAACCATAAACATACTTCTGTTGAAGGATCATGATTCTTAGAACTATAATGCACTGTCACTGCTTGTAGAATATTGTTGTCACTGAGCAAAAACTTTGAAGAACTATAGATGCATCTTCGAGGGCCTGATCTGCAGGTAAAATATATAGAACATATCTACACCAGTAAGAAACATGGATCCAATAGATCACTGAAGTCAACTGAAATAAATAGTCAAATTCTAGATATGAATCTAGGATGCTATCAAAGACTGATCGTGAGCATCTGTGACTAAGAAGATGATGTCTGGAAGCATTGCGTGAGCAACTGAGGTTGATCTAGCCCATATCTTCTCAGAAATCCCTTAGCTGCACCCATAGCACTCTATGCTTGCGGCTATGGGTCTTTGGTCGTAGGCATAAAACACTGTGTCTACAACTATGGCCCAAATCAACCCGATATGGCCCTAAAGCCTTAGCTGCTACCTTTCCATTCTGTGCCTGCAGCTATGTCACCCTAGTATTAGGCATAACACACTGTTCCCATGGCTAGAGCCTATTTTAGCCAGTTTTGTGCCTACGACCATAACATAAAACCCTAATTTTGCGTGAACTTCAGACCTCTGATTTTGGACCCTGCACGAACTCTTTCCTGTAAAACCTACGCGAGCCAAAAAATAATGGAAGAACCAAAACAAAGAATGCAAATAGAAGGTCTCTTGAGCAAGTTTAAGAATGAGCTATATGTCACTTCTATTTATAGGATTTTGTGTGGGTCCACTTGGGGTTGAGGCTAACTTAACTAATTCCACGTGTGCTTAGGACAAACCATTACATTTCACTTTAATAAATAAAATAATTCAAAATTTAACTTCCGCTCAACTGATTGGGGTGATCTATAGGTCTATTTTGGTCCTCTCAAAAGGAGGAATCTAATGAAATTATGATCTTGACGATCTGAGCTGTCCAAAGTGAAGTTTGACCGTAATTGCATAATTTTAACACTCCCTCTCAACCAGGAAGAATTCCACCTACCTATATCTGTTCATTGATCAATATGCCATTGTGGTATCTTCATGCATCATCATGTATCTTCACTGGTCATCTATGTCATGTAGTCGTCATGTTGTGATCCTTCATCATTACAAATCATCAATGTACTTCTCTTTCTTATTATAAATTATCTCTTGAATGTTTCTACTCATGCGTTGAACATTCTCATATCTATAAGAAGAAGAATTTGTCACTGGACGGGAGCTTAGGCTACCACCCTTCATCCATCATTCTATCATTCGGAATCTCAGCTAGCAGGTCTACTACCCGGAATATCATCATCAACCATCATCGAAGAGCATATAATCAAGGAGCACATATTGACTTGTGATCGCATTAGGGAGCATATATCGACCCAAAATATCGTGGGGGAGATATACATCTACAACCATATCGATCAATAGGATATCCAAACACGCAGGGGAGCCCATCTCGACCTTGGGATTACATCGGAGAGCTCAATCTCAACCTGAAATTGCATAGGATTATCTCATCCCATCCTATTACCTACCGATCTTCCCATAGATGATCCTGAATAGTCACATGGTAGAACAAATGCATCATAATCGACTTGGGTTGTACACCCAAAGTACACTCTAAAATCGTTGGCCAAATGAGGAGGGGTATTCCCAACAAGCCCGACTTGTGGTTATGATGCCAACTGGGGTATAATCTGCAAAGACCAAACAAGGGAGAAACATTCTCCGACCCTATGAAGATAAGGGAACAAGATCTCTAACCCTATGGGTAACGAATAAGGGTTATACCCTGTTTTCTTGAGTGCCCTCAACCCCATTAGCCCTTTATCTCAATTCCTCACCCTAGGAGCTCAATCAGGGAGGAAAAGTTGGCTCACTGTCCTCGATCAACACTACTCTCATCATAATCAAATATGGAATCTTCTTGTCTCAAGAGCAGCTGATTCCTATTCATATAGGAAAACAAGTCAAATATTATGTTAGAACATGAATAATCATATAAAATCACAAATGGATACCATAATCATCCTCCCTCTCAAGGAGGTGTCAATCATATGTCCAAGCTTGTCTCGAACAACTGCATTATCTCGACGAATGGATAAATCTAGGTCCCAAATATATATATATGTGTGTGTGTGTGTGTGTGTGTGTGTGATTTTATGTCATCATAGTGTATCCATTTCTTAGCTAGAGCATGCTCAAACAACTCTCTAAGGAGCTTCTACATCCAGCCTCACAGCTAGCCATGCTAGAAATATCATATCCAACCTCAGTCGTGCTATGGACCTTTCATCCAAGATATCATGGAATATCTCATATTAAGGCCACATCCAAATGTTCTCATCAATAATAATCCCAAACATCATATGTACATTCATGCAGCTACATATCATAGGAGAAATATCTCAACCTTTAAAAGTAGAATGTATCATGCAAATATTTTAAAAGATGTTCGGTGGCAATTATGAATGAAGAAACTCAATTATGAATTTAATCATGTTCTATACACAACATATACATATGGATGTTCAAAATAGAATTGTCAAATGCCATGTAAAGTTCAATAAATTTTTAAATTTAAATCAGAGTGTCTAGGGATTTACATTTCCATTACACATAGACATTTTTCTAGTTTTGGAACATGGGTTTTCTTTCCTAAATTCCAAAAATTGATTCATCATGCCATGATACGACATTTCAATATTCATAAGCCATATACCTCTTACTTAGTTTGTCAATTAGTTCATCATAGGATCATCACCTGTTAAGAGTAGGCCATCATCATGTAAAATCAAAGCCATAATCAAAATCAAGGCCCTACCTTGGAACTCATCATCCAAAATTTGTAACATAATTGTCAAATATGGACAAATCTAAGTCAGGGAGCTAGCATCGTGCAACTCTCTCTGCAATAATAATGCCTTACCAAGCCAACATAATTAACCTTACATAAATTAATGTTGATTTAACGAAGTCAGCTCATATGATTTTATAATCCAGACAAAAACTAGAATCAAAGACATTGATGTCAAATTATCAATTCTTTCAACCAGGTCACAGGTAGAGCTCATATCAATTCTTGAATTAATTTATTGTCAAGCCATCAATTCTCTCATTTAACATGCCATTACAAGCCATTTTTGTCAGTAGATGGAAGTTCATACATCAAGGTTAAGTCGTGCAAGTTCCATCTCCATACTGAACCACAACAACCATTGTGCTAGGAGCAAGGAAGACAATACAAAACCATTTTTTTGAATACTCACATAAGACACTGAATATCAGTATTCCCACCTAGAATTGTCATTAGGAAAAATAAAAAATCAATAGATAAAGTCCAAATAGAGAGATATATAATCCAAGGACATGTCTCAATCATCAATTCAAAGTTCTAAAACATCACGTCAAAGTTCCAAACACAAATCATCTTTATAAACATAATGACATATTCATATGAATGTCTCGTTCACATGCAAACATACTAACTTTTCCTTCTGACAGATCTTACTGATATCTACAACACATCTATAGAACTGACATCTTCCAAGTGGCCATTTGATTTGAGGCCCAATCCTTTATTTACTTTGATTAGTAATTTAACTCAGAAACTTCACACATCAATTTACAATGGTAGAACATGTCAAAGATCCCTTGATTCTGAATACAAATTGATTTCGTGTACAAAAATTTAATTTCGTGTCTATTAGGCATAGTCACATTTATGGGTCTTCCTTTGTGTGAGTGAGGCTCAAACATCTGCTATAAATCAACAATGTGAGATACCCATAAATCATAGTAGAACATGTAATTTTATTTTCATTCATGTCATCAACCTGTTATTACTAGAGTCATGCAACAACAGATTTGTTAGATCATAAAAACATATCTATCATGTTCATGAGCATCATGTCATCAATATTTCATCAAGAGTTGGGCTTGAAAGATCAGGGCAACATGAAGATACGACATCAGATCTCAAATATTATGAACATAATAAAAATAGATCAAGTTAGGGCAGTTAATTTCACCATATTCCATAACCACATGTAGTAGGAGATCTAGAACATAAATCTCATAGATATACCACTATCATCAAGGTTAACAATGCCATGTTTATCATGATCAATAGGATCAAGTTAGGTTATTCAATAAACCAAAAGAGTGTCAATCTATTTTTCCATGAGCTTTCGTCATGCTTATCACATGCATTATCAATACCATATGAATGAGTAACCTTTTATAAGAGATCCAACACATCTTATTCATATCAAGATTCAAGAATATCATTTACTAGAGTTAGAATCAGGATCTAAAAAAAAATATATATGTTAGCTAAACTTCAATTTTTTCCACTATATCCAAGATCAACAATAAGTAGCCTCGCAGAATAAAAAAAATCAGCATGATCAAATATTCAACACCAGGTGCACTATTTCATCACATGAAACATAAATAACTTTCATATGCATGCATGAGCCATTTGCGAAGGATACATTCTCAACACAACATAGGGATTACCTATCCATCCAATGTTATAGTTGAAACATAACATTAAAACAATATACCATGCATACCTTATAGTATTCAAATACTTATGCACATTCACATAGGTAGCTTGTCACCTTTTGCATGAGATGCCTCTTTATATTTTTCCAGATATAGCTTTTCTTTCCTGCATCGCCAATGATCCTCAAGAGGGATCCACTTATCTCATCTCATCAAGAAGGTTAGAAATACACAGGTATTCAAAATGCACATGCAGGAGGTATACGCCATGATAAAAACAAAAATCATAATAGTAAGATCCATAAGTCTAAACAAGAGTAAAGTCATAAGTCAAGGAATACTTATCTTCAATTAGAGATGATCCTCTCCCTCTTGAACCAACCTTCAAGAGCCATCCATAGACCACATCACAATGTTTCCTTCAATCAACTTTATCAACAAAAAGGTCATCTAGGGCTTCATCATATAAATCCCAAGTTCTTGAGCATCTAGATCATTCTAGCGTTGCATACATCAAATTCTAATTCTTTACCATGAACCAAGGTTTATCTCAAACCCCCACTATCAAATCCTTATCCACCAACTACTTAGGGCTTTATTCATACCCTAGAATTATTTTAGATCACCACCATCCTTTTCTTGTTTCCATCAAAAGTGTTTCCATGGGGTGATCTCCATGGCTTTTCTTCAGCCCAACTCTTATACCATGTTAATTTTTCATAGGGGTACATCGATATTTTCTTTGATAATTTCATTTCCTCATAAACACATTAAGTTCACCCCATATCATTATATCATTATTCATATTTAGAATATTAACCATCAGCATATGAAACTATGTAGATATAACAATAACATATTCATCATCATCATATATGCAAGAGAACATAAAGGAACAAAGGAAGAAAAGCATGCACACATATAGAGACTAGGATTGGCCTGAGACCACGACAAAACCCACTATGGGAAAACCTTTGCAAATTCTTCGTCTTATATCGTCATCAAATGATTATGCAAGCAAGAGTAAAATTATCCATTGATTCATATATTAATAATGCAGTAAAAGAACTAGCACATGCATCCTATAATCATGAACATACTTCTTCTGAAGGATCATGATTCTAAGAACTGTAATGCATTGTCATAGCCTATAACATACTATTGAACATTGTTGTCACTAAGAAGAAACTTAATAGAACTGTAGATGAATCTTTGAGGGCCTGATATGCAACGGAAATACATTGAACATATACACATATCTGAAGATATACAACATCAAGAAGCAAGGATCCAATAGATCACCGAAGCCAACTGATACCAATTGTCAAATCCTAGATCTAAATCCAGGATGCTATCAAATACTGCTCACGAGCATATGTGATTGAGAGGTTAATGTCTGGAAGCACTGCGTGAGCAACTGGATTTGATCTACTTATAACTTCTTAGGAAAACCCTTAGCCTCACCGACAAGATGCTATGTTCGGGGCTATATCTCCTTGGTCGTAGGCAAGACACTCTGTGTGTGCGGCTCTGGCCCAGATCAACCCGATCTGGCCCTAGAACCCTAGTCGCTACCTTGCCACATTGTGGCTGCATCCATGGGACCCTCACTGCTACCTCGTCATGATTTTCCTGCCACTAGAGCATGGTTTCACTTGTTATGTGCATGAAACTATGGAGTATAAGCCCTAGATCAGAGCGAACCTCTTGCCTGTGATTTTGGAGCCTGCATGAACTTCTTTCGTCAAACCTGTCCGACCCAAAATAGAACATATGAATAGATAAAAATAGTGCAAGAAAAAAAATAGCTTGATAAAATGTTTGAGAATGATATTGAGGTCACTTATATTTAAAGTTTTCATGAGGGTCCACTTGGGCTTGAGGCCGACTTGACTAAATCCAAATGTGCTTAGGCTGACCCATTCCATTTCATTCTAATAAATAAATTAATTCATGATATAACTTCCACTTAATCTATTGTGTGATATATAGGTTGCTCTTGGTCCTCTCGAAAGGAGGAATCTAATGCAATTATGATCTAGATCATAAGAGTTGTGCAAAGTGGAATCTGACCATTGTTGCATAATTTTAACATAGTTTTCATTGGAGTTTGAGGTAACCTTAGAAATCCTCTTATATTCCATGTTGTTTATATATATTTTTTTCATTCGGTACTATCGATAGGGATCAATGGTGTTGTAATAGTTAAGGAGCTCTCACTGGTATGATATCTAAAATAAGACCTCACACCATTTGGGATAAGAGACCGATCGGAATTTTGGCGCAATAACCATTCTTATTTTTTAAGAATGTTGTAACATATGGATAATCGTCATAATATATGAATGAAAATTCTAAACTCAAACTAACTAATGCACTAAGATACAAAAAAGTAAGCTAGCAAGTAGTGCAAAGTAAAATAGAAATAAGAATTGAATGAGCTAGTAGAAATGTAGTTGCATAGTCAAGAAGATTATTAGCTAAACTCAAAGAAAAAACAAATATATAAATTACTAGAACAAATTTATATTATTCATTGCATTTATCTAATAAATTATTGTAGAGTGGATTTTATAAAACTAGAAATAGAAAGCATGTGAGGAAATTATCTAGTTCATAGAATAGTGCATAATTTGGCAATATATATCTCACAAAGTACACACATAAATGAATTGTTTAAGAATACTCAAAAACAAATCCAAGATAAATTTCAGAATAAAAATCTAACAAATTCTTTAAAGGCTTCTTCATATTAAAGTAATGAATGTATAAGTACAAGATTCCTAGTTTTAGTCTCTAGGTATATCAACAAAATTCAAAAATTTGCAACCATTATCATGAGGAGATTTACAAAATTTATAGATTGATATATTAACTATCTCTCATGACCATTAAACCTATCTGAGGTCAATTACAACTATTTATATTCCCATAATTTTCAAATATAATAAAGGGAAATATTTTAAAATCTAAAAATTAATTTGAAACATTGTCTCCATCTAATTGGGTCCTTAATTGGGAACTTTTTAATGCCTTCAATATGTGCCACCTAGTCTTCATAGTGTGATGTAATAATAATGACTCTACTTCAAAGTACACTCTTCATGATGACATGTAATTTTGATGTTGTAAGAGATATGAATAAGATATTCCTCTGAAGTAAGACATGGTATGTATTCGACATTATTTTTTACTTGGTGAGGTTTATAACATGTTGCTTCAAGTTACCCTCAATGGGATCCTGTAATTTCCTATTTTTTTCTTGTTCTGATCTTTCCTTAGGTTTCTGAGCTTGTTCAATATTTTCTATCAAAAAATATGTAGAAGGATCAAGAAACTAAATATTCCTCCTTTTATCTATATAAGTTGTCAAATTAGTATATCATTGAGTCTAGTTCATCTAAGGGCCTCTTTCTTAAACATTTGATATGATCTAGCCATGCATATCCCAAAAATATTAAAGAATTTAGTTAAGGTTCAACTTTGTTTGGGGACAAAACCACTAAATTTTAACATTTCTTCCTTTTATACAAAAATTTGGTTCTTCTTTAACAACAAAGAAACAATAGGTACCCATTATGAATATTATTTTAAATGATATGTGAAAAAATCCTATAAGTTTGGTCCCGTGATATTCATTCATGTGTACATGCATTGGGTTTCAACATTGAGGAGAAATAAAAATTCCTGCTAGACAAACCCTAAGGAGCCTGGTGAATAGAAATATATGGTTACTGAATCATTATAAGAGTTCATGAGCCTTTTATTCATCAATTATTCGAGTGGCCATACTTTATCTTTCATTTTACCTCCAATGAATCCATGTGTTACCCATGGAAATGCTGAGAGAAATCATCTTGAGAGAGGTAGAAGCTTGGAAGATCGAATTATGGATATTACTTGAGGCACAAGAATGTACTGTAGCACTACAAGGAGAGTGAATGATGCACTATAACACTAAAAATATGCCTAATGTTGTGCTATAAGGAATTAGGGAAACCAAAAGATGAATTCAAGAGATAGGAAAGGTGATTGTGGCACTCCACTAAGGGTTATTTAAGAGCTATTGTATTAGACAAAGCCATAATGATGCACTAAGGAGGTTTATAAATGTAAGATTTAACCTAGTATAATTAACCACTAAAAGTAGATTTTTACTAAAAATATAAAACATATAATGGAAAACACACAGATTCAAATAGATATTTTATCCTGGAAATCCAAACCTAAGAAAACCAAAAATATTTTTTTATTTTATTTTCTATTTTTATATAGGGCATTAAAATGGAATATATACCCTGTAACATAAATGAAATTCCAATACAACTCTAGTTATTTTACGAAAACCAAGAAACCATGGGAAAAACCACCATGCATCACGTAATTTCTTTTAGCAAAATTGTGGGGTGAAAACCACAAAAAATGGATGCAAAAAACTGCCCAATTGTTTTTTTAGGGGTGTTGTTGAACTAAAGTTTATGGTGTAAATATGTCATACAAAAAGTATAACACATACCCAACATTCTCCCATTTGTTTTTTTCTTTTCATATAGGGGTCTAAAAGTGTACACTTTCAACAATTTAGGGTAGTGATGCCCATTATTTCTCTACACTAAGAGATATTCTCAATGCTCACAAATTTTGTTAATGCATCTACAACAATTTTCAATTGTCCACATTTTCCAATAGAATATTATTACCTTCAATCATGTCTCTCACAAAGTGACTAAACATCAATATTATTTGTATTCGAGTGATAAGAAATGTTCTTCACAAAGAAAATTGCACTTCGACTATCACAATTCATCCTTATAGCTCCTTGTAGTAACGCCATAAGTAAACACAATCTATCTAACCAAATTTCTTTCTTACATACATGTGTGGATTCCACATGTTTAGCTTCTATAATTTAAAGTTACACTACATATTTTCTCTTTTTAATCCATTTGATTTATCCTCCAAATAGGTTAATAATATACCCACTTGTAGGTATTCTACGATCGAAATCTTCTACGATGCATTTCTTCAACTCATCCTACATCAACAAAGCCATAAATGTCTAAAATATGTCCATTCCTAGTATTCCTTGGTAGAACAATTCATATCAAGTAGTGTCGCAAAAATACATCAAAACTCTCTTCATTGTTGTTTTAAGCTCCTTCCATGGTTTTGACATATATTGCTAAATACTCCCACTGCATGTGCAATGTCTGGTGTGGTACAAAATGTTACATACATCAATATTCTAACTAGACTAGAATATGAAACATATAACATATCCTCTTCCTCTTTATTTTTCTTAGGTCTCTGATATAAAGATAATTTTACACCAACAAAAATAGGGCCCTTCACCAATTTACTCTCTTGCATATTAAACCTCTACAATATTGTATCGACATACTTCCTCTTAATTAACCATAGTTGTTATAACCCTATTTTCCACTCTAGTATAGTGAGAGAGACCCAAGTTCAACACAACTTAGCTACTAGCTATAATGCATCTCCTTTCACCATTTCTTTTACTTACATCAAACTTATAAGGGAGTTATTACATGTTAAAAGGGTGAAATTACATAAATGAGAAATTTATCATAATTATTTTGTCACAATTTCATAATTGTGAGATACTAATTATTTCATAATTGAGATAATTGAGAAAATACTCATAATTGAGAAACAAATCCTAGAATTTTTATTTCTAGTGGAGTTCAAATTGACTTAGTTGTGTATGAGTTCGCTAGGGGTTCACTATTGTAGAGGTTTTATAATTTCTCAAGCATGTAATTGTCAAGAAACATTCTCCCGGAGGATAGAATGAACCTATATAATATCATCCTATCATGAGGAAGAAGGTTAGGAGGAAACCAAGTTGTTAGCTGAAGGAGAGGTGCTTTACGTTTGAAGGTACACTCTTTCATGTATATGACATTAATATGTTTTTTATGTTGTTCATGTTATTCATAGATTATTAGTAATGGTTATGTTGTGTAGATTAATCCGTCTTGCGGACAAGACCGATCTCTCTAGTACTAAAAGTAACTAGCAACAAACAACCAATTATACTAATCTCTCTCTAAGCATACAAGATTCATAAAAATGCTATATAGGTGTAAGACCTACCTTATGTCCAGCGCTTGCTTGATCTCGTTGAAGTCCTTCCCGTGCACTTGAAAGAACGTTCCTCGTGAATCTGCAGTCACAAACAAGCAAAAATATTACATAGCACCTGTATAGACATTATTATAAATCATACTCATCATAATGATCAAGAAATTTATGAAATAAACCATAAATAGATAGTTTAATGAGAGAAATGAGTATATTTGTATTAACTTCAAATAAAGAAAACCTTTACAACCCGTGCCTTGATGTGGTGCAGGTCCTCTTGGGGTCCGAAGCAGGAATCTCTTCTAATTTGACAAGAATTGCACTTTTTGAACCAAGACGGATAGAGGTGAGTGATTTAACCTCACAGAAAGTCTTAGTTAACTAAGTCTGAATCTCAACAGCATTTAACTTCAAATATCTTAAAGCTTGAACTCCCTTTGAGGCTACCCAAGGCCTCTTTTTATAGTGTAAAAGAGGAGGTTTTCTGTTCCAAATATGAAGGGATAGAATCCTCCTTTAAAGGGATTAGCTCCTTACATCAAGGGGTTAGCTCCATCAAGTGAGGGATGCATGAACCTTCTCAAAGCGTATCCATTCCCAAAAATTCCCATCTAGAATCTTCTAGAATTCATCTGAAATCAACTTTTTATCTTTACTTTCTCACCTTTTTGAGTTTTACAGAGGTCCACACCCATAACACAAATAACGTGCGGTATGGTTCCGCAGGAGAGCTGAACTTTAGGTGCGGGACCGCAAGAAATTAATAGAGAAAGTGCGATACCAATGTTTAGGGGATTTTTTAGGAACTTTTCTCTGATTTTGAAAGCTTGACATGAGGAACTGATATGTTAGACTTGCAAAAGGAGGAAGTATGAGTAATAATGAGCTCATATTCATCGCAAAATGTCAGGATAACAGTTTTTAGTGTAACAAATTGCCCCTAAAGTGCAGATCTGGAATAGATGTTGAAATTGTCATATATGAAGAGTACGTGCACATCATTCAGAATCAATCTGGACACTTTGATCCGGAACTGTAAAAACATTCAATGCAAAATATATACATATATATGTCATCACTGAGGTACGCATACCCATACTCAGATTAAAACTAACTAGAAACTAACTTAAATTGTTCTGATACAGGAATGATTTTAATATTACATCAATAGTGTAGTCACAGCATGGGCGCAGCCATCTGTAATGAATATTCTACTGTATAATAATAAAATACTTCGCAACCTGGATGGTGGAAACTAGATCCAGGGTCTTGTTTTCCGCACGAACTAGTACGATTCTATCCATGTGAATAAATGTGTTGAAGTTGAACATGGTAGAAACCACTTGATTACCAGTCAATAATGTGAACTGTTAACAAGTGTGAGAGAAACCACCAGTAATGTCAATGGCTCTCAAAGTACTCAGTTCAATCCATGAAATGTGAATGAATGAGCTGAAGTCAAACATCTCACGAAATCATTTGATCGAAGGTCAATGATGCAACCTGTCGTCGAAGGCGAGAAACCTGCCATTGAAGCATGCAAATTTCAAGGTACTGACGATTTCTGGATCAACTTCCTAGATAATGTGCTGATGTCGATAGAAAGTGATCTGTCGTAGGGAAGCCCACAACACGAAATCATAGATCAAGTTTTGAAAATATATTATGCAGAGGCCGGCTCGGGGATGGTCGAAAATGGATGATAGATATTTTGGATGAATGGTTTATTTAGGCTGTCCTCTTGAAGACATATGACCTCAGGTGGCTTGGTGACAATTGACCCCAAAGTATGCAGAGAGAAATAGGATGAAGACTTTTATTATGGTTTTGATTAAGCTGTTAGGCTACCTTATTTAACTGGGGTGGGCAAAGTGTCGTATTGAAGTAGTTGTGGTTTTAGAAAAATTTAAAATATAATAAACACGCCCATTTTTCTCTTTTCCCCCACCCATTTACAGCATTAGCTCTTTATTTTTGACAAGCTTTAGGAGGATAACACATTCTTGTTTATAAGCTCATCCTTCGGATGAGTCAACTTAGTTTAAAATTCGAACCCTAAGAAGGAGTGGTTCGTTCCTGTTTAAAATTGAACAGGTCCTTTACTGTTAAGTTTTAACGAGTCCAATATAAGAGAAACTCGGTGTTTTTCAATTTTAGGGAGTCAGAAGAAAATTCTTAAGAAAACTCTGTGGGTGTACTTTTTAAATGATTCGGTCTCTCGAGCGAAAGGATGATAAAATAATGCGGAGAGAACTCTATTGACCGTAATTAGTCGAACGTAGCCACCTTTTCGTAAATAGTCCATTTCGGTTCGGAAAGGTAAACTTATGCGAAGGGATGATCGTTCATTTACTTTAACGAGTTCGAATGGTCAAGTACTCGGCAATATTTTTATTTTTAGAGAGTCTGAAAAGGGCTTAAAAGAGGAATCCATGTTTTCGCTTTTTCGTAAATTTTTAAAGAGCCTGAAAAAGTGATAAGTTTACTCTTCGTTAAAAATGACCATTTTGCCTGAAAAATCCATTATTCTGAACAAGAACTCGAAAAATTAAACATACATGTTTCAATAATAAAAAATATTTTGAAAAACTAACTTTTTAAAGTGAAAAATAAACAAATTTAAAATTCATTTATTCAAAAAAACTTATAAAAAGGAGTTTTTCAAGTTCATTTGCAGATTCGATTAATTGAAAAGTAAAAAGCTTTTAAAGGTAGAAAGTTCCCATGAGGGTGATGGAAATAAATTAAGGACAAATAAAAAATATGAGTCCAGAGCCATCAGAACATTCAACTTGTTTTTCATCATTTCAATTCATTTTAAACTTTAGTTTATATTTTAGGGTAAAAATAGTTCTAAAGTTGCATGGGAGGAGTCATGAGTCAGTATATTCCCCTAGATACAGCTTTCATAAGAAGAAAATGAAGTAGGATTCTTTCTACATATGCTTTGTTTCTAATGTTTATATCTAATCTTCCATTCTTAAAGCTTATAGAATTGGTAAGTGTGAGTTAGTTTAAAACAGCTCATTCTCTTTGTTTAAATTTGAAATCAAATTGTTCTAACACTGTACTGTGCATTGTAGGATTGACAAGATGCTGATTTGGAGAGAACGTGAGCACGAGTAAGTGGATGAAGCCACAATACTCCATTTTCCCACACAACAGGCATTAAGAGCATGTGGCTTGTACAAATTTTGGGCCATCTCAGGCATGAGGGCACAAGTAGAACTCCTGACATGGTTGGTGAACAGATGGAATGTGCAGGACCAGTGCTTCTTTATTGGTGGCCACCGGCTTGAAATTGAGCTGGAGGATATATATTTTTTGACTGGTTTATCCAAGAGGGGCAAACAAGTTTCTTTGTTTGGGACTAGGCCAGGTGGCCAGTCTGTCGCTAGTCTTCAACTAGAATTCTGCAATAATCAGGCAAATCCTCGGGACAAACGGATTGATATAAAACACATCATCCGTCCTGAATTGAAAGTTATTGCTTTTACTGTTACCAAACTGTGTGGGAGTGCTGCGCTTCATGTAGCTACCGGTTCCCAAATGCGTATTGCCGTGGACTGTTTTCGCGGCACCATCTTTAACTGGTGTGAAGCTGTGTTGGCTAATGTAAAAGGCCAACTAACTAGAGCAAAATATGGGAAACTGAAAATTTTTGGATATGGATCCATCGTCATCTCTTTTGCTCTAGAGAGGATCCCCATGCTAGCTCCACAGAGTATTGCTGTTGATGCTGGTCGACTTCGAGAACCTAGGATGGTTTGTTGGTCTGCATTGATGGCTCGTCATGCTATTGAGGGTACTGAGATTGTCCGATTTCCTCCTTCATATTTTCGTTGGCTGGATCGCCAAATTTTTGTGATAGAGGACTTTCCATAAGTCGGGATAGATTTCCGCAGCGACCGAGAGATGGTTCTCCCAACAGGGGAACAGTGGGATGATTCAGGTACAATCATTTTTCAACATTTGCTAAATTCTATATTTTTTTATATTTTTTATCGTCCTGAAAACTAATAACCAAAAGTTTTTTTTTTGAATACAGATGTGGGTCCACAGCGACCAGCCCATCTCCAACCTTACGAGAGAAGACAACCAGTTGCAGCTGCACCAGCCCCAGCAGGCCAATCAACGGAGATTTTGACTGATTTAGAGCATCATCTAGAGTGTTTGACTCTAGATATTCCAGAGATGAGCATAGATGACATTCCACTCAGGTTGCAGAGATACGTGATTGGAGTTCCAGGACCTTTTAGGAGGTTCCTATGCAGGGTAGCTCGGGCAGTGGTTTCTTATCGTGATCACCATCAGTGATGGGATGATCATATTGTAGACTCATATTTTTGACTTTTGTATTATCATTTTTGCCGATCATAAGGTGTTTCCAACCTATGATCGAAGACGATGTATATTTTTTGAAAAAACTTCTATATTATGATATATCACTATTTACCAGCTATCTGTGTACATATGTGAATGTTGTTTGATTTACTGCTTTTGATTATTGCAAATGTCTATTTATCATACTAGAAGCAATTGAATCTGCTAATGTATTTAAATGTCTTGGAATATGCTGATATTCAATGTAATCAAATTCATGTTCCAAGAGACGAACTCGTAAAAATAACCGTAATAACACTGGATTTCTAATCGTATAAACCCTGTTAAGCTGTAATACAACAAGTTCAAAATCCAACCTTACAATCAAACTCCGAATTCCAAATGATATGGATTCAGATAATAACTCAATCACTGCACTATACTCGGCAATGTTATTTGTTGTTTGACCAAGGCTTACCCCATGCATGGATACTAACTCGTCAGAGGGTGAATAGATAACCCAAGTTGCGGAAGAAATGTTCCGTGTACTACGACAAGCACCATCAGCAAAACCAATGTAGGTTTGAAGAGACATCGACATCTGCAATATCAAGAGTAAAACTCAGATAAGCAGGGATAGTGATAAAAACACTCTCTAAACTAGGCACACTTTTCTAATCTAAAACACACCAGCAGTAAAGAAATCTAAACTAACAAAATCTCCACACCACATTTAAGCATAATATCACTTTAGATAGAGCCCATTTCTGGGTTTATCCAAAGGGACACCGTCAAAATCTATCAACTTGTAGGCCCCTTTTGCTAAATTTCATTTAACAATGTAAGGACCATGCCACATAGGCATGAATTTCCCAGCTCCTAGCTTGTCATTAGCTTGACCATAAAGTAAAACTAGGTCTCCTTCTGAAAAATTTCGAGGGGTCACACTTCTATCATACTAAGCTTTTATCCTTTTAACATGAGCTTCATTTTCTATTGCAGCATTTCGTCGATTCTCATCTATTTAGGCTAAGTACAAGAAATGTTTATCCTCTTCAGACGTAGCTGGAAGTAATTCTACGACTAATTTTAGTGACGGTATTTCACATTCAATTGGCAACATAGCTTCCAAACCATAAACCAGTTGAAAAGGAGTGAAACCTGTTGATGTTTTGACTGAGGTTCGATATGCCCAAAGCGCTGAAAATAACATGGAATGCCAATTCGTGTTGTGAATACCAATGATTCGTTTGATCATGGTGACTAAAACTTTGTTAATGGCTTCAACCAGACCATTGGCTTGCGGATAATACGGAGTGGAACTATCATGGCGTAGGCCAAGTTGGTCTGTCAGTTTGGTCATCATGACATTCTGAAAGTGACTTCCATGATCCGTAATAATAGCTTGGGGAACATCGAACCTAGCAATTATGTGATTAAATACGAATGTTGCAGCAGTCTTGCCGTCAGCCGAAAATTTATGCATCGCCTCGGCCCATTTTGTAAAATAATCTACTGCTAAGATAATATAGGCATGCCCCCCGGCCGAGTGAGGGTTACATGTAATAAAATCGATACCCCATTTCGTGAAAGGACCAACAGCAATTATAGGGTGAAGAGGAGCGGGTGGCGCGCGCATTTTCCGATCAAAAATTTGACAGTTGTGGCATTTCCGAACCGCATAAATGCAATCTTTGAACAACGTTGGCCAGAAGTAACCTGCACGCAATATCTTTTGGGTTGTGGCATACCCAGACATATGACTGCCACATGCTCCAAAATGGCAGTCATTTAACACCTTTCCAGCTTCTTCATGAGTTAGACAACGTCGGAAAACAGAATCCGCTCCACGTCGATAAAGTGTAACACCAATGATATTATATTGTTGGGATTGGAAGCGTATTTTCCGTCACTGAGTTCGTGAAATGTCAGGCCGAAAAGATTGGGTTTGGAGATAAACAATAATATCTCCATACCAAGGATCAAGTGTATTGATAAGAAACAAAGATTCATCCGCAATGGACTCTTCTTCCACTGTTTCAGTATCAGTAGAGGGGAAATCACACATCAGTTCCGCAAATACCAAAGATTTCTTTGCCTTGGATTTTTAAAATTCCAAGTCAAATTCCTGCAGGATAACTATCCATTTGGAATATTTTCCCCCTAGCAATTGTTTGGTCAAAATATACATCATAGGGTTGCAATTAGAAATTACCGTGGTTTTACGTAACAAGATGTAATGTCTAAATCATTGGACAGCTTGAACAGCTGCCAAGGCCAATTTCTCCACATGTGTGTATTTGATTTCAGTCCGATGCAGATTCCGACTAAGATAATAAATCACATGTTCATTGTGAGATTCATCTTCCTGAACTAGTACCATCCCAATGGTGGAATGAGAAGCAGCGAGGTACAAAATGTAATCTTGGTTGTAGTTGGGAGGATACAATAACGGTGCATGGGTCAACGTGTGTTTAAGTGCATCAAAAGATCGATCAGCGATCTCGTCCCAAAAGTATGGAATGTTCTGTTTCAAAAACCGGGTAAAACCCTTTGTAAGCTCGGCATAGTTAGGAATAAACCTACGTAAAAAGTTTGCTTTCCCCTGCAAACTTTGGAGTTGGCGTAAAGTCGAAGGAGGAGGCAATTTAACAATGGCTTCGACCTTCAATGGATCGACGTGAATGCCTGCTTTCGAGACAACAAATCCCAGTAATCGACCCGATTCTACGCAGAAAACACATTTATGCGGATTCAGCCTTATCCGATAATGCCTACATCTCATAAAAATTGCTCGTAAATGAGTGAGATGGTCAGCCCTACGTAATGAATGAGCAGGTAAATCATCGAGATATGGCTGAACAATGTGCTTAATTTCATGAAATGCATAAGACATAGCTCGTTGAAAAGTTGCTCCAGCGTTCTTTAATCCAAAAGGTAGTTTACAATAAGAAAACATTCCCCATGGACAAATAAAAGCTGTTTTGGGTTGATCTGCAGGGAGTATGTTTATTTCATTGTAGTCGGAAAAGCCATCCATGAAGGAAAACAATTCACTGGCAGCACAATCATCGATTATTTGATCGATATAGGGAGTTGGATAATTATCTTTTGGACATGCTCGATTAATATCCCTATAATCGATACATACTCTTATTGTTCCTTGTTTTTTAGTCACAGGAACAATATTCGATACCCAATCTGTTAAGGGAATTGGATAAATGAGTCCTGCGCAAAGTAATTTTTCAACTTCTGCTTTTATAGCAGCAGCTTTTCTAGGATGTATTTGACGTAATCGTTGACGAACAGGTTTAGCATCCGGGTAAGTCTTAATTTCATGAACAATGATCGATGGATCAATTCCTGGCATTTCTTCATAAGACCAGGAAAACACGTCACGAAATTCTTGAAATAGGGCTTTATAAGTCTGAATTTCTTCATTTGTACAACAAGCACCTATATGAATGTTTTCAATTATTCCTGGTTTTACTGAAATGTCAATTGGAACCGTTCTAGATATATTTTCCAAATTTAACTCAGAATCAGGATTTTGCAATGGATTCTGAGGTTCCTTGACATATTCAACAGTAAAAATTGAAGCGAAATCATCTTCAAAATGATATAATTCAGGTAAAAATGAATATCGGTGATGTAGATCTTCCCATGGTAAATCATCAACAGACAAAAAATCACGAATTTGCTCATCTGTATGAACAAGTTCAGGAAATGTCGTTGTAACTGAACTAGATATAGAAAGTGATTCCTCTTGGATCCCATTCATTGGATCAATTTCGGTTGAAGAGGGGTCGGAAAGTGACTGTACAGCCTGGTACACAATTTCAAATGGACTCAAGGGCATCATGCCATCAAATGAATCAATCTCGGATTCGGAAGGTACGATCCAAGGATCATCAAACATAACAGTGTCTGACGAAATCATGTGAATATTTGCAGTAGAAGGCGATACGTTAGGAGGAGGAAAGGAAAAGGTTCCTAGTAAACCAGAATCTTTAATCAAACCCACTCCAACATCCTTATAAGGGATAGTCATTTTACCAACATGCTGGATTGTTTCTGTAGAGGCTGGGTCGGACGAGAAATAAGTTAACTGATCTATTGTCACGATCTTTCCTTGATATGGAAATTTTATGAGTCGAAAGACCGAAGAAACAACAACAGTCATAGAATAGGACCAACTACGACCCAGAAGAAGGTTGTAATCTAGAGGGGCATCAACCACTTCCACATCTAGATTAACGATTTTACCTTCAACCCCTATGGGTAAATCCTGCAAAATACCATAAGGTTGAAAACCTCGACCATCAAAGGCTTTTAGAATCGTCGGAGATTGGTTAAGTGTAGGAGAACCAAGTGATTTCCAACACTGAATCGACATAATACACGTTGAAGCTCCCTCATCAATCACAGTCCGAAAAATAGGTCTGTTTTTTACTAACACTGGAATCTGGAAAGCCATTTGGTGAGGAAGATGTGGTGTAATATTTTCTAAATCGAAGATTATAAGGTTAGAATCCTGAACATCAACAGCTCCTATGGCAGACAATAATAATTTACGTTGTGCCGGACACGATTGCAGCACTTCCAAAGCCGACATCGCTGAAGGAGAAACAGCTAAGTCTTCAACAATGTTGTAATTCTGAGCAGCTCTCGCATGTGGATTGAAAGCTGATTTACGAAGAACACCTTTAGCAAGCGGTTTGATTATTAAGTCTGGATTTTGTTTCTCGATCTGTAGCGGACCAGAAACAGGAGGAGGTGTAGTTGATGTATTTGCATTAGAAGATTCTGCTTCTTTACCATCAACAGGATTCTTAGAACCGTAATCTTGCGATCGCGTCGCAACCCTTACATGAGACATCATCATAATAGGCTCTTCTAAAGTAGTCGAGGAAGAACCAATCATCTTACTATCTTGAATTGGAAAAGGATCCTTCAAGACAGCAGGTTGTTGAGATCCTTTAACGAATTTTGTAACCTCTACTCGATGTGGACATTCTTTCATAAAATGATCCTCGTCACAAATGAAACAAGGACGCGAGGCTTACGTTTTCGTCATTGGATTCAGTTTTTTCAGTTTTCTCTTTCGAATTCTTTTTGTTTTTGTTCTTCCCCTTCTTTTTACCACCAGATTTTGATTTTGTCGTAGATGTTTTGACGACATGAATGTCGGCAGAAACTTCGGGAGAAGATTCTCCTTTCGGGGAATCTGGTAAAGCTATAATAGGAGAAGAATTCTTTGAAGATTTATTCTTACTTTTAGAATTTACTGTACCAATCATACCGTCAGCGGCATGAGACCCTGAAGGAGCTGCAGCTATTTGACCTTGCTTTGGAAGATCGGGAATTTTCTCATGTAAAGTACCTGACTATGTATATACGAGGTCAAGGTACTGAGCTTGGGCAATTACTTGTTCTTTAGTAACAACACCAGCCTTAGCTACATCTTCAGTGATCTTGGGTAACAATGATTTAACAAACCATTCTGCCAAAATTTGATCTGGAATACAAACTTTCACCAAACGCCTCCTACGTCGCCATTCATGAATATGATCAGCAATATACGTGGACGTAGATTATTTAGCAAAGTTAATAATTCTGTGCCATTGTCGTATCTGACGAGCAACTAAAAGTGAGTCAAAAAGGAAGTTGCTAATCGACTGAAATTATGAAACGAGCCTCGTGGCAACTCAATGTACCATTTGGCTGCAAGACCTATGAGAGTTCTTTGGAAAAGACGTAAACGAATCGAATCATCAATGATTTAATTAGATGCACACCAAAGGTGATAAGTCATAACATGATTCGATGGATCCTCTCCTAACTTACCTTCGAATTTTGGTATATCACTGGGCAACTTATGAGGCACTGGCGGCCAGTGCTGATAATAAAAAATGGGATCATTTGTAAGGCGCGTCAAATCAGGTAAGTCCAAAGTTGCGATAAACGGTAATTGACGGTTAGGGTTGCGAAAACCTTGAGAAGCCAAAGCAGATCCAGGAGGCGGATACCCAGGATAACTGGGAATCGGATTTGCATTAGGTATTGTGTAACCTCCCAGAAAACTAGGATGAACCGGACCATACTGAGGTTGTTGATAAGTATAACCAGGGTACGGTTGATACTGATAGCTTGGATTCTGTACATAGGGACTGAATTGCGACTGTCCCTGGTACGATTGATACGTAAATTGAGGTTGACTTGTAACAACTGTACTTGTACCAGCTTGTCCTGTAGGCATCTGAACTGTAGTCTGAATGGAAGATACTGACTGAGGTATAGAGACTTGAGGGATTTGCATAGATACAGGGATAGAAGAAGTTGGGGCTACAGATACTCCAGAAACAGGTGTGACAGGTTGAACAGACGTTGCAGCAGTTGCAGCAGTTTGAGGTGGAGTCTGAGGTGTACTAGGCCCAGTTTGCTGAACTGAACTAGGTGCAGGAGTTTGAATAGCTGGCTGAACAGGTTGCTGGGTTGGACCAGAAACCAAAGGTTGTCCAGGTTGATAAGGCAACTTCACATTAGGCTGCAAAGGCTGTTGATATTGGGACAGATCCCACACCATAGTTCCGGGGTATTGTCCCATAGAAGGTTGAACATAAGGACCATAACCTGGTTGAACATAGGGTTGATAAGTAAGTGGTAAATTTCCGGCTCCTTGAAAAGATGGTTGACCAGAAGGCTGTTGGAAACCTTGAATTGGGTACTGACCTTGAGGTTGATAACCCTGAGGTGTGTACTGAGGCTGGGGTTGATAAGGACCCTGAGGAGCATATTGAGCTTGGGGTTGACCTTGAGGTATGTACTGTCCTTGAGGTTGATACCCTTGAGGTATGTACTGTCCTTGGGGTTGCCCCCCAAAATAATATGATTCCATAGTTTGTCCTGGGAAAAAAATACCTTGAGGTTGAGCCGCAGGTGGTAATTGACTACCTGAAGGTTGTCCTGTAGGTGGTAATTGAGTTCCCTGAGGTTGCCCCCCAGGCGGTAACCGAGTTCCCTAAGGTTGCCCCCTAGAAGGAAACTGACTGCCTTGAGTTTGAGGATTTGGAATATTACAAGACATCATAAAAATTTGCTCTGCGTTCGACGTTTCAATGTTAAATCCATTGAAACCAGATGATAACACGTTTTCAATTGGTCAAGGATCTGCTCCCAAGAAAGTACTAGATAGAGACTGATATCCCGAAGGAAAAGAAGGACCACCGTGTAAAAATGATTCCGGTGTTTGAGAAAACATGGATGACTCTCCTGCCATAAAAGATGGCGGATAATAACCTCTGGGTGTAGGATGAAATGGAATTCGAGGTGGATAAAAAGCAAGACCCGGATTCTCTAAAAAGTTCGTTAAAGAGAGATACCAAGGATCAGTTTGAATGGGGCTGTAGAAAATAGATTCACGCTCCCTAAGATTTATAGATTGAGGGGAGTCGGGAAGAGATATGTCTTCGTCTGGATTAGTAAGTTCTTCAATAGAAATAAGTCCAGAGGGAAGATCATCAGTAATGATATTTCTTACCCTAGGTGAACCAGGATCGCTAGAAGTTGGTGTGATAAATCCTGAGGATGTTTCCAACACAGAAGATTCAGTTTCAGGTTCAGAGATTTCAGGTTCGTCAGCTAATCCACCAGAAGAAGAAAAACTTCCAGTAACTTCAGAAACTGAAATCGGTTCTTAAATATATTATGTTGTAGGTATTTGATGATCAGGATGTATAACTATAGATGACTTCCAATTTCCATTGATCTAATTCTACTACTACTGGATGATACCAGAGCACGAAGCCCTTCAAGTTAACTTGGTTAATATTCAGGGGGTTTCCCTTGTATTCTCCGGGATTGTCTCGACAATTCCGTCACGATTAAAAATGATCTAATCACATGCAAACAAAGAAAAATTTCAATGAAAACACCTAAAGTCTCTAAGAAACAAACAATTGAATCATACGCTTAAAAATCTAGAAGTTCAAACCACACACAAACAGTAACTTTCTGCACTAAAAACAGTAGTTGGTGATGAAATCCAACTTCGTAGAGTTTTAATACGAAAAGGGCGGTTGGAACAGTTACCCCGACAACCTGCTTAATGAAACAGACCGGTGCAAGTTTCTCCACTATACCATCTCGAGTGAATATAACCCTCTGGAGAGTCCAAGTGAGTCTAGCCGATGTCTGTTCCAGGTACAGTGGGATCTTCCCTCCACCATCACCTTAGGAAAGAATCCTATAGATTATGGCCACTAAGGTTACCAATTGAAACAAATATACCTGGGGGAACAGTCTACGATCCGATACACACGCAAGGGCAGAGTAACAAAGTTCAATCCCCTTGAAGGCTCCTTGAAATAATCCAAGGTATACCGAAAAGTGACCCCAGGCTCCTCGACAATGGTCTATCCGAGGTTTACCGTTTTTAGTACGTGTATATCTTCTATCGTTCCCAATGAGGAAGGATTGATTACCCCACTGGTTCAGATATGATCTCGTGCTTGACTCCTATAAGAGGAGTTTCCGAGAGCATACATGCAACAATTGGAATTCTTCCTACCGCAAGATTTGTCTACTTGTTTGTTTTAGCTATCTTGGAGAGTTAATTACTCCCTACTCCAAGATACTAGCCTAAGCTATGTTGGTGATAAGAGCCCTAGAAATAAAAAGTTCACTAGATGAATTTTAATTAAGCGTTACTTTTATGAGCTGTTTCTTAAGTCAATGGGTGCGGAAATGAAACTTTGGATGATGTGAAGACTCGATTTCCAAAAAACACTAAAATGCACCTAGAATGATATTCAATTCTTTTTTCTTTCAATGAACTTTCTATCTAAAGAAAGAGTTGGAGAATGCAATTCTTTTAATTCTTTCTTTAAAACATGAAAAATAATTGAAAGAAACTATTTTGTCTTTTCAATAATGAGAAAAATTATCAAGCTCATAACAAAATCCTTTTTCTTTTCAAAGTCAAAGCTACAAAACAATTTTCCTTCAAAAGAAAGCTATAAGAATTAAAAAATTACTCAAAACTACAAAATCTAATCTTGAGATCTAATCTAAATTGAATAAAAGCTTTAAGATTTTTAGAATGTTTTCCTTAGTTGTTCAACAAACTAAGAATCTATTCGTCCAGAATAACAAACAGATAAAAAACACTCAAAATATGTTTTTATAAAAAATGAAATTCAAAACCTTCAACCAAGTTTTTTCGAAGATTCGCAAAGAAACAAAAACTCTATTTCTCAATAAAGGATGTTTTCACAATTAGGTCGGATTCAAAAAGACAAAAAGAGATCAATGTAATATTAGATACTTCAAATTGTCAAAGCTTCGAATCGCTACAAAGACCAAGTGGAAAAACAATCCAAAATGCAAAATCTTCTAGAAAATCATCAAAACATCAATACTGTTGGAGTTCATTCACAAAAAATTCTTGACAGAAACAATAATCAGTCTGGGCAGAAACCAAAGATCTAAATCCAAATAAAAATAAACTACAAAAGAAATCTGGAGGTTTTCTAAAAAATTTATAGGGTCCGCAGGCAACCAGTATTGACAGGTGTGGTCCCATACTGTATTCTTTACAGAAAGTGCGAACCTACCCGCACTGTCAAAATAATCCAGAGTGCGATCCTAGGAAAAATTATAGAAAAACTTAAAATATTTCTAAATTTTCAAAAACAGGGAAAATCTAAATTACCCAGACAGATATGTATCAATCAAAAACCAAGAAAAAATGTTTCCTCAAATCAAAATAAAAGAGAACCAAAAACAACAAGTTCTTTCCCCAGTGGAGTCGCCATTTTGTTGTGTAGATTAATCTGTCTTGCGGACAAGACCGATCTCTCTAGTACTAAAAGTAACTAGCAACAAACAGCCAATTATACTAATCTCTCTCTAAGCATACAAGATTCATAAAAATGCTATATAGGTGTAAGGCCTACCTTATGTCCAGCGCTTGCTTGATCTCGTTGAAGTCCCTCGTGCACTGAAGGAATGTTCCTCAATAAATCTGCAGTCACAAACAAGCAAAAAGATTACATAGCACCTGTATAGACATTATTATAAACTATACTCATCATAATGATCAAGGAATTTATGAAATAAACCATAAATAGACAGTTTAATGAGAGAAATGAGTATATTTGTATTAACTTAAAATAAAAGAAAACCTTTACAACTTGTGCCTTGATGTCGTGCAGGTCCTCCCGGGGTCCAAAGCAGGAATCTATTCTAATTTGAAAATAATTGCACTCTTTGAACCAAGACGAATAGAGGGAAGTGATTTAACCTCACAGAAAGTCTTAGTTAACTGAGTCTGAATCTCAACAGCATTTAACTTCAAATATCTTAAAGCTTTAACTCCCTTTGAGGCTACCCATGGCGTCTTTTTATAGTGGAAAAGAGGAGGTTTTCTGTTCCAAATATGAAGGGATAGAATCCTCCTTCAAAGGGATTAGCTCCTTACATCAAGGGGTTAGCTCCATCAAGTGAGGGATGCATGAACCTTCTCAAGGCGTATCCATTCCCGAAAATTCCCATCTAGAATCTTCTAGAATTCATCTGAAATCAACTTTTTATCTTTACTTTGTCGCCTTTTTGAGTTTTACAGAGGTCCGCACCTATAACACAAAGAACGTGTGGTATGGTTCCGCAGGAGAGCTGAACCTTAAGTGCGGGACCGCAGGCAATGAATAGAGAAAGTGCGATACCAATGCTTAGGGGATTTTTAGGAACTTTTCTCTGATTTTGAAAGCTTGACATGAGGAACTGATATGTTAGACTTGCAAAAGGAGGAAGTATGAGTAATAATGAGCTCATATTCATAGCAAAATGTCAGGATGACAGTTTTTAGTGTAACAGGTTATTATGCCAAAATATCCCTATAGGAAGAGTTTTGGGCAGTATTGGTTGGTTGAGTTTGTGCATGTTCTTAGCTTGGCATTTCGAAACTAAGAGATATGGTATCCCTTAAGTTAGCTAAACTAGATAATTATTTCATATTTATGTGAAATATACAATCCCT